>OZ035826.1:34261817-34649317 GCA_964034765.1 Knipowitschia caucasica
TAGGCCTGTCACGATTACAAATTTTGCTGGACGACTAATTGTCTCAAAAATTATTGTGATAATTGTCGTTCTGAGATCATTTTCATCTAATACAATTATAATGATGCAGGTACACCTTTTCAAAGAGAAATACACTTCTATTTTTAAAGACCACCGCCGGAAGTGGCGAAAGTAAAAAGCCGCTAGCTTGATGCTAGCTCTGTAAGCATCATGCTAGCGGCTTTTTGTGTAAAGGTCTTGCCAATAATGCGGCTCTGCAGCGTCTCTTTGTCTAGAGACCTTCCAGAGACTTTAAATAACAGCAGCATGTTTTCACGGAGGCGCGTCATAAGTTTATTTTATTATTAAACGGTACTTCCGCATTGGCGAACACGCTAACGCTAGCTGCGCTAGTTTAGTCACTACTAGAGCCTAAATGAGAACAACTACTGTGTCCCCCATTGTCAGTCCTGGTTTAGTCCTGGTTAGGGCTGAGCGATATAAACGGTATAAGCGGTATGCAATATAAATTTGGCCCACGGTAGAGATTTTTGTTATACCGGCATATTGCAATAGGTCATTATGTCATCAAATTGCGCAGGCTCTGACGCCAGCAGAAAGGACCAAAACAAACCGGCATTCAGCAGCATTAGCCTAGCACTATTAGCCTAGCATTAGCCTAGCACTATTAGCCTAGCAGACACCACTGGAAACAACGAACAACAGCACGGCATTAACACCGTGTTTCTGTCTATGTATTGTTGTCTCAGCGGCCCCAGCAGAGGTAAATACACACACAGTAATCACAGTTTAAGCGTCTACCTTTTGGCCAATCAGTGTCAAAGGGGCGTAGGCTCGAACGCCAGTGTGAGCCAAAATAGATCCATACGTGTGCCGTGTCCGCAGCATTACAGAAGTTTGGGAAAGTTAGCGTCAGATTCTGACCTCCGCGGTCAATATCTCCCGAAAGCTACTTCGTTAAACAAAATTAATTGTGCCAAAATGTCATTTACAAATCCAATGCGCTGTTTTAATGAACATAAATCCATTGACTCATCCAGTTCACTGCAAGCGCAGAGAAAAGCGCTTAGGGAGCGTCAACAAATGGCAAGACCAGCTTTGTAAACGAACAATAGCTTTTACTCAAGTCATCTACCTGCACAAAACTCTCAGACACTATAAATAATGACCATGTCTAACTCCTACAGACTTTGATTTCAACATTTGTGAGTTTTTTATATTTTAAATGAATGCATATGTTTTTCTTTTAAAAAATTGCTTTCACAGTGAATAATATTTACTGTAACATACATAAATAAGTACAATTTCTAACTGATATTTTCTGAAAGAACCTGACTATTTTCTGAAAGAACCTGCTAGAACCTATATTGAAATTCACACACCAAATTATACCGCAATATATACCGTCTACCGTCTGTGTCCCAAATTATACCGCAATATGAATTTTAGGCCATATCGCCCACCCCTAGTCCTGGTTTAGTCCTGGTTTAGGGGGGTCAAGGTCCAATGTCCCAGAAAAAAAAAAAATCACACACGTTTATTGCAGTAATTTTTGTTAATACTTTTCACGAGGAGTTGTGGACATGTGTGCCTTTAATATGAGCGGCCTTTGTGGTAATGGTTATATTTAAAGTATTAGAGTAAAAGGAGTTTGTAAAACACCTGCGGCGCAGCGACACGAAGTAGTTCTGAGCAGAGCCAGAGCAAAGCCAGAGGTCTTCAGAGATCAGAGAAGTATTTGGTACTGGCTCACTCAGATTCAGAGGAGGAAGACGCGCAGGTGTCCAGTGAAGCAGACACAGACATTATTAGTGACAGGAGTCCGTGCCACAATAGTCCACAGTTTACGTCCTCCGTGTGGCCCCGTGGTAAAGAGGTCCGGCTTTTTGGACTCGGCGGTAAAGAGGTCCGCACATTAAAAGCTGATAGCCGCTTTATGCTTGTATTAATGTATTAATTACAGTAACATTGCAAAGAGAAGACGTGGGGATGAGCCGCCACAATGCACTTTTTAACATAAAGCGGCCACCCGCTTTTAATGTGCGGACCTCTTTACTGCTGACTCCGAAAAGCCGGACCTCTTCACCGCGGTGTGTGGCCGCAGTGGAAACATTCTGCGAACACCAGACAGGAGAAGTGGTGAAGGGGACAGGGGGATCATAACACCGGGCATATGGGTGAATGCAGCGGGGATAAACAACCGCGGGGAACGCGGGAGACGTGGCAGAAGCCGCGGAAGAAAACGCACCGCTAATCTGCCTTTACGGACGGCGATGATGATGATGAAGGCAGTTCTTTAGAGAAGACTAGAGAATCCATAAAAGTGGATCAGAAATGATGAAGAGCCTGTTGTTTATTGTTAAGACAATCTGACAAGTTCTGAGCCCATTAATTTAATCGCTCTGTTTCTAAACGATGAATTCTGGAGGCGACAGTAGCTCAGTTGGTAGAGCATTGGCCTTAAGGCTAGAAGGTCGTGGGTTCAATTCCCACCTCTGCACCTTCTCCATCGACTCCCACTGATGACTGCTGTCGTTGTGTCCTTGGGCAAGACACTTAACCCCACTTTGCCCAAAGCCCCCACTGAAAGATCAAGGCTATGCTCACAGTCAGAGAGCAGCCGTCCTCCTGTGGACTCACCACCTGCAGAGGGTCAGTGAGGGGCTGGTGCTATGAGACTTGGGTGGCATCTCTGACTGCCACCCCCCTGACCCAGAAATGGATTAAAGGGTAGAAAATGGATGGATGGATGGATGAATTCTGGAGCCTCATTTCCACTGAGACAAACTGTATGCCCACCAGGTCTTTTGAAAGGGTAATATTGAAACCAAACTGCAGATTTCATGACTGGTAAACTATAAGCAGTGCCATCTTGATCATTGAAGGTCTAATACATAATAAAGTTCCATATGGCCGCTGACCAGTGCTAAAATATTCTATATAAATTTGATCAGTGAATTTATTTCTATCCCACATTGTGTTTTCATACTAAAGATATTTCACGTAGAATGTTGACGGTATTCCCTGATCTCAAAATACACTCTCAAACTACAGCTTTTTGAAATCTTTATACAATAATTAACATTTTCCAAAATGGCCACCACCTTGATGACATCACAATAGGCAAATTAGATGACAAATCAACTTCCATCCCAAAGTTTGGTTCATACTGAAGATAGTTCTCATTTACAAAATGCCTTTATCTCAAACTTTAAAGTTATAGTCTTTTGAAATCTTGAAATCAAAATTGTAAAACATTTTGAAAAAAATGGGCTTAGTTCTGTATGAAAATCCCTCGTTAATGGCCTGGGCTCCGCACCGTGCTCCTCTTTGCGGTCATCGTTGCAACATGTCCAGAAGTTCAACTTTTTAGCACTAACCATGTTGTGGGTTTAGTCCATGGTTTTGTCAAGGACAAAATTTGCATACAGCACTTAACAGTCATACTGCAATCAGACATCGATTAAAATTTGTCAAGCTGAATGCTGTGTGTTACAGGAAACACGGCACAGAGATTACCCCTTAGCCAATCAGGACGCAGAACACAATACACTGGTTCTTCCTTAGCCAATCAGGATGAACACACCAAGTTCATATACAGTGAAAATCACGCTAAAAATAAATCTGCAAACCGCGAAAAGAGAACCGCTATTCAGCTGAGGAGTTTCCTATTCAGAACACATTTTTCCTGTATGGAAGTTTCTGATTTGGTGTTTTTATGTAATTTTTTTACTATCATCATGTTTTAGATTATAGATTAGACAGTGAGCCAGATCAGATGTATCCCAATGAAAATAATGTTATTGCACTTTTTGATGTGAGAATTGTATACATGCATGTGTAAGAAAATGGAGGGGGGGATATCCCCCCCTAGGGCCATGGCCAGGGGGGGACTGATCCCCCCCATCCCCCCCTCTGTAGGAAACCCTGCACATGGAGTAGTTTTTTCATTAATTCCCTAAAACTATAGTGAGAGAGCTTTCATTCTCAAGAGCCAGCAAAAGGCCTCACCACGCCCACCAACGTACCTGTTCAGGGCTCACAGCCTCTCTCCAGAGTCCCGCCAGTACCACAGTCCTGGATGTATTGTAGTTTGTTCGCTTCACATCAAGCTCTGTTATTTTTACTGCCACTATTGTGTTAGCATCATGTCAACTTGGAGAACATGTGTTTTACGATGTGAGTATGTAACAAAACAATGTGCCAAATGTGGCTGGACTTTCACAGAGATCTGCAATCGACACTACACCAAAGACTGTTTTCAGAACTATGGTTACCATGAAAATGGACTTGCTCAAAAGCTAATCTTCAAACCTGGTGTTATTCCCACAATTAAAGATGTCGAAGAGGATCTTTAAGTACAGTGCTACTTGCTTGCTATACTACTGTATGGAGCTATTATTGTTTTAATAATATTTGTGTGTGCGTAAACAGATTTGTGTGTGCGTAAAAAGATTTGTGCGTGCGTAACCAGATTTGTGTGTGCGTAACCAGATTTGTGTGTCCGTAAAAAGATTTGTGCGTGCGTAACCAGATTTGTGTGTGTGTAAAAGAAATATTTGTGCGTGTGTAAATAGATTTGTATGTACGTATCAAGATTTGTGTGTGCGTAAAAAGATTTGTGTGTGCGTAGAAAGATTTGTGTGTGTGTAAAGAAAAAAAAAAGTACGTTTTACACACAAGTTTTTTTTTACACACAAATCTTTTGACGCAGTCCTGCCTTCGCAGATTCGCAAGTGTAACTTGGACTGTGTGCGTGCGTAAACAGATTTGTGTGTGTGTAATTTGACATTTGTATCTGTAACAGAACAATCTGTGTGTAAATAACCGCGTTGTACAAAGAGAAGAACGGAAAAAAGCCTAAGTGCTACGCACAGGCTCTGTTTTACACACGAATCTCTTTTTGACACACCTCTGCCGCCAAGCGTGTGTCAAAAAGATTCGTAAATGTAATGTGGTTGTTCTAGCAGTACACCAGCAGATGGTGTACTGCTAGAACAAAAAGCGTGTAGGCAGCGTGTAGGTAATAACCAGCTACAACAGCACCATCTGCTGGTGTACTGCTAGAACAACCACATTACACTTACAAATCTTTTTGACACACGCTTGGCGGCAGAGGTGTGTCAAAAAGAGATTCGTGTGTAAAACAGAGCCTGTGCGTAGCACTTAGGCTTTTTCCGTTCTTCTCTTTGTACAACGCGGTTATTTACACACAGATTGTTCTGCTACAGATACAAATGTCAAATTACACACACACAAATCTGTTTACGCACGCACACAGTCCAAGTTACACTTGCGAATCTGCGAAGGCAGGACTGCGTCAAAAGATTCGTGTGTAAAAAAAAAACTTGAGTGTAAAACGTACTTTTTTTTTCTTTACACATACACAAATCTTTCTACGCACACACAAATCTTTTTACGCACACACAAATCTTGATACGTACATACAAATCTATTTACACACGCACAAATATTTCTTTTACACACACACAAATCTGGTTACGCACGCACAAATCTGGTCACGCACACACAAATCTGGTTACGCACGCACAAATCTGGTTACGCACGCACAAATCTTTTTACGCACACACAAATATTATTGAAACAATAATAGCTCCATACTACTGTTAACTAAATAATTAGGATCTGATTCTGGATTGACAACAAAGGCCTCCATGTGACAAATTGTCGTTGTTGGAAAGTTTATCCTCACGTCTGATGTTCCGCTGTGTACCAGCAAATGCAGAATCCCCACGCTGTGTGTTTATAAGTTTGCAGCAAAGTCTGCGTGAGCCCAAGGCTGTGATTTGGAATAGGTTGGGGTGTGGCGGATTCACAGGCAGAGAACCAAAAGGATATCCCCTTGTTTCAATTGAGGTGACCTTACTATGCAAGAAATGGCTATAATTTTAGATGGATATAAGTTTTGAGTGTTATATGATGTATCATCCAAATTATTATCACATATGATAAGGATATGCTGAAAGATGAAGAAGAGCAAAATATGGAACTTTTAGACATAGATCCAATTTGAGGATCTTTGATCTTTTGAACGCATGTGCTCGTTAAAACTGGCATGATGGATAATTCTGAACGCTTGCCATGGAAACTGGTGTTCTGTCACCTGTGGCCAAATACGGCACATATAGAAGGCGCATGCGACCAATTACACCACATAAAGTCCGTATAAACAAGCGAGTCTTACCGGCTGCCTCCTCAGATTGATTTACAGGTACAACTACTCACATAAGCACATAAACTAACTTTAATGCGCTCTCGTTTGCAAAAAAACCCAGAAGCGCCGGTCTACCACATAATAGTCCGGATCAACCATAACCGTTCTGGGCACGCACACAGACGCATTAAAGCTGCACTAACTGACTTTATTTTTTTATCAGAATCAGAATCAGAATCAGAATCATTTTTATTGCCAACGTAAGTAACGGGAGGTCACAGACTTGGAAATTGCTTTGGCTCAGTGCAACAGTCAAAAAGAGATAATAAAAATAAGAATAAAAAACACTTCTAAAGAATAAATTTAAATTTAAAATAGAGTTACAGTTACTATTTACAATATACAAGTGCACATGGTGCACACAATGTAAGGTGACAGCAGTACAGTGAAGTAAAGTGACGTATGATGGGCAGTAAAGTGACTTTATAAAGGGCGGGGGGACAGGTTAAGAAGTGTTCAAGAGTCCAACAGCAGAGGGGAAGAAACTGTTCTTGTGGCGGGAGGTTCTAGTCCTGATGGACCGCAGCCTCCTGCCTGAGGGGAGTGGTTGGAATAGTCCATGTGCAGGGTGAGAGGGGTCGGCTGTGATACGACCAGCCCGGCCTCGAGCTCGGGCGACGTACAGGTCCTGCAGCGATGGAAGGCTGCGGCCGATCACTTCCTCTGCAGAGCGCACAATGCGCTGTAGTCTCTGTTTGTCCCTGACTGTGGCTCCAGCGAACCACACGGTGATGGAGGAGGTGAGGATGGATTCGATGATGGCCGTGTAGAACTGCACCAACATCTGTGCAGGCAGCTTGGCTTTCCTGAGCTGCCGCAGGAAGTACATCCTCTGCTGGGCCTTCTTGATGAGGGAGCTGATGGTCGGCTCCCACTTGAGGTCCTGGGTGATGGTGGTGCCCAGGAAACGGAAGGACTCCACAGAGGTGATGGGGGAGTCCATCACGGAGGGTGGGGGTGGGGGGACAGTGCTCTTCCTGAAGTCCACAATCATCTCCACTGTCTTCTGGGCGTTCAGCTCCAGGTTGTTACCACTGCACCAGGACACCAGCCGGTCCACCTCCCTCCTGTAGGCGGACTCATCGTTGTTGGAGATGAGTCCAATGAGGGTGGTGTCGTCCGCGAACTTGATCAGCTTCACGGAGTCGTGGCTGGAGGTGCAGTGGTTGGTGTACAGGGAGAAGAGCAGGGGAGAAAGAACACAGCCCTGTGGGGCTCCTGTATTTATAATCCGAGAGTCCGAGACATTCTTCCCCAGACGCACTCGCTGCTTCCTATCCGTCAGGAAGTCAGTGATCCACCTGCAGGTGGAATCGGGCACGTTGAGCTGGGAGAGCTTGTCCTGGAGCAGGGATGGCAGGATTGTGTTGAAGGCAGAGCTGAAGTCCACGAACAGGACCCTGGCGTAGGTCCCCGGGGAGTCCAGGTGCTGTAGGATGTGGTGGAGGGCCAGGTTAATGGCGTCGTCTACAGATCTGTTGGCTCTGTAGGCGAACTGCAGGGGGTCCAGGAGGGGGGAGGTGAGGGACTTGAGATGGGAGAGAACCAGGCGTTCAAATGACTTCATGACGACAGACGTAAGTGCTACAGGTCTGTAGTCATTGAGTCCTGTGATCCTGGGCTTCTTCGGGACGGGGACAATGATGGAGGATTTGAAGCAGGCCGGGACATGGCAGGACTGCAGAGAGGAGTTGAAAATGTCCGTGAACACAGGAGTAAGCTCACTGGCGCAGTGTCTCAGAGTGGCCGGAGACACGTGGTCCGGGCCAGGAGCTTTGCGGGGGTGCAGCCTCAGGAAGAGTTGTTTAATCTCTTTAGCGGCTATTGTTAGGCTGGGGGCAGGGCTGATGGGTGGGTCGTTAGAGTAGTGGGGGGGTGGGGGAGGGAGAGGTGTCAGGGGCAGCATCAAAGCGACTGAAAAATAGGTTCAGATCGTCAGCTAGCTTGTGGTCATCAGCACAGGGGGGGGCTTTGGGTTTGTAGTTGGTGATCTCCCGTAGGCCCCTCCAGACAGAAGCAGTATCGTTGTTACCAAACTGCTCCTGTAGTCGTTCTCTGTGCCGGGACTTGGCTGCTTTCAGTTCTTTCCTGAACTGATATTTAGCTGCTTTGTAGCCGCTGCGGTCCCCCTCCCTGAAAGCAGACTCCTTTGCTTTCTTGAGCTGCCGGAGTTTAGCAGTGAACCAGGGTTTGTCGTTGTTATAGATGACCCTGGTCCTTGTTGGAATGATGCTATCCTCACAGAAGTGGATGTATGACGTCACAGTGTCCGTATATTCATCCAAGCTGTCTGTGGCAGCTCTGAAAAGGTCCCAGTCTGTAGATTCCATGCATGCGCGCAGCTCTTCCACAGCTTCATCAGACCACACTTTGGAGCTCCTCACTGCAGGTTTCGAGAGCTTTAGTCTCTGTCTGTAAGCAGGAACCAGATGTATCATGGAGTGATCTGAGAAGCCGAGGGCTGGCTTGGGAACAGCGCGAAAAGCTCCGCGCACGGTGGTGTAACAGTGATCCAGAGTGTTCTCCTCTCTGGTCGGGCATTTGATAAACTGTCTGTATTTGGGTAATTCCTGGCTCAAGTTTCCCTTATTAAAATCCCCCAGGATAATAATCAGAGAGTCCGGGTATAAGCGTTCCATACACAGTACTTGCTCTGCGAGTGCGCGCTGAGCCTCGCGCGCGTCCGCGCATGGCGGTATGTAAACAGAGGCAAGAATGAATGAAACAATTTCCCGCGGGGAGTAATATGGTTTACAATGAATGAAAAGATATTCCAGAGCAGGAGAGCAGTGCTTGGAGATCACTGTCACATCGTTACACCAGTTTGTATTGACGTAGAAACAGAGCCCTCCGCCTCTGCTCTTCCCTGAGAGCGCACAATGGCGATCCGCGCGAAACAGCCCAAAGCCCTGCAGCTCCAGAGCGCAGTCCGGGATCCGCTCATTTAGCCAGGTCTCAGTGAAGCAGAGGACACAGGATGTGGCGAAGTCCTTGTTTCTTCTCATGAGCAGGCTGAGTTCGTCCATCTTATTGCCCAGTGAGCGTACGTTGGAGAGAAAAATGCCGGGGAGAGCCGTGCGCGCTCCTCTCCTCCTAAGACGCACGAGCAGGCCTCCTCGCTTTCCCCTTTTACGGGCCCACACTTTTTTGGCTAGAACATGAACTAAATCAGCCGCAGATGCCAAGAAAACAGGCAATAGGTCCATGGGAACGGTGGGTCGGATGTTCATAAGTTCCTCACGGGTGTAGGAACAGCCAGATGCACAGTTAAAAAGTAAAAACAAAAGAAAAAGAGAGCAGCAAAGAGCCATGTCGACCGTACGAGGCGCATTACGAAAATGCTATCCATATCCATGCAGTGCATTGGCATACACGTCCTTTTGAAGAAAAAGTAGCGCAGGTTTTTGCTGGCGTGACATTATATTTTAGATTGAGTTTTGATGAAACAAGGAAGAGAATGTGTTTCGGGGAGGGGGTCTCAGATTGTGACCATTCACAGCGGACCACTAGCCCCCACTTTCTTGAGAAATCTACAGGTCTGTCGACAGCTGAGTTAGCACAACAAGCAACGGCGCTAACATGAAGCTTCCGTGTCTTCGTCACCGGTTATAGCCCAAAAAAATCCAAAAGAAAGTCCCGTTCCTCCGCGCTTCCCGGTTCTATCATTCTATGGTCACGCCATCCACGCTCAAATGTACAATACATGATTCTATCCATGTTGGGAGACGCTATCTCCGTAAACAACAGTGGGTGTGCGGTAGTGGGGGACGATAGCTTCGTGGGTGCGGGGAGGGGAGGAGAAAGAGCAAGGCCAGCGAGTCCGCTGTAACCTGGCAAGAGCCAGATTGATGATTGTGTAGAACTCTAATGCGTTCTCCACAATATCAATATGGGACTTCTGCAGGAGAATCCTTTCGGGGAAAGGAGGGATAAGCAGCAGAATACTTCAAGCTGATTGGGCGAAGTGACGCTGTGTGCCCGCCTACCAAGGTTTGACTTAAACCAATCCCGGTAACATTATGTCGTCATTGGCGTGCACAAAGCGCCTCTCGCTGTTCATCTTTCAAAAAAGAAATTGGAGATTCTGCTAAAACTGACTTGATAGCCTCAGCTACGCGTCCGTCCTCCTGCGTAGCCATGTTTGTTTTGCTTCGGCCCGGCCCTTCTTGCCTTCGTCAAACCCGGATATCCCGCCCTAAACCCCCAGACTGGCGCGTGATTGGCTTGAACACCTAGATGTTCTACTCGAAAAGGGTTGGCGGGAGCGGGACAAGTTGTACTCTCGAGTGATTGTGAACTCACAAATACCGCGAGAATTCAGCTTGCAGGCAAGGTTAAGTCCGCTGCTTCGAAATCCCAAAGTCAGTTAGTGCAGCTTTAAGTGATCGTCCATCCTCTCTTTGATTTGATGCTCAAGGCGTGGACGTAAAAAATCAATTGTGACACCCCTAGTATGTAGAGCTTCACAATATATCGAAAAGATTTCCATATTGAACATATGCGCAATAAAAAAATAGACAAGAAAACAGACGGACACATCAACATTCAACAAAAACAACAAACAAACAAAAAGTATATAAATATATGCATTTGAATGTCATTAATGTTTTTATTGGTCTCTTGCATTTCAATACAGATGCAATTTTAGGTCCATCCAACCATCCATCCATTTTCTTCCCCTTAATCCAGTTCTGGGTCGGCGGGGGTGGGCGGGGGAGGGGGTGGCAGTCAGAGCTGCACCCAGTACACTTAGCACCAGCCCCTCACTGATCCTCCTGCAGGTGGTGCGTCCACAGGAGCTGAGATCTTCCAGCTGAGATCTAAAATAGTCATATAATTAAACATTTATTAACCTTGCAAAAAGACCAAGGTCTGATATTTCTCTGTACAGACCTCACGCTTGTTTAATAAGCCGTTAATATTGAATGTCGCACTAATTTCCTATATCGTGCAGTCCTACTAGTATGCAATAATTCTTTGTGCAATATATTCTTTGCTTTTGCCAGGATAGAAATACTTTGGGACAGTTTTTTTTTTTTTTTAAATAATTATTGTCAGATTTCCAGCATTACCCAATTGATTTGTCTCACTCTTGTCTCTCTGGTCTCACTCTAGTCGGTCTCTGGTTTCTCTGTGTTATGACAATTAAATTCTTTGCTTGCAGTCACGTGACGCATACTTCCGGTTGACGAAGTGGTGGTCAGGCCAGCAAGAGTTGCTGCTGATATGTGGAGAAAATGCGACTCTTCCGAGTATTTCTTTGCTTTGTTGGATATTTCATGACACTTTGAAGCTACTGTGGTTAACGTTCTAACTCATCATTCTAACAATATGCACAAGGCAGAATTTTTCCACTACACGTTTTGGTAATATCAAGGTTGAAGCTACTGGCACCGTGGCAAATGCTAAAATGCTAATAATTCTCTTAAGTCTCCATTCCTCTGCTGTATGTCATTTACATTCTGTAACGTCTTTGTCTATGCTGTCTCTACCATCGACAATTAAACATGTCTTCTGTCTGAATTAAAGACACGATCCTAGACTGTCATTTTCTTCACTAAATTCAAATCCACTAGCTAGTCTTACAATCAAGCTTTTGCACTGCTAAACAAATGAAGGTTTGGAAAAACATTAGGGTTAAGGAATTCAGAGTTAAGGTCCTGAAGGACAACTACTGCATCGTAAAGAGCCGTTCAAGTAACGATTGGTGAATTAACTTGTCATTCTCAACAAAACAATGCGTCTGAGTGCTGTGTTCTTTTCGTGTCAAACATTCACAGTGTTTATCTAAAACACCAACTCATACCTGACAATGAATTAAATAAAGATGGGGATGTAATAACATGTGACTGCATGGCTGGGTAAATAATCCTTCGAGGTAAAAGCGTCTGCTAGTGAAATGTTAGCGAGCCACTTTTCCTGCGTCTTTTCGTAAAGTCCTTAGTGCGAGGTTCTTTATTAATCTCTTCGCGAGGAACCCTAAAGTATCCATTAAAGGTTTTGCGATTCGATTGGTAAGAAAACTTAAAACAACACATGCAAAAGGCATATTCAGACACACTGCTCTAGTGAACAACTAGCTCGGCTGACCACCACTTTTTGATACGCATATGTAATGAGGACGTGACGTCAATTGCAAGCAAGCAATTGACATGTTTCTGTCGTCCCTGTGGTGAAAAACTCAGCTTTCCCACAGTTGATCTTCAGATTTGACCTTGACGTTCATCTCTGTTCTCTTGTCCAGATGATGTGCGAGGTGATGCCCACCATCAATGAGACCGAAGGGCGCCGAGGCTCCGGGTCCCCGCTGCAGTCCGACTCTGAGGGCCACTTTGAGTCCCTGATGGTATCCATGCTGGAGGAAAGGGACCGGCTGCTGGAGACGCTCAGAGAGACGCAGGAGAACCTGGGGATGGCACAGGGGAAGCTCCACGACGTCAGCCATGAGAGAGACTCCCTCCAGAGGCAGCTCAACACGGCTCTGCCACAGGTGAGCGAGACCAGAGAGCGAGACCAGAGAGCGAGACCAGAGAGCGAGACCAGAGAGCGAGACCAGAGAGCGAGACCAGAGAGCGAGACCAGAGAGCGAGACCAGAGAGCGAGACCAGAGAGCGAGACCAGAGAGCGAGACCAGAGAGCGAGACCAGAGAGCGAGACCAGAGAGCGAGACCAGAGAGCGAGACCAGAGAGCGAGACCAGAGAGCGAGACCAGAGAGCGAGACCAGAGAGCGAGACCAGAGAGCGAGACCAGAGAGCGAGACCAGAGAGCGAGACCAGAGAGCGAGACCAGAGAGCGAGACCAGAGAGCGAGACCAGAGAGCAAGAAGGTCCTTGGTTCGAATCCCGGCCGGACAAGGGCCTTTCTGAGTGGAGTTTGCATGTTCTCCCCGTGTCTGCGTAGGTTTCCTCCGGGTACTCCGGTTTCCCCTACCACTAAAAATATGTACAATAGGTCTGGCATGCGCCTCCTGTTCGGCGACCCCGCTCCCATCTCTGTGTGGAGTGAGAGGACAAGTGCCCAAAAAAATAACAATTGTAAACCGCTTTGTGACTCTGGTCTGTGAACTTACTTACTTAGAGCGAGACCAGAGAGCGAGACCAGAGAGCGAGACTGTATATAGTCAATGCTCCTGCCTCTGTCTGAACCATCTGTCCATGGCTCTTTGTTATGAAACTGTCTCATGTTTCTATTGGCTCTTACCTGTAACTGCTCGGGTTTCATACAGGATGTTTAAAAAGGCTTCATTTAAAATGCCCCAATCCTCTTACTATGACTCAACCTGTTTTACAATCTGATCTTTCTCTTTCTGGTGACTCACTGGTATCTCTCTTGTTCTTTCTTGTTTTTCTCTCTCCTTGTGCACGCGATTCTCCCAAAACAAACATGCAGCTTAGCAAAGATTCAGGAATCTAGTAGTAACTATAGTGATGGGTAAGAAAACTCTCACGTATCGTTTTTCGGCACATTCCAACGAACTGTATTGATACGTTGCCTCAACAAGGTGTTTCTTGTGCTGCTCTATACTGACACCGGTGGATCTGATAATCAATGCATCCAACTCACTGATTCAATGAGCTTTACATACATGTTCTGCACACAATATTACGTAACTGCAATTGTCTGGTTATTTTATTTATGTAAAATTAAAGGTGATAGTTGTGAATGTAATCATTAAGCAAAATGTAATTGATTGATTTTTGATTTATAAAATATAGATATAAATATATAATATATATAATGATATATATTATAATTTATTTTTCAAAACAATAAGCATGTTCCAAAGTGCACTGTAAACCCTGGCAACTAAAGTATACTGAAAAAACATGTTTCTTCAGCTTAAAAATTTTCTCAAATTATTCAAGACGTGATGGTCAACTAAACTTTTGAGGTCCCGACAGGGATTAGTACCCAGTTTCTCGTCAAACGCGAGCGGGACGCTATCCACTCATCCACCATGCCTAACTAATTTTGCGTTTCAAACTAACCGCTTGATTGTAGATAAAGCTGAAATGTGAAATACAAACATTGCCTTATTTGCGGTTATTTGCAGTATCACACGCAGAATACTTTCTTTTAGTTGCAGAATTCATTTTTAGCAGTAAAATGGATGCTTTGTCCTTTTTGAAAGGGTTATTTTCTTTTTCTGAGAGCGGTTCCTACCGGTGACATTGCAGATGCGAACCTTTAAACCACAGTTTGCCATGACGGTGACAAGCGACCACTGCGCTGTATGGTCACGTGGCTTTTACATAAAGCGACCACGCCGCCGATACGAGGTTTCTCGCTAAACGAACTCGTCACATGCGCCGGTGTAAACAGTGTTGCCTGGACCCATCAACTAGTAGACTACCTACATTATCACATCATGCTGGACCACGCCCCACCAAGCCTGTTCATAATCAGCTCATCAACTCCCTGTCAGCTGTGTCCAATCAAGCCGCCGTTAAAAAGCAGAGCACAGCTTATCAAACATCCCGTCAAGCTCCAATGGGTTGTTTCCTGGCGTCACATCGTTTACCTCACGCATCGCCACGGTTTGATCGTCCCCTGCTTGGTCTTCGGGCTCCTCTTCTGCGGACTTGCTGCCATTCGTCTCCCCACGGCCGCTGCTGCATGCGGTCAGGCGTACTCCGCACGCCCTGCCCGATTCATACCGGGCACTTGAGGTTTCTGTCTACCTGCCGAGCTGTCCGCCCTCTTCCCTGTCTCCTACTCGTGGTACAGTGTTGGTTCCTGTTTGTTTTCCTCTTACGGCCATGAACTGTACTGATCTGTGGCGTGACAGTTTAAATCCCTTCAACTTGGCATGCAGGCTGTTCGTTTTTACCCACTGCATTGGACTTCAGGCTGTTCGATTTTACCCACTCATTTGTGATTTGCTTGACGACGTGATGGGGATAGAACAGCCTGGTTGGTATGAAGACATGCTTGGAATGACAACGCAAGCCCGAAATGGAAGCAAAAATTAATAAAGCTAAACGCAAGTCATTCCAGTCACCGGAGATGGCTTTCGACTGAGAGATCGTTGGGGCGCTTGGTCTGGGCTGTTGGCGAGTGCATGACTGTCACAGCACTGCTTGATGCTGCTCGTTGGTCCATTTTATTTGATGAAGGTGATTCGAGGTTTTCTCTTTTCAGCTTTGGCACGTTCCTGGGACATGTGGTGGACTGGGATGGGGTTAGGCCTGATCCAGGTAAAATAGAGGCTGTACAAGCCTGGCCTATTCCAACCACTGTTAGAGAAGTGAGGGCATTTCTCGGCCTGGCAGGTTATTATAGGCGCTTTGTCGATGGCTTTGCCAAAATAGCCCGTCCCCTAAATAGGCTTCTCACTGGCATTCCCGCTAACAAAAGGACACAGGCTCGTGCAATAGTGTGGACGCCTGAATGCCAAAGCTCTTTTGAAATTCTCAAAGCTGCCTTAACATCTGCACCCATCCTAGCCTACGCCCACTACGACCGCCCCTTTATTGTTTACACTGACGCAAGTAATCAGGAACTTGGCGCAGTTTTGTCACAGATCCAGGACGGAAAGGAACGTGTCATCGCCTACGCTAGTAGGAGCTTGCACCCTACACAGCAGAATGACGCTAACTATAGTTAATTCAAATTGGAACTTGCATTAAAATGGGCCGTGACGGAGAAGTTTAAAGATTATTTGACAGGTGCTCAATTCACTATCTACACAGACAATAACCCCTTGGCCCACCTGCAGACTGCAAACTTGGGGGCAGTTGAACAACGCTGGGTGGCAGAGCTGGCGTCGTTTGAGTATACTGTTAAGTACCGCTCAGGAAAAAGTAATGGTAATGCTGATGTATTGTCCAGGTTCCCTGTCCCTACAGAGACCTTGCCACCAAGACCCGAGCCTACCATTGCAGCAGTGGACATGACTCCAAGTGGGGAGTGGAGGGACGCTCAGTCTTTGGACCTGGACATTCAAGTGGTAAAGAGGTACGTGGAATGTCAAAGATTCCCTGATCGTACGGAGCGCCTTTTTTTGTCTCAGCCTGCCCAGAAATTGCTTCAACGTTGGAGGAAGCTTGAAGTGAGGGATGGAGTGCTGTACCAAGTAGTTTCCAATCGAGACACACTGGAGGAGTGCCCACAGATCGTGTGTCCAAGTGTGTCCAAGTGTCTGGAAGAGTGTCCATGAGGCTGGAGCCCATTGTGGACCTGATAAAACCCTGGTTGGGATCCGACGACAATTTTACTGGCCGGGTATGGAGGGGGAGGTACGACAGTTCCACCAACACTGTCTCGTGTGTTGCTTACAGAAAAGCCGGGTTGAGCCTAGGGCTGCCCTCCATCCAATTGCCGCAACGTTGGAGGTAATTGGATTAGACTTTTTAACCTTAGGTCTCCCCACAGATACATGGCAAAATATTTTGGTAGCAACAGATTTGTTCACTCGGTTTGCTTGGGCCATACCTACACGAGATCAGACTGCAGAAACCACTGTTAAGATGATCTGGAAGTTCATAATTCAACAGTTCGGCTGCCCTGCGCGTTTCCAATCTGATCGCGGCCCTAACTTTGAGTCTACATTAACTCACTGACTGCCAGGCATTTTCAGATTTGAGAAGTGCGTTCTGCCAGTGTTTTCAGGTGATTTGACCCAACTTTGAAGTGCCACAGAATATTCATTTTTTTAGACTATGTAAACACCAAGGGCACCAAATTAAAGATTAATCTCTCTGCTTTACTCTGAAAACAACAGTTTGTTTCTACCTTTTACCGTTCTTGAGCTATTTTGCATAGAACATAGCATACTTTCACCCATAACACCTGGTCTGAGCAAGAAAACAGAGAAAACCAGGGTTTTGTAAACTGTAACATATCAAGCAGAAAAGTGACTTTTAGATGCATTTTTGCTGCTTTAGTGACAACTCGAAACATCTTCACACTTGTTCCATTATAAAAAAAAACATGACTCTGAAATAATACTTTTGATGGCAAATTGTTGGCAATTTATTCAGACCAAAACCATCAACCAAAACATCCAACATCAACAAAGATCAATAAAACTATACATAATAAAATAGAATGAAGCATGTGAATTTGAGTGTGTGTGTGTGTGTGTGTGTGTCAGGGTGTGAATGTGTGTGCGTGTGTGTGTGTGTGTGCATGTGAGTTAGTGAGTGTCTGTGTGCATGCGAGTGAGTGTCTGTGTGCATGCGAGTTAGTGAGTGCGTGCATGTGAGTGTGTGGGCGTTTGAGTGAGTTTGTGTCTGCTCTTTCAATTGCTTTTTCACTCCTCCCAATAGTTCAGCTTCGTGTGGTAGAGGTTGAAACACTCTCCTGTGTGCAGTGGAACATGGCACGCCGCGCACCACTTGTTGGTCTCACTGCGAAGACCCCTCCGTGTACAGACCCAACATTTTCTGTTCAGTCTCTCCTTCCTGCTAGTGGCCATCAGGTACTCCATTTTGTGCCTCCTTAGTTGCCCATCCAGCCGGGTCTCTGGGTCAACCAAGTAAGGAGCCCTGGGGTTGTGCTTGCCCAAGACAGCCCCCACAACAGCAGCACTCTCCTCATCTCTTCCTCCCTCCTCGACGTCCAGGATCTTGCCACACTCTTCAAGAACTGCAGGAGGTGTTTGCACTCTCCTTGATGGTGTCTGGCTCGATAGAGGACAAAAGCATTTTTTGGACCGTCTAATGAAGGGGTAGTAGGCCACATTTTGGTCCAACTTATCCACTCCATTCATACACTTGTTGTACTCCACAACACACGCTGGCTTCCACTGAGGCACTTTCTGCTTCTCCCCCTTCTGCCACACTTCCACCTTCTCCATAGTGTTATGGTGACAGGTCGTCACCATTTTCATGGCGTGGCAGGCCTCTTATCCTGCCACGCCACCACCATCACCTTCCCGTTGTGTCTCACAATCCTGTCTCCAACTTGAGTTTTTGTGACCTCTTTTATCATTTTTGGTTCACCAATTTTTCCTCAGTGTTCCACACACATTCGTTTTCTTCCCCAGTAAATGTTCACTGAGGGAAACTGAGTTATAAAAGTTGTCCATAAAAAGTGTGTGTCCTCTGCCTTGGAGACAACCCAGGAGAGAGAAGACCGTGTCCTCCAGTGTGGCGCTTGTCCCAACATAAGGGAGCATGTTGTGGCAGTAGCCTGTGGCCGAGTCACACAGAATGTAGGACTTTATCCCGTATTTCACTGGCTTTTGAGGGTTGTAGACCCTAAAAGCCAGACGCAACCGCCACAGCATCATTCCCTCATCTATACAAATGTTTTTCCCTGGATTGTACAGATGTTTGAATTTGGTGGCCAGGTAATCCAAAACAGGGCGGACTTTGAACATTTTGTCACTTACATCATGTGACCTATTATTGTTGTAATGGAGGAACCTCCAGATGAGCTGGTACCTGTTCCTCGACATTACTTTGGCAAAATATGGAGTAGCTTCAAGCTCATCCACAGACCAGTAGGACTCAATACTTGGCTTTTTGATGAACCCAGTGATGAAACTGAGCCCCAAGAACCGTTTGAGTTCAGGGACCGAGAGCTCTTTCCACCTTTTACTCCTGCTGTGGGGCAAAGGCTCAGTGTTTGTCTCCAAATACTGGCCGGCATAGAGGTTCGTCTGGTCCATGATCTGTTGGAGCAGTTCCTCCGTCAGGAAGAGCTCCAGAAAGTCAGCTGGATCAGACGAATGCAGTTCACATTGGAGAGACCCATGAGGAAAATGCCGTTAGACTTATTAGATTTAAGCATGTTTATTGATTGAGCATGTTTGGCGCCCTAGGCCCGGGAGGGATGCTGTTGAGCACGCGCGTGCATAATCCCCCCCGGGGCCTAGGCACTGGTGGCGGCAGAGGCAGTAGGCAAGCACGCTTTGGTGAGAAAAGGAGGAGGTGGGGCGGCGGAGGCTTGCAGACTTCAGAAGGCCGGGAAGTGGGAGTCTCCGGCTTTTAACTTGCTGTCCTGGTGGTTATTGGTTGGCTGGATGTGGGCGTTGCTGGTCTGATGAGCCGAGGAAGAGCAGCCTGTAGATCTGGGCAAGCAGCAGCCGGGTCTACCACAGTGAACTTTCGCAAAAGCTCCATTTCACATTGGAGAGACCCATGAGGAAAATGCCGTTAGACTTATTAGATTTAAGCATGTTTATTGATTGAGCATGTTTGGCGCCCTAGGCCCGGGAGGGATGCTGTTGAGCACGGCGCTTGCTCGCATGCATAATCCCCAAAAAGCGGGCCTGCGATTGGGATAGCAAGACGTACTGCGCGGGCCTGAGAGCATGAGTGAGAGGCTTCTCGCACGGTCGCTCAGCCAGGCTGCGTCCGCTGGGGCCCGTGTTTGTTTAGGCAGGGCGAGCTGAGAATATGAGCGTGCTCATATTCAGCTAGACGCTGAAGCAGGGGAATCTTTGAGCGAGCTGAGAACATGCGCGCATGTTCAGCCAGACGCTGCAGCAGGGGAGTCTTTGAGCGAGCTGAGAATATGAGATGCATGCTCATATTCGCCAGACGCTGAAGCAGAGGAATCTTTGAGCGAGCTGAGAACAAGCGCGCACGCGCATGTTCAGCCAGACGCTGAAGCAGAGGAATCTTTGAGCGAGCTGAGAACATGCGCGCACGCGCATGTTCAGCCAGACGCTGCAGCAGGGCAATCTTTAAGCGAGCTGAGAATATGAGCGCATGCTCGTATTCAGCCAGACGCTGAAGCAGGGGAATCTTTAAGCGAGCTGAGAACATGCGCGCACGCGCATGTTCAGCCAGATGCTGCAACAGGGGAATCTTTGAGCGTTTGAGGAAAGTGCGTGCCGCCACCAGAATCTTATTGCTTACTTGCTTTGCAGGGAGCTTACGAGGAAGCCGGTAGACGTTGTGCTGCCATGATAGCGGTCGCATCTGGCCTGATGTAGGTGGAGAAAGCCGAAGAGGACCAGCGCCCCAGCTGTTGCAGAGAAGAGTGGGGGAGCCCCAGCGAGGTCGCGCGCGTGGCAGCGCCTATCCTGAAGGAGTGGGCTGTATAGAGCTGGGGAGACAAATTGCAGAGGAGCAGTAGGGATCTTAGCTGAGCTCTGAACCGGGTTGCTGTTATGGGAAGGTTGTCTGGAGCGGGAAGAGGTCCGTTAAAATCTTTTTGCGGCGGAGGCGAGTGTAACGCATTATGGACCTGTAGGGGCAGAGAGATGTGTCGGAGCGAGCTATTATTGTGTTGCAAGCACCTTTGATCTTTAAATGTTTGAGATGAAGGTTGAAATGGTCAGGGGACATTATGTTGGGTGAGAAGAGCGACCTTTGTTTAATGCTTCCACTACGTCGAGATTATCACGCATGACAGAGATCCTCTTTCTCTGCCACGTGTGATTCCATGCGCGCAGGCCACGACCACTGGGAATGTCTCGTGTAGGGCAGAGGAAATGCTCCGGGGAAGTAGCGGGCCACGGCCCGGCGAACCACTGGTCCTGGAAGAACCCCCAAAACCCACGGAAGGGGCAGCGTCCGTGTAGAAGCGGAGACCTGTAGGGGCAGAGACATATCGGAGAGGGCCATTGATGTTGCAGGCGCCCTTACGCTTAGAATCTTGGGTTGTAGAGTAGATAATCAGGATAGTAGGATGGTCGGGAAAACCGTGTCTCGGACCGCATGAAGGTTGAGTGAGCAGTAGTGAAACGCTTATGCAGAGAAGCCATAGAAGGAGAGTAGGAAGATGCTGCGAGGAGGGCAGACATGTACTTGGAAGATGAGCCGGAGTTCAGCGCCGCTGCAGGATGGGCAGCACGATGGGGAGCCTGCGATCAGAAGAGTGAAGAATACAGGTATGGATGCCTTTGATTAGGAGTCCGATTGACGGCTCAGCGCAGCTACTTGGCCAGCTGCATCTGATAGATCAGAAGATTAAGTAGAGCGATGAAGCACGACCGCCGAAGCGACCCTGGGAGCATAGGTGCGAGTCCAGCGCAGCGCGGCATACTCAGCCGGGCTGCATCCATTAGAAGCAGGATAAGCTTCTGAGAGAGTGGGTTGCAGCAGTAGCAGTAGCAGCAGCGGCAGCAGCAGTGTCCTCAGATAATAACAGCAATAGTCCTGTATCAAGCCGCGGCAGCAGCAGTAGCAGCAGCAGCAGCAGCAGCGTCCAAAGAAAATAACAGTAATAATTCTGTATCAACTCACATGCCAGGAGACTTGGGAAAAGCAACGGGACAACGCGGCACCGCCAATCGGGGGCAGGGACATGCACGGCACCGCCAGACCGTCTGCGCGCGGCAGCAGACCACGAGGAACAGAGCAACACAGAACCTGCGGAGGGGCCCCGCGGAGCAGCCCGCAGAAGAGCCCGCAGAGGAGGAGAGCAGTGGAGACACGCGAACCACAGCAGGTGCAGGGACGCGGAGGAGGAGCAGACCACAAGCAGCCAGACTGAGGGCAGCCGGGCCACGCGCACGAGCAACACGTGAGCAGAAGCGACCCCTCCAGAACAACGCATGCATTTGCGAACAGGTGCGTTAGCGACATGCACCTTGCAGGCTTCAGAAGTTTGCAGACTTCAGAAGGCCGGGAAGTGGGAGTCTCCGGCTTTTAACTTGCTGTCCTGGTGGTTATTGGTTGGCTGGATGTGGGCGTTGCTGGTCTGATGAGCCGAGGAAGAGCAGCCTGTAGATCTGGGAAAGCAGCAGCCGGGTCTACCACAGTGAACTTTCGCGAAAGCTCCATCTCTGTTTCTAAACGATGAATTCTGGAGCATCATTTCCACTGAGATAAACTGTATGCCACCAGGTCTTTTGAAAAGGTAATATTGAAACCAAAGTGCAGATTTAATGACTGGTAAACTATAAGCAGTGCCATCTTGATCATTGAAGGTCTAATACAGTTCCATATGGCCGTGGACCAGTGCTAAAATATTCTATATAAAATTGTGTTTTCATACTAAAGATATTTCACGTAGACTGTTGATGGTATTCCCTGATCTCAAAATACACTCTCAAACTACAGCTTTTTGAAATCTTTATACAATAATTAACATTTTCACAATATGCAAATTAGATGACGAATCAACATCCATCCCAAAGTTTGGTTCATACTGAAGATAGTTCTCATTTACAAAATGCCTTTATCTCAAACTTTAAAGTTATAGCCTTTTGAAATCTTGAAATCAAAATTGTAATTTTTTTTGAAAAAAATGGGCTTAGTGCTGTGTGAAAATCCCTCGTTATAGGCCTGGGCTCCGCACCGTGCTCTTTGCTGTCATCGTTGCAACATGTCCAGAAGTTCAACTTTTTAGCACTAACCATGTTGTGGGTTTAGTCCACGGTTTTGTCAAGGAGAAAATTAGCATACAACACTTACAGTCACACTGCAATCAGACATGGATTTACATTTGTCAGGCTGAATGCTGTGATACAGGAAACACGGCACAGAGATTACCCCTTAGCCAATCAGGACGCAGAACACAATACACTGGTTCTTCCTTAGCCAATCAGGATGAACATTGCAAGTTCATATACAGTGAAAATCACGCTTAAAACTAAATCTGCAAGACCTCAAAAAGAGAACCGCTATTCAGCTGAGGAGACTCCTATTCAGAACACATTATTCCTGTATGGAAGTTTCTGATTTGGTGTTTTTATGTAATTTTTTTACTATCATCATGTTTTAGATTATAGATTAGACGGTGAGCCAGATCAGATGTATCCCAATGAAAATAATGTTATTGCATTCCCCCTCTGGAGGAAACCCTGGTAAGTATTGTTAATGTATCTGAAGAAGATGACATAGGCTGGGATCGCGTCTTTCATTCAGACAGAAGACATGTTTTATTGTCGATGGTAGAGACAGCACGAACAACACACACACAGAATGCAAGTGTAGTATACAGAGCAGAGGCATGGAGACCTCCAATCAGCAGCTGCCACAGTGCCATGTAGCTTGGCCTTCAGATAGACAAAACAAGGGAAAAGTACTGGCTTCTGCACATTGATAGAATGATGAGTTTAACTTGAACAAAAGTTGCTTCAAAGTGTTATGAAATCTCACATTCCCCCCTCTGGTCACACATTCACGTGTGACCATCAGGATCGATAAACAGCAACATAACATCATAACTCAATACTTCAAAAACTCATAAACTTGGTACTTCACTCGGTACTTCAAAAAACTCAGAACTCGGAATACTTCAAAAACTCAGAAAACTCATAAAACATGTTCAGATCTTTCATAAAACTT
This sequence comes from Knipowitschia caucasica, assembly GCA_964034765.1. Classification (NCBI taxonomy): domain Eukaryota; kingdom Metazoa; phylum Chordata; class Actinopteri; order Gobiiformes; family Gobiidae; genus Knipowitschia; species Knipowitschia caucasica. Next base: position 34,285,246 of record OZ035826.1, read on the forward strand.
GTCAACAATCTTCAGTAAAATACCAAACTTCATCAGTCGATGGTGGTTCCAGATATTGCTTTGAAAACAGTCTCTCCCACTTCTTTGTTTTGATTCTTCAGGCTGCATTTGTGCCAAGCCATGATTCTTCTGTGACGTGTCGTTCAATCACACGTTTCAGCTTCAGTGTCCAGATTCAGAAATCCAATTCACTCCAAATGATGTCCAAATTCAGATATCCAATTGTTCCAAATTATGTCCAAATTGTATAATCCAATTTTTCCAAATGGTGTCCATGCAAAAGAGGACAATGGTATTGTCCATGTCTCAGCAGCTCACAGCCTGACTGGAATCAGGGGCTGTGCAGATTGTCCAAGTGCTGATCCAGATGCATTCTCTTGAGGTTTCTCAGTTTTGGCTTAAAAAAAACAACACATTTTTGTGTAAAAAAAATAAGTCTTCTGTTCACTAGATGTTACAGACAAGGCCCGCATCCTCCACCACCTGAAGAAGATGACATGTCTGGGATCGCGTCTTTAATTCCGACAGAAGACATGTTTTATTGTCGATGGTAGAGACAACACGAACAACAGAATGCAAGTGTATTATACAGAGCGGAGGCATGGAGACCTCCAATCAGCAGCTGCCACAGTGCCATGTAGCTTGGCCTTCAGATAGACAAAACAAGGGAAAAGTACTGGCTTCTGCACATTGATAGAATGATGAGTTTAACTTGAACAAAAGTTGCTTCAAAGTGTTATGAAATCTCACATATCCATGGAAATTGAATTTGGTATATCTACACATGTTTTGTGTAGGTAATGGATATGTATGTGATTGGCTGAAAAATCACACGTGGCCAGCCCACGTGGGATTACTCCCCATTGGTAGCTTACTCCCCATTGGTAGCTTACTCCCCATTGGTAGCTTACTCCCCATTGGATGAAATCACTACTTTCAAATAAGTATAATCTCTCGTGATTGGCTGGCAGATCTGTCGTTATTGGTCACCCTGCCTCATAATTAATGTAATAATATTTATATAAATATATATTTATTCATATTATGCTGCATATATTGTATCCTATGTATGCTACTACACTATTATTAGGCCATCAATGACATGAATGAATTTATAGAGGAAATGAACTGAATGAACTGTTTTATGGCATTAAAACAGCCGTTTTAATGCCATACACACACACATATATATATATATATATATATATATATATGGCGCTACTTTGAACCGAGAATATAACACATATTTTCAGTTGGTTCATACTTTTAGGTATGTACATAATTCCAGATGAGTTAATTCAGTTTGGATGCCTTCAGTGTGAATCTACAATGTTCATAGTCATGAAAAAAAAGACAAAATCCAAACTTTTGGTCTGTACTGTACATACATATATCCTTTGATGAGCACTTACACTTTCAACATGTCTTTTGTCCTATTGGATTTATTTAATTGATTTTGACATGACAAGCTATAATCAATCATGATGAAATATTTCTCTGTGTGTGTGTGTGTGTGTGTGTGTGTGTGTGTGTGTGTGTGTGTGTGTGTGTGTGTGTGTGTGTGTGTGTGTGTGTGTGTGTGTGTGTGTGTGTGTGTGTGTGTGTGTGTGTGTGTGTGTGTGTGTGTGTGTAAACAGTTTGAGCATTTACAAAATCCGGGTCTACAGTGTGCTGACCTGATCCATGCTGCAGACTGACTGAAAGGAGTTGTGCAGCATGGATCAAGTTGTGCACCTCCTCAATCCATATTAGCATTTGTATAGCTCACAGCATTACCATTTACATGTTAAAGCCTCCTGTGGAGGAGGGAGGAGGGGACAACAAACTACCGTCAACAGCCGAATCCCAAAAGTTTCACAGTAATATACAGTGCCGAAAAGAGACAAAAATCACACTTTTCATGCAGTGATTGTTCTCAAATAAAAGATGACTTAAAGGAACAATATGTAAAAATCTGGCGAAAAGTGGTACTGCAGTCACAGTCAATATTTTGTAGTCCTCTCCCACTCTCCCTGACTCAGGTTGCCAGATACACACCAAATCCAGCAGCAAACACAGGGAATTATTTTATCAGTTGTTTGTCCGTCTCCATTCACATTGCCATGACAGCCGTGCTAATGCTGAATGAATGTTTTGATTAATGTTTTTTTATTATTATTATTTGGACATTTGAGATAAAAAACAAAAACTAAATAAAAGCAACGTAATTATACATAGTTTATGCAAAATAAATAAGCAATTGATGTCCAAAATAGGAGTGGGAAGAATGGATGTTGGAACGTATTTCTTCAGCGTATCAACATCAGGGTTTGCTCAAGAGGATATCACCTTTCAATTTTATTTATTCCCTATTTTTTAGACAAACATGTAAAAGTTCCACATCAAAAAGAGACTAACATTATTTTAATTGGGGTACATGTGGTCTTAAATGATTATTTTTACAATTAAGCTATAATCTGCAAAAAAACGTCTTGACCTTCATCTTTTACCGTTTTTAGAGCACGCTGTCATAGAATGTGATAACATGCAATAAATACAAAAATACATAGCCCGGGATCGAACCCGGGTTCCTGCATCGTAAGCGCACAGTTTAGACCACTAGACCAGTGGTTCCCAAAGTGGGGGTCCCGACCCCCCGGGGGGTCGCGGGAACCCCTGGGGGGGTCGCAAGATGATTTCCACACACACAAAAAAAAGATTTTTTTTTTTGCTCAAAAAAAAAAGTTTTTTTTAATATAAAAAAGGGCTTTAAAATATAAAGCCCTCAAATATTTATTTAGCATTTGATTTGATTCAAAAGGACTACTTGTTAAATTGTGTTTGGAGACTATTATATATTTTAATAACGCTAGTAATTTTGTCCCAGTCATTGCAGCGTCAATCAAAATCATCACGTAACACAGCTCACATCATGCGCAGCGACAAAGCGTGTCCTGCTGTTGTTTGCTAAAACTAAAGGTGTTTGGAGGCTACAAATAAATAATACCTGCTTTAAAATGAAACGTGGTTAATATCCACAACAGAAAAACCCGGAGGGGGAGAAAAGTCACTTGTATCAGGGGTCAGGCTGATGGTGCAAAGAGAGGGAGAGAGGGCAGAGGAGGGAGAGAAGGCAGCGGAGGGAGAGAGGGCAGAGGAGGGAGAGAGGGCAGAGGAGGGAGAGAGGGCAAAGGAGGGAGAGAGGGCAGCGGAGGGAGAGAGGGCAGCGGAGGGAGAGAGGGCAGCGGAGGGAGAGAGGGCAGAGGAGGGAGAGAGGGCAGCGGAGGGAGGGAGGACAGCGGAGGGAGAGAGGGCAGAGGAGGGAGAGAGGGCAGCGGAGGGAGGGAGGACAGCGGTAGAACAGCGCGTTAAAGAGGCCCGGCTTTTCAGAGTCAAAGGTAAAGAGGTCCGCACATTAAAAGCGGGTGGCCGGTTTATGCCTTTACTGACAGTAACTTTGGAAAGAGAAGCCGCGGGGATGAACCGCATAAAGTAACAACAGAAAGCGGCCGCCCGCTTTTAATGTGGTTCCTGGTCTAGTGCAGGGGTTCCCAAAGTTTTTAGCACGCGACCCCCATCACAAATGCCCTGTTAACCCGCGACCCCCCCCCAACATCCCTTCCGTCACATGAAATGAGCATGTATTTCCTTGATACGGAGTAACGCTTTCTAGAGACTCACGCCACTACCGAGCTGCACTGTCCAGCCCAAAAAAGGAGGCTTGCATATTTTTACTCATGTAGTGACACAGTGATGGGCTTGGTGGGCTCCCTCCTCAGCAGAAGTGGAGCGCATTTCTTGCGGCTCGCCCTCACTGTTCTCCTACCGCGGTAAAGTGGGCCGGCTTTCCGGAGTCAGCGGTAAAGAGGTCCGCACATTAAAAGCGGGCGGCCGCTTTCTGTTGTTACTTTATGCGGTTCATCCCCGCGGCTTCTCTTTCCAAAGTTACTGTCAGTAAAGGCATGAACCGGCCACCCGCTTTTAATGTGCGGACCTCTTTACCTTTGACTCCGAAAAGCCGGGCCTCTTTAACGCGCTGTTCTACCGCTGTCCTCCCTCCCTCCGCTGCCCTCTCTCCCTCCTCTGCCCTCTCTCCCTCCTCTGCCCTCTCTCCCTCCTCTGCCCTCTCTCCCTCTCTTCGCACCATCAGCCTGACCCCTGATACAAGTGACTTTTCTCCCCCTCCGGGTTTTTCTGTTGTGGATATTAACCACGTTTCATTTTAAAGAAGGTATTATTTATTTGTAGCCTCCAAACACCTTTAGTTTTAGCAAACAACAGCTGGACACGCTTTGTCGCTGCGCATGATGTGAGCTGTGTTACGTGATGATTTTGATTGACGCTGCAATGACTGGGACAAAATTACTAACGTTATTAAAATATATTATAGTCTCCAAACACAATTTAACAAGTAGTCCTTTTGAATCAAATCAAATGCTAAATAAATATTTAAGGGCTTTATATTTGCTCAAAAAAAAAATTTTTTTTTTTTGTTCGTGTGGAAATCATCTTGCGACCCCCCCAGGGGTTCCCGCGACCCCCCGGGGGGTCGGGACCCCCACTTTGGGAACCACTGCACTAGACCACCGATTCACACGAATAGAGACACTGTGAAGAACGGAGTCAAACTAGAAAATTCTGCATCACACGTGAACTTTTATCAGCTGTCTCAATTGTTCAAAGGCATCCCGATATAAATCCTCGTTTTAGTCTTTGTTTTGTCATTAATGATTTGAGAGTCATAACAAGACCTTTTTTAGTTCTGCGCCACATGTTATTTTACCACTGAGATTAATGAGCCGCGCGGAGTTCTGGCAACCCGATCACGGACTTACATGACACTTCCTGATTGGCAAAACGGCGGAGGGTAGGACATCAAAATCAAAACAATAACAACTTTTACGGGTCGTAAAACTAATTTTGATAATCAAATATCTCGGCTGAACTACTGTTATCAGTTAAAGATGAATTCGAAAAGAGTATGATTTAATAACGCCTTTTGAAATATTCGGGTAATTTAATGATGACTTGACATGCAAATATTACATATTGCTCCTTTAAAGCTAGAGATGCGCTGATTATATTCATGGATGAGTCTTAGTCTGTAGAGTTCTTAGTTTTGTGTAAACAGCAGGTTTGTCCTTCGCACACCTCTCTCTCTCTCTCTCTCTCTCTCTCTCTCAGGTGAGTGTAGCGCAGACCGGTGCACGTGGAGCTTGATAAACATGTAAACTTTAAATACAATTGGAATTCAACTCCACAATCAGCACCAACCAAACTGCAGGAATAAAAATGCCAATTTTACAACATGACATTTCCTTTTGACAAGGAAAGAAGATAACAAGCTGATAACGTTACGTAATTGCTCACAAGCAACCAAAAGGTATGCAACCTAAACTGCCTCAGACAAGAATCGAACCCGGATCCACCGGGTCCTAACCTGCAAGGCTAACCATTCGGCCAACATAGTATCACTAGGCAAAACAGGTTTGCACGCAGTCTTATACCTGAGCGTTTAAGTCGCTGGCAGAGCTAAAGCGGACTTAACCTGCCACCTAGTGGCGATAGGATGTAATATGTTTCACGCAGCTGCGTGATTCATGAAAAGCGTGAGTGAAGACGACAAAACGAAATGGGACCTACTGTAGCAAGTTCTTACCTTCAGCTCATTCTGGAGCTTCTGGAGAGGATGCTCTGCTGATATCAGACGGCAACCACTCATCTGATGAGTCAGGATCGGGTTCGCTGAAGTCATCCGAGTCAGAAAAAGCTGCAGGTGAAACGCTGCGAGAGGCGGCAGGCGTCTCCCTGCTCCTCGCTCTCCCTCTACGCAAAGTTGGCTGCGATGACCCTCGCCGGGGTCTACACTCGCTCCCCTCTCGACCTCACTCACTGATCGACGAGCCAAACTCTCAAGCAGTGTCAACTGCTTATAACTCGCCATCACTCTCACCTATATAATCTAAACTATCGCTAAATTCGCTCCTCGCTATGCTACTATCTCTCAATGCTACCGCCACTCACCACGCTCTCCAAACACTCCCACACTCCTTCTCCTCTCCACTGGCTTTTAAGCTCTCCTGTGGCGCGACACTGCATCCTACTGGTGTTGATTTATCATTACAGGTATTGTCAGGGATGAACCAGACAGATACGGATCGTGGTGCGCCAAACTCTGGAAGTTTATTCAAGTTTCTCTCAAGTTCCAGTTGCTTCAATTGTTTCTTTCTCTCAGACAGAATAAAGGCAGTACACAGTTTATATAGTCATTGTCACGTCACACATCGAAAGACATACGTGTCACACAGAGAGAGTGCAAATCATAGTCAAAACATGGAGTCATCTTCAGAGTCCTTGTACAGTTCTGCACGTAGGCCATATTGCTATCTAATACTAACAGTATATTTGTACTATGTATCAGTATTGTGGCGCATGCATAAGGTGCGCCAGACATTACTGTAGCCTCCCGTGTAATAACATGAAAAAGTCGTCCAACTCGTCTTGGGCAGTGAGCGTTACTATACAATAGAACGACTTTTGTCGTCATGGGAAGTGAATGAGTTAATGCAGCAGCTCTGCGATGTGTACAGTATAACAAAGAGCCGTACAACAGCGTACCACCCAGCAGGCAATGGCAGTGTAGAGCGCTTCAACCAGACTCTACTTAATATGCTTCGAACGTTAGAGACAGAGAAACAAAACCGCTGGCCAGAATTCTTGCCTGCACTGGTTCATGCCTATAATAATACCACACATAGTGCTACGGGCTATGCCCCATCTTTCCTCATGTTTGGTAGGCACTCGAGACTCCCTGTTGACGTGGGGTTGGGCGTAAATTCGCAGCAGGCACAGTTTAGTGTGCAGGGGTGGGTTGGGGACCACCGAAACAAGCTCTCCTTTGCCTATAGCCTTGCAAAAAAGAAAGCGGCCTCCCAACAAAAGCGCCAGTTTGATAAGAAGGCTCATGGCTTGCCCTTGATCCCTGGGGAGCGGGTGGCTCAGGAATAGGAAGAGGCAGGAGCGGGGCAAATTGGGCTCCTGGTGGGATCCTGAACCCCACGTCATTCTGGACATTGTAGGGGAGAGTGGGGTAATTTATCGGGTGCGTCCGGAGAAGGGCGGCAGACAACAGACTGTCCACAGGAACTCTCTGAAGGTGTGCACCGTGCCCCCTGCTGACCCTGAGCCACAACTCGAGGCGCCACCCCTACAAACTTCAAGCCAAGAACTGCTGGTGCTTTATGGGTTCATGCCCCCACCTGAGCCTCAAATGTAGGCACTGGACTATAGGAATCAACCAAGGCGCTCAAATCGGACTAATCAAGGGCGGCTGCCTGCTCGCTACACTGACTAGATTGCGCTCGTTGCAGGGTATGACAACGGCAAAGTGCGGGGGGGTGTGATGGGACACAAGTGGGGGAGTTTTATTATATTTATGCATGCTGAGTATTTTTACTGTTATAGTTTTTAATTGCATGTTATGAGTTTTATTGTTTTGATGTGATTTCAAGTGCATGCTTTTAGACTGTTTAATTGGTTCCAGACCAAGACACCTGCGGGTGCAATCACGGCCAATATAATCACCTGGGGAGCGCAGCAAAAGAGAGATCGGGACCACGCAGACGGCGACGCACGGCACACGGGGAGGACTGACCAGAAGCAGCCAGCCGAGAGCACAACGGCAGAACCCGCGATCCCTTGGAGAGAACACCACGAGGTCCACTACACGCCGGGGCAGAGGAAACTCTGCCTCTGACTGTGAGTATTGATCTACAACTTGTAGTGGTGTTCACACAACCTTTCGGGTTGTCGGGATCGCGGGTGTGAGGGCGGGACACTGCTGCCGTGTCTGTATCCCGCAGGAGGGGGCTGCTGTGGAGCGGAGGTCGAGCGGGGACACCCCGGGAGTCGGACAATTGGCACACGGGACTGTAAGTTTTTAGACCACCCAGACTCTGATTTTAGTGTTTCTTTCGGCCCGTTTTTCTGCCGTTGTATTTTGTGTTCAGGAGCAGCCAGATCAGAGGGGGCCTGCTCAAGACGTGACGCACCGGGACTTGACGGGGATTTCCGTTTTTATTAATTTTATTGTTGCACATTCTTAACAATCTGGATTTTAATATTTGTAATTAAATATTTTTTAATTGGTATTCACTATCTTGTTTTTACTGGGCCAGTTGTTCTCACTGTTTAGGGTTTTAATAATTTTATGATAAAATATTTTATTTTATCAACCACTCGGCTACATTACACTGATGTTGTTCGAAAGGCACCACAGCACACTCTTAGGGCCTTGGCTTGAACCACATCCAACTTAGCCAGATTTGTTTTAGCTGCATTCCCATAAACCAGGCTTCCATAGTCCAGAGACGACCGCACCATTGCTCTGTAAATCATTAACAGGGTGGATTTGTCTGCTCCCCAGTTACTACCAGTCAGGCAACGCATTACATTAATAACTTTATTACATTTACTTACAACTTTCTCAAGGTGCCCTTTCCATGTCATCCTTTCATCAAAGTAAACCCCCAAAAATTTACAAATCCGGACCCTTTCCAGTGCCAACTGCAGACTATACATTTTGACTTCTCCACTGAGATTTTAAACCCCCACTGATTTGCCCATTCCATTATCCCATCTAGCGCTCTCTGCATTTTGTTAAAAACATAGCCAATATTTCTCCCCCTCCTCCAGACCGCCCCATCGTCCGCAAAAAGAGACACCCCATACCCCGGCCCCACACTTTTAAAAATATCATTTATCATTACATTAAACAAAACTGGACTAATTACACTCCCCTGGGGAGTACCATTGTCAATGTTTACAGATTGGGACAATGCACTTCCTACTCTTACATGAATTGCACGACCTAATAGAAACGCTTTAATCCAATTTAAAGCACGACCTCTAACACCTGCATCATACAGTTTCCCTATAAGTCCTTCTCGCCACAACATATCATAGGCCTTCTCAATATCCAAAAATACAGCCACAAGAACCTCTTTACAGGCGATTGCTCTCTTAATATCACAGTCCACTGACATTACTGACTCCATGGTGCTTCTCCCTTTCCTAAAGCCATTCTGATACGGGACAAACCACCCCTCTTTTTCTAATTTGTACACAAGTCTGTCTGTCACCATTCTTTCCATAATTTTACACAATACCGACGTAAGCGCTATGGGTCTGTACGATCCTGGGTTGTTTTCAGCCTTTCCTGGTTTTAAAATGGGAATAACCACTGCCTGCCTCCAGTCTAGTGGTACACGCCCTTCAGCCCACACATTATTAATAAACGCCAGAAACTCTTGCAGTACATCCTCCCCAAGTTTTCCAAAAACTCTGTACATCAAACCATCCTTTCCTGGCGCAGTATGACCCCCCTTGTCAATTGCTCTGACTAACTCTGTAAAGGTAAAGAACAGGTTTATATAATCAGAATTGTCACAATTCATTTCAGTTTTATGCTGATGCACAGCCAACATTGAATCCCTCCTTCTAATTCCCTCTTGTCCCAGGTTTTCCCCACTATGCACTGCCTGAACTGCCTTGGACAATAGATCTGCCTTTTGCTCATCATTAACCGCTGCCCCTCTTTCACTCCCTAACACTGGAATAGACCGAACACGCTTAACCCCAGACATACGCCTCACAGCTGACCATACTCGCTGGAGAGTTGTCTCCGCTGCAATACTGCCTCCAGCACATTCGTTTTGCATTCTTGATAACCCTCCGGGCCACTGCTCTCAATTTCTTGTATTCTATTGCGTTTTCCTCTGTTGGATACTTCCTAAATTTCTTATACATTTTATTTCTATTCCTGATAGCGGCACTGCAGTCCTTGTTCCACCAGGGAACACAACCCTTTTCTCTTGGGTTACCCTTTTCTGGAATAAACAACTTAACATTATCAGCAATCATACTGCACAAACTATTACTCCAGTCATCCACTGTCCGGTCATCAACTTTATCCAAGTCTCTGCTACAGGCCTCTGAAAACTCTCCCCATTTTGCCTTAGTATAATTTAGCTGCTTAGGCCTAGTTTGCTCCTCTATCACCAGGGACTGCCCAACCCGAATGAAAATTGGGAAGTGATCACTCCCCATAGTGTACCCTTCCCATGTGTTCCACATTGCCCTACTAGCCAGCTGGGCTGATACTATGGATAGGTCTATAGATGACACGCTCCCTGTTCTAATGTCAAACCTGGTGGCCCTAGTGTCGTTTAAACACACCAACCCGTGCAGCTCCATCATGTCTTCTACCACCTGTCCATTCGTATCTGTGCTGTTACTGCCCCACAATTGGTTATGCGCATTAAAATCACCTACCCATACTAAGTGTTGCCCTATCCCACTAAGCATTTCTTCAAGCTCAACAATGTCCAAACTTGCACACGGATTATAAAAGTTCACCACTCCCACCTTTCCCTGGCTCACCCACACATTCACCGCAACACACTCTAATTCAGTGTTTAAAATCAGCCGTTCATATTGCACCCCCACCTTCACAAATATTGCACACCCTCCTCCAGGCCTATCTTCCCGATCTTTCCTTATAGCTTCATACCCAGGAATGACAAAGTCTAAACAAGGTTTTAGCCACGTCTCTTGATTCAGATTCAGATTCAGTTTATTTGCCATTTGCGGTAAAAAAAAAACCACATTGGAATACATTATCAAAAGTCACCAGTGTGCACAGACAAATACAGACATAAAACAACATTAAAAGACAAAAATAAAACAAATAAAACAGTAAACAAATGTCACAGTGAAATCGATCGACTAAAACAGTTTCAAAACAAGTGCAAATCATTAAAGTGCTCTGTTCACACTGATAACAGCTTGTGGATAAAAACTGTTAGTGTAACGAGATGTCCTGCATCTCAGAGAGCGATATCTTCTGCCAGAGGGAAGAAGCTGGAAAATGGCTTTCCCCGGGTGGCCAGAAGAGTCATTGACAATCCTAAGAGCTTTGTTTAAAAGTCTGGATTTATAAAGAACCTCCAGAACAGGAAGCTCACAGCCCACGGTCCTCTTTGCAGAGCGGAGCACCTTGTTTAAAGCTCTCTTTTCTTTATCTGTGATGTTTCCAAACCACACAGACACAGAACCAACAAGTAAACTCTCAATGGTGCAGCGATAAAAATTTAGCAGAATCTAATGGGCCGTTTCCACGGACCCGACTCTACTCGACTCGACTCGATTCGGCTCAACTCGACTCGGTTTGAGAGCGTTTCCATCGGCCCTGTGTATCTGTGGCAACGCGTTACCTAAGGGGCGGTCACCTCTGGAGGTGCTCACAACAAGCGCAATGGATGAGGCAGAGCAGCTCTTCTTTTTATGCATTGCGTTGTGGGTCTACCTTAGCCACAAATTTAAAGAAGACAGTAGAAGACGACTGGCGACAGCCAGAGAGAACACCCACAAGAAATACCGACGCGTCTGGGAGACTTTACAGCGGTATTCAGCGGAAGATGCCATCGCGCAAACTGTCAAAAGAAGACGTTTGAAGGTACGTAACCTAGTAGTTTCTCCTACAGGTGCACTTTTGCTTTTAGTTGCGGCAAAACGCAGTCGTTTAGTTATCGTAAATATATACAATGGTACGGTGTTTTATTTGTGTTGAGCGAACGATGCAACTCATAGCGGTTAGCTTGTAACTCTTTATGTTGTTGTGGACACAAACTGAATAAACCATAAAGCAACTGCAACTACGCCTAGCTAGTTTGTTACTCCACACATATTAAAGTCTGATTCAATAGCTAACTAGCTATTATTAGTGTTAAAAGGGTGTTAACAAGAAGGCAAGTTACCTAATTGATTATATTCACTTTTAAATTAACGTTACAAGTCTTGCTATAATTATAACACTGTAATTCTACTATTGTGTATTAACCTTTTTAGTATATTTTCCTGGAGATAGCAACGGGTACAGGATTTAAATGAATTGTATTTGAGACTTTTGATAAATGTACAATTGAGGATATGATAAATAAATACACTTAAATAAATACAATAAGAAAGTTGTGTGTTACACACGTTATAGCAGCCTTTGTGTATATTGCTCACCACCATGTAGAGCTGATATTAACACCCTGTTTATCTTTTATTTGGGGATCAGTAACAAAACAATAGAGCATAGAGCATGGGGTGGGAGAGTCAGTAAAGTGACAGTAAAATGAGTGATTAAGCATCTATCAATGCTTAATCTTAATCTTAATATTACTATACGTCTGTTTCAGATGGCAACATTTGGGTCTAGAGAGGCTCGCCAAGCTCCGTTGGTGTGGAGCTTTAACCGGGCCTCGCAGTGGTGGGATGAGGTGGTTCCCAAATTCTCTGCTGAGCAGTGGGTCCAGAACTTCCGCCTGTCAGAAGAGACCTTCTGCTTCCTCTGCCACAAGTTGCAGCCGTTTATGGAGCGGCAGAATACAGCCTTTCGTCTGTGTGTGCCGCTGAAGAAGCGAGTGTCCATTGCCCTCTGGAAGCTGGCTACTGGTGGCGACTACAGGACCATTGGACATCTATTTGGTGTCAGTAGAGCAACAGTGTGCCGCTGTGTTCAAGTGAGTATTTTCCTTTTTTTATTACAGACCTCACCCTCAGAAAATATTGGTGCTCTAACAACTAAAACTCACTTTATGAATGTAAATAAAGAAAAGTTATGCAGTGTTCCATATTAAATACATTAAAAGAGGTTAGATATGGATCGTCTAAGTACAGGTCTAATCTATTTAATTTATTCAAACACTGTTTCTGTCTTGAATAAAAACATTTATTTTGCCATTTTCTTAGTTTTCTTTTCTTAGTTGATCGTGATTTAAAACTGGCTGGGACTTCTTTAGACATAGCTTATGCAGATCAGTATAATTTGGTTAAGCATCTTGTTTTCTTCTTGCACACAAAATTATTACTGAAACAAATACTCAGAGTATGTTGTCAGCCCATGGCAAAACAAGGTGCTTACAAATAAACAAATCAGTTAACTGAAATTATGAAATATTATTATGAAACTGTCTTATGTGTACCCTAATGTGTCCTTTGTTTTTAGGAGTTCTGTGCTGCAGCTGAGTCATCTCTGGTTCTTGAGTTTGTCCGTTGTCCAGATCAAGAGCGTCTGCAAACAATTGCAGAATATTTTGAAAACCGGTGGGGGCTTCCAAATTGTGTTGGTGCTGTAGATGGCTCACACATTCCCATTGTTGCACCCAAAGAATTTCACACAGACTACTTCAACCGCAAAGGATGGCACTCCATAGTCCTTCAGGCTGTGGTAGACGGCAAGGGCCTGTTTTGGAATGTGAATTCTGGGCAACCAGGGAGCCTCCATGATGCCCGAGTTTTAAGATTATCAGCTTTGTGGGAGCTGGCCACTCAGGGTCACCTTTTTCCAGCAAACCCTCGGGCTTTTGGTGGGATTACGGCAGGCTACTATATTTTAGGGGACTCTGCCTATCCATTGCAAAATTGGCTCCTGAAGCCATACAGCGACACTGGACAGCTCACCACAGATCAAATTAATTTTAACAAAAGGCTCAGTAGAGCCAGAGTTGTAGTGGAGAATGCCTTTGGTAGACTTAAAGGTAGGTGGCGCTGTCTACTTAAAAGAAATGACTGTGATGTTGAATTAGTCAAGTCTATGGCGGTGGCGTGTTGTGCCCTACACAACCTCTGTGAGACCCATGGTGAGCAGTACCAGGTAGAGTGGGATGCTCCAGGCCCTGTAGAAGCAACTCAGCCAGCTGGGGTAATGGCACAGGACACAGAGGCCTCCCTAGGCAAGGAAGTCAGAGATGGCCTAATGCAACATTTGTTACATAACTAATAATATAATATTGTAAATTAAGTTGTAAATGTGTAGTGTAATGTTCTTTTGTATATTTTATATTGCTGGATATTGTTATTATTATTATTATTTTTTTTGCACAAGAGTTCATATTTGGTTTCAATGTATCTTTTGCTTCTGTCACATCTTTCAATCAGCTTTTTCAGACAGAAGTAAACATTCATACAAAAATACTTGTCTCCTCTGATTACTTTTCTTTTGAATTACATAATTTTGTTTCTGTCTTATCAATATATTGTTTGTCAGAATGTGTTCTTTAAAGATTGTTTTATGTATAAGTGACTGCAAGTTTAAAACGTTGCATATGAATATCCACTGATGGTCGCAAATGAACCTTAAAGTTTGCAGAATTCTTGTTACTGCACAATTTGAAAGAAATACCACTTATTCACATAGTACATGATTATAAATTGCTGTAAACATAGCTCATGCTAATTTTTTTATGTAAGTGAAAACATTTTAATTTACAAACAAAGAAATCAAGTAATATACATTCTATATACATCATATATTATATTATAGGGAAATATTACAATTAAATTAACAAAATTCTGATCTAGCTTCAACTATTTCTATTATAAAGGTTGTAGTCCACCAACGTTACGATTAGCACTTATGGCTTGTGCAAGCTGTGCGAGAACACCAAGAAAGGACTGATTAAAGGCAGCATTCTGGGAGCTCTCTTCCCTCCTTAGGGTCGCCTCTAGTTCCCTTGCTTCTCGGGCATCTTCGAGCAGCAACTGGACATGTGAATCCCGTTGATCTCGGTTAAGTGCCTGTTGCCTCAGATCTTCATCCTGAATTTCTCTCATGACGGTGGTCATCTCCTGCTGATTCATGATTCTTCTTCTTTTACCTAGACAGACAAAGGGATTTGACACGGTTGACAGAGAAAATGGATTAGAAATAAGGTAGGGTAATCTGAAGGGTGTTTGATGGTGCCACACAGTAAAGAGAATAGTGGATGCAAATGCACACAATGACATTGTTCTTATTCAAGCTTCATTCACTTTACTTGTGAAGTGAATGAATCAGAATCAGAATCCTTATTATTGCCATGTAACTAACAGGAAGTCATAGACTAGGACATTTCTTTGGCTCTTGATGCAACAGTCAAAGAATAGAGAATAGAATAATATACTACAAATAATAATACAAATCAGCAACACTTCTAAGGTTTACATTTTAAAATAGAATTATTACGATTACAATTACAATATACACAAGTGCACATGGTGCACACAATATGCAGTGAGCAGTGCAATAAGGTGACAGCTCAGTTCCCCCCTAAACAATAGTTCATTGTGTCTGATCCTTTTCTGATTGCATTGAGATTTCAGTCTTTTGATATTGGTCCAATCCTATTTGGTATTACTTATTAATGTAATAGCTTCTAAATGCATTTAAGTTGTTGCAGTCATGTATTACATTGTCATGAAGAGTTCACTCACCAGTCACACGCTGCTGTGTTGCTGTTGCTGATGCTGATGCTTGCCCAGTAGGTGTCGCTGCGGTGGAGGCGGTCTCTGGGGATGTCTCTGGAGTTGTTGCTGGGACAGGAGAATTTGGAGAGTTTTCGCTCTCTACCCTCACGGAAAATGAATCTGAAAACACATACATAGATCAACCATACATGCATACATGCATGATCCCTACTCAATTATAACGTTATTGGAAAACAACGACAGTCTTTTTTTTTATGAATCGCTATTTATCCACTCTCTAACTACGTTTAGTATAATATATAGATAGGAAACATAACATCAACCACACGCTGCTTTAACTGTTTTTAGACTTTTCAAACTACACAAACACACGTTAGTTGTACTAGATTAGATACTTTAGCAAGAAAACACTTACCATTCGCTTCTGGGAGCTGGGACGAGGCAGAGTCGAGGCACCCATCTCTCCCGGTGTTAGCTGGCCGATGACCGTAAATAGCATCCATTTGTTCAAACCACCTCCATGATTTTCTGTTCGATCCACTTCTGCTGTTATGATCCTTAATTTCCCGATAGTCACTTTTAAGCTTCTTGATTTTTTCTCTGCACTGAGCTGATGTCCGCTGGTATCCTTTCTCCTCCATCATAACTGCTATCTCCGCGAAAACTTTCTCGTTTCGGGTGGCTCCATCGAGCTCACGCTGGATTCTGTCCTCTCCCACTAAACTGAGGAAAGTGCTGACCTCATCCATCGCCCAAGGAATTGATTTCCGTGCGGTAGTCATTGTCAGACTGGGAACTTGTTTGTCTCTGGCAACAGCTGAGTGAACAGCTGATTAGTGATTGACAGCTCCCCTGGCCAATCAGAATTGAGTTTGCCAACGTTGCTGGGGTTACAGTATCTGCTAGCCCCGACTAGAGCCAGGTCATAAGCCGTTACTGAAAAAGTAAAGGGTAACGGGTAACGCGAGCCGGTGGAAACGTCCGCAAACTGGGGAGAGTCGAGTCGAGTCGAGTAGAGTCGGGTCCGTGGAAACGGCCCATTAGAGTTAGTGGTAAATTCTCTAAGTTTACGCAGAAAGTAGAGACGCTGACGAGCTTTCTTAACAACCCGGTCAGTGTTTTTAACCCATTTCAGGTCGTTAGACAGAGTTAAACCCAGAAACTTGCACTCCTCTACGATCTGCACCTGGGAGTTGTCGATTACGACAGGCAAAGGAGAACTATTGCGACTGAAGTCGTAGACCAGTTCACATGTTTTCGATGCGTTCAACTGGAGGTTGTTAGTTTTACTCCACTGAACCACATTTTGTATCTCTGCTCTTTAAGAGGATTCATCATTGTCACTGATGAGACCGATGATGGTGGTGTCATCAGCATATTTAATGATCAAGTTTGAGTCAGAGGAGGACACACAATCGTGAGTGTACAAAGTAAAAAGCAAAGGACTCAAAATACATCCCTGAGGAGAACCAGTGCTCACAGAAACAACATCAGAAAAACAGTCATTGATTTTCACTCTCTGAGATCTGTCAGTTAAAAAGCTAAAAATCCATTTACACATGGCAACACTTAAACCGAGAGACATGAGCTTTTCAATCAGTTTACCTGGGACAAGGCAGTTAAAAGCAGAGCTATAATCGATGAAAAGCATTATTGCGACAGATTTACTAGTGTCCAAGTGACTGTAGACAGAGTTCAGAGCAAAGGAGATGGCATCCTCCACACTCCTGTTCTGTCTGTAAGCAAACTGGAGCGGGTCCACACTCACAGGGATCTGGCTCTTAATGAAGTCCAGCACAAGCCGCTCAAAAGTTTTCATAAGAACAGACGTGAGGGCGACAGGACGATAGTCATTCAGGCATGTCACAGGACTTTCCTTAGGAACTGGAATGATGGTCGACTCTTTAAAGCAGTTTGGCACAGTACAGTTCCTTAGCGACAGGTTGAAAATGTTTGTTAGCACAGGGGCAAGTTGCTCAGAGCACAGTTTCAGGACACGAGGAGGGATGCCGTCCGGGCCTGGGGCTTTCCGGACTGTGGTCCTGGACAAGACAAGCCTGACTTCCTCCTGAGTCACGGTGAAGGTACCTTGATTGAAACACTCAGGGAATACAGTAGGACAGGCATCAGCGGATTCAAAGCGACAGTAGAACGTGTTCAGCTCGTTTGGCAGAGCTTGGCCGACAGATGCAATTTTCCCAGCGCTAGGTTTCCACGATGTGATGGCTTTAATACCGTTCCACATGCGCCGAGGGTCATCTTCCTCAAAATAACGCTTTAACCTGTCCCCGTAACTGCGCTTTGCAGATTTAATAGAACGTTTCAATGAGTAACAGGATAGCTTATAAGCAACTGTATCATTTGATTGAAACGCCAACGCACGCTCATGAAGTTTCAGTTTCACTTCCGCGTTCATCCAAGGGTTTTGACTAAAATGTTCTTTAATGACCTTCTGTTGGACACAGCCGTCAATACAGAAGCGTATGTATCCAGACATCGCGTCACAGAATTCATTGACGTCCTCTGACTGAAACACAGACCAGTCCGTAGCATCAAAACAACCTTGTAGCTTCATGCTAGCCTCCTCAGACCAACACTGCACAGTGCGAGAGGTTGGTTTATGTTCCCTGCTCCTCTGAGTATACGAAGGAAGAAGGAGAACAGAGGAGTGGTCAGACTTTCCAAAAGGAGGTCTGAGACTGGACCTGTAAGCTCCCTTCACGTTACTGTAGCAGTGATCCAGAACATGTGCTCCTCTTGTAGCTTGCGTCACATGTTGGTAAAAGTTTGGGAGTACAGTCTTTAAATTACATTTATTGAAATCCCCAGCAACAATGATGACTGCGTTAGGATGAGCAGACTCATGTTTGTGAAGGATCTGGCTCAGATCTTGTAGGGCTACTTTGTAATCCGCAAAACAGCACATAAAAATATCACTGAAAACTCACGGGGAAGATAAAAAGGGCGGCAGCTCAAGACCAGGCATTCCAGATTGGCAGTACATGTTTGGTTCACGATTCGAGTGGCACACACCTCCGCCTCTGGCCTTGCCCGTGGTCTCCTTCACTCTGTCCGTGCGGTGAGCGGTGAATCCCGGGGGCTGAACAGCAGAGTCCGGGACGTTCGAGTGGAGCCACGTCTCGCTGAGGCAGAACACAGTGCAGTCCCGGGCCTCGCGCTGGCTCTGGACCCGACACAGGAGCTCGTCCGTCTTTTTGGGCAGAGACTGGACGTTGGCCAGGTAGATGGAGGGCAAAGGGGTCCTGGAGGGGCGGCTACGAACGAGCAGACCGCCTTGCCTTCCCCGGTGTCTGCGCCTCCTTCGCCGACTCGAGGGGCCCAGCTCCACACCGCGGAGAGAACGGCGGAGACGCCCAGTCCCCTCGCTCTGTTGGCGGCCACCGCCGCGGCCCGCCTGTCATGCTCCACCAGCCTCTCGAGTGGGACACTCGAGGAAGTTTGTGCACCTCAGTTCAGGTAAAACGAGTGACCCGTCACCCGCGTGATCCCGAATGTGCAGAAGTGTTTGCCGATCATATTTCACTGTGGCAAGTGAATCCCAGACGAAAAACAACAAAACACAGATTGTGCGCACCAGAGCATTCTTGAATACAAATCACATCAGGATTTCCCTCTTTCAGCTGTCCTACACATCGTTTAAACTCTTGGCCATTTGCAATAAGGCTACGGGCATTCCACTGGAGGATGTGAAACATTCAGTTATCTGATGCCAGGTTGAAGTGGATCTCCTTCTTCGTCCTCCACTGACGCACTCTGTGAACTGCGCACACTATTCAAATTAAGATGCTCTGGGGAAACAGACAAATCCAAAAATCTCCTTGCCTCCTCGGCTATCATGGCCTTAATAGCCGAGGGTGTGTTCACTTGCTCGGCTGCCCACAGTACTTCAACCAAGAACGAAAAGAAAGACGTTTTGTCCACAATGAATGAATTTTCTGGTATTTGGTTGTGAGCGCCCACCGGAGGGCACCTCTGCTCTGCCCCACACGGCTGGCTCACCCTCTTTACTTCCTCTGCATAAGTGACATTCTCTTTCAACCTGATCTCCTCAACTCTTTGAGCTCTTACCCCATGTTCACACCTACGAAAGGCGGCCATGTGATTGCCACCAAAATTACAACATTTCACTTCAGAACTTGTGCATTCAGAGCGATCGTCTCCTGCGCACTTTCCGCACCTCCTCGACCCCCTGCAAACTGCAGCGATGTGAGCAAACTGCTGGCACTTATAGCAACGTATTGGTGGCCGCACATACGGTTTAACTGGATATACCAAATATCCTAAGCTTACCTTTTGAGGCAGAATCTCATCTTCAAACGTCAGTAATACCAGGGGGTCTGCAGATGGAAATTAGCCTAAGGCTATAATCTGGCATATATACATTTGTAAAAATGTTCATTAATATGTATTGTTCCCCCTTTATCAAATAAATAAATAACAAATAAAAAATAATACAGCAGTGCTGTCGCTTCTCTCACCTTCCCTCATAATTTTAAACCTCCTCACCCCACTCACTTCAGCACCACACATTTTTTCTATAAGCTCTTCCTCTGTGATATCAGTATCTACACCATATTTTACGCCCTCTATTCCATGACTCTGGCTGGGCCCAGGAATATAACTCTCAACAGCCCTGTCAGCCAAGTGCTCCAAGGCCAGAGCTTTCTTTCTCTGTGCCTCGGATCTACAAAACACCAACACGTTCCCATTCGAAAGGACTTTTGCATTCAATATCTCGCCTATCTTATCTCGGATTGCTGAGGAAAATTTCAGAGGGTTAGGGGCCCTGTCAGACTCGTGCTTAAACCCCCCCCCCCCCTAGACCTTCCCATATACCCAAGTGTCCAACCCGGGGAAACAAAAGTCAGTGCACAAATAGATAGGAAAATACAACAAGAAAAACAAAAAGAAAAGAAAAACCGTAAAGCTAAACAGATTCACCGCGCGCCAGCAACCGTTTCAAAACTTTTGCGCCCAAACCGTCCTCTCGCAAGCTCTCGCGAGCTCTCGCGATACTCCGTTGTCCCCCCTAACTGCGGTTTTGCATACTACTTCCGGTTTTACAGCAAAATAAAACTTCCGGTTTTCAAAATAAAAATGTAAAATAAACTTTTCAACATAAATAATAATGAACCCTTTTAACCAGGCGGGTTACACGTATTATGACTTCTTTGTACTCCTGCGATCTTGAAACTTCGTCCGCGTGGTCCTCTTCTGCTAACTATGGACTTTTCTTGGTTGTCCCGGGTTTTCGGCACCAAACTATTGCAGTAATGACCCAAAATTACGGGCAAACACAAGGCAGGAGTGTCTTTTCTTATTTTATTATAAATTTTACTTCTTGCAGTGAGCACGAGTCATTGTTCCTTTCATTCATTCACACGTTCAAACAATCACTAATGTGACAGGGCAACAGGAAACAGAAAATGGTGGGAGGGGCAAAGGTTTCAAAATGGAGAGAGAGGGAAATCAGGGCCTTTCACTCAACCCACTCCCAGTGTTGCCAACTTAGCGACTTTGTCGCTAGATTTAGCGACTTTTCAGACCCTATAGCGACTTTTTTTCAAAAAAGCGACTAGCGACAGATCTAGACAAAGCATTAAAATCATTAAATGTTGTTAATGTTGAAATTATTTTTGTACATTTATAGTTCTAAACATATTTAGGGTGTTTTTTACTCACTTTTGTCTCTCCCACGACGTTATTCTTCTCTCCTACAGCGTCCGTTACAGTTATTTGCAAATTGCCAATTATGCAAATTAGGCGATGTCATTTAGCGACTTCTAGCGACTTTTGGGACTGCCAATAGCTACTTTCCTTACTGAGGAGTTGGCAACACTGCCCACTCCATGCAGTGAGCCTGAGGGCAGCTGAGCCAGGGGGAACAGCGCAGTCTTAAAAGGTGAATATAGCACATGAATTGTAAATAGAGTGTAGATAATCACACAACTCTCCCTGTAGGTGAAGTAAGCTACGAGGAGAGTCCACAGCTTCATGTGGTTTTAGCCATGTTTGGGAGGGGTGTCTGTAGAGGCAAAGGTGAATAAACTGTTATTGATGAATAGGTTATTCTGTGTATTAACTTAAATCAAATACAATCTTTTGACGATAGGTTAAAGGCGCTATACCCGTTTCTGCTATGTTTGAATGTTTAGCACCGCCCCCAACTTGCTCAATGGCTTCTCATTTCCCCTACGCTCTCATCCCACGAAGCCATCTAGTTTTATTTGCGATCTGATACATATGCTAACATTAGCATTAGCGCAACTTCTTGTAAGCTGTACAACAATCACTGATGAACTGGCACTAAAGCAATGCACTGCCAACACAATATATAAGTAAAAGAATACCGCTAGTTTTGCGTCCGAATGTATTAATTTAAACATTAGAATATATTCTAATATTTAATTATTTATTATACAGCTCCTCACAGCAGCAGTAGAACACTGCATTGACTTGAATGCAATTCTTCCGATCATTTTTTCTCGATAACAGAACTCTCAAACCAATAATGACCGCAGCCCCAATGCAATCTCTGTTTGTAATTCAGGTGTGTAAAATACTAACGTTACTTTGCAAGTACAACAAGCCTTCAGCGCCTGTCACTACACTGTGCAGTTTCTCTGCACACTTGTCTGTGTAGAGAAGCTAGCGGAGCTAGCCACACTCAATAAACAAATACATATCAATCAATCAACACCATTAAACGTTAATCGGACAATACACGGACGATTTCAGAATTGTAGTACTAGTAGCCCAAGTAGGTAGACAGGGATAAAAACAGTGGCCGGCCAGTTAACTTCAATCAACGGGACGGTCTTCGGGATCATCACCATTAAAAAAGATTGAAAGGTTTGGTGTCAGGGGACCTGCATATGCCTGGCTGGAAAGTTATCTTGGCAACAGATACCAATATGTACATATACACAATGTTGACTCTGAAAAAAAACTTATCACACATGGAGTTCCACAAGGTTCTATTTTGGGTCCAAAATTGTTTATAATGTATATTAATGATGTGTGTGAAGCTTTGACAAACGTAAAATGTTTATTATATGCGGATGATACCAGCCTGTACTGCTCTGGAAAGGATCTGAAACAACTCCTTTCCACAGTAGAAGACGAGCTCACAGTTCTAAAAAAAATGGTTTGATCTAAACAAACTTTCAATGAATCTGAGTAAAACAAAATATATCATTTTTGGAAATAGAAAAGTTAGTGTTCATACCACTCTAAAAATAAATGATACTGAAATTGAACGAGTTCAAGAAAATACATTTTTAGGAGTTACCATTTATGGAAAACTTGAATGGAAATCGCATATAAGCACATTAAAAACAAAATTAGCAAAAACCATTGCTGTATTCGGAAAAATGAAAACTGTACTTGATAAAAAATCTCTTCTATTACTGTATAACTCCCTCATACTTCCTTACCTAAATTATGGCTTGGAAATATGGGGAAACAATTACAAATCCAATACTCATCCTATTTTCCTACTCCAAAAAAAGGCAATAAGAATTATCACTAAAGCAGATTTCTATGCACCAACAACTCCCATTTTTGTAGAGCTAAATCTATTGAAAATGCATGATCTTGTTGATCTAAATACTTTAGTAATGGTGTATAAAGCACATAATAATCTTCTCCCTCCAAACATCCAGAAGCTTTTTGAACACAGGGAAAGTCCGTATAACCTCAGAGGAACTGCCATTTTCAAAAAAGCAAAAGCTAAAAAGAATAAAAAAAGTAGATGTATCTCTGTAAGAGGTGTTAATCTGTGGAACGATTTAGAAGATCATTTAAAACAGTCTAAAACAGTCAAAGCTTTCAAAAAGTTGTATAAATCTACTATCATCCTAAAATATACAAGTTAAGGATGAATAAAGTAAGAAACTAGACTTTAATAGATCCATAATGAATGAATTTCAATGACATGATTTAGTTAAAATAAATTAATGTAAAACAAACGTATATTTACATATATGTATTCTAAGTACATGCTTATTTCTCTTCTGTTTGTCACTTGATATTGTTTACGATAAATGTTTGTGTTTGTTTCTCGTGGAAGTTTGTAAATTGGGTTAGGCACAATATGTTTTTACTTCAGCCTAAAACCCTTTCAGTCGTTTGTGCACAAATTATGATGTTGCTTGTTTTATGTTTTATGTTTAAAGGAATGAAATGACCAAATAAACTACTACTACTACTACTACTAGACTGTTTGAAAACATGGAGGACATTCAGGCCATTTTAACCCAGGTACAAAAGCTTCAGGCTGAAAATGAACAGTTAAGGGCACAGATGGCGAACAAAGCACCGAGCCACAAGCAGGACCATCGAGTGGTAGAGGTGGCTCTGCTTCAACATCAAATGTCACTTCCCCTTCAGTGACTGTACCAAACCAACTTGTATATGTGCCAAGAGAACGTAAATGTACAACGTTTTCTGGTAAATTGTCTGTTGATTTGATAACTGTTGAAAAATGGATAGAAGAGGCCCGCAGGTGCATCACAGGCAGACATACAGTGCCTTGCAAAAGTATTCGACCCCCTTGAACCTTTCAACATTTCGCCACATGTCAGGCTTCAAACATAAAGATATAAAAATTTATTTTTTTTGTCAAGAATCAACAACAAGTGGTACACAATCGTGAAGTGGAACGAAATTTATTGGATAATTTGAACATTTTTAACAAATAAAAAACTGAAAAGTGGGGCGTGCAATATTATTCGGCCCCCTTGCGCTAATACTTTGTAGAGCCACCTTTTGCTGCAATTACAGCTGCAAGTCGCTTGGGGTATGTCTCTATCCGTTTTGCACATCGAGAGACTGGAATTCTTTCCCATTCTTCCTTGCAAAATAGCTCGAGCTCAGTGAGGTTGGATGGAGAGCCTAACTTGTGAACAGCAGTCTTCAGCTCTTTCCACAGATTCTCGATTGGATTCAGGTCTGGACATTGACTTGGCCATTCTAACACCTGGATACGTCTATTTGTGAACCATTCCATTGTAGATTTGGCTTTATGTTTTGGATCATTGTCCTGTTGGAAGATAAATCTCCGTCCCAGTCTCAGGTCTTTTGCAGACTCCAACAGGTTTTCTTCCAGAATGGTCCTGTATTTGGCTCCATCCATCTTCCCATCAATTTTAGCCATCTTCCCTGTCCCTGCTGAAGAAAAGCAGGCCCAAACCATGATGCTGCCACCACCATGTTTGACAGTGGGGATGGTGTGTTCAGGGTGATGAGCTGTGTTGCTTTTACGCCAAACATATCGTTTTGCATTGTGGCCAAAAAGTTTGATTTTGGTTTCATCTGACCAGAGCACCTTCTTCCACATGTTTGGTCTCCCATGTCTCCCAGGTGGCTTGTGGCAAACTTTAAACGAGACTTTTTATGGATATCTTTGAGAAATGGCTTTCTTCTTGCCACTCTTCCATAAAGGCCAGATTTGTGCAGTGCACGACTGATTGTTGTCCTATGGACAGACTCTCCCACCTCAGCTGTAGTTATCTGCAGTTCATCCAGAGTGATCATGGGCCTCTTGGCTGCATCTCTGATCAGTCTTCTCCTTGTTTGAGATGAAAGTTTGGAGGGACGGCCGGGTCTTGGTAGATTTGCAGTGGTCTGATACTCCTTACATTTCAATGTAATTGCTTGCACAGTGCTCCTTGAGATGTTTAAAGCTTGGGAAATCTTTTTGTATCCAAATCCAGCTTTAAACTTCTCCACAACAGTATCTCGGACCTGCCTGGTGTGTTCCTTTGGCTTCATGGTTCTCTCTGTGCTTTAAACAGAACCCTGAGACTATCAAAGAGCAGGTGCATTTATACGGAGACTTGATTACACACAGGTGCATTCTATTTATCATCATCAGTCATTTAGGACAACATTGGATCATTCAAAGATCCTCACTGAACTTCTGGAGTGAGTTTGCTGCACTGAAAGTAAAGGGGCCGAATAATATTGCACGTCCCACTTTTCAGTTTTTTATTTGTTAAAAAAGTTTAAATTATCCAATAAATTTCGTTCCACTTCACGATTGTGTCCCACTTGTTGTTGATTCTTGACAAAAAATTTAATTGTTATATCTTTATGTTTGAAGCCTGAAATGTGGCGAAATGTTGAAAGGTTCAAGGGGGCCGAATACTTTCGCAAGGCACTGTATGTCAAATGCTGAACAGGTTCTTTTTTTGTATGATCACCTAGAGGGGAGCGCTAAAGCAGAGCTTGATTTCCATAGTTCAGGGGAAAGGGATACTGCAGAAAAAATGTTTGCCATTCTTACAGAAAACTATAGTTGTTCCCAGTCCTATGTGGTTGCTCAGCTTCAATTTTTTCAACGCAGTCAGAGAGAGGGGGAGCATTTGAGAGAATTTTCTCATGCCCTTAAATCACTGATGGACATTGTCATAAACAAAACACCAGGGGGCATTCCAAATTCTGACCAAATATTACGTGACCAATTTGTAGAGCAAGGACAAGATGATTTGTTAAGAAGAGAACTGAAACGTCAGATCAGTCAAGACCCAATAGAGTTTCGTTCGGGCCTGAAAAATCAAGCCCGACCCAGCCCGAGCCCGTTAATACTAAGCCCAAGCCCGTATAAGCCCGACCAATTAAGGTTGTATAATAGGCCCGAGCCCGACAGAAGCCCGACACATCTGATTTCCCTTGTTGTGCGCACTCACCTTCCAATCGCAAGTTTAGCCACTTCTGAATGTGTTTTGTACGTCCACCTGATCCATTTCTGTTAATGTTCCGTGTGTTCGCTGTTGACCGTAGCATTCAACAGGATTCAAAACAGGGATGATGCGTTCATGGCTTGCTGCGGCTGTAGGACACGCCAGTTACGGTGTTATAAATATATCAACTTTTCAATCAATCAACGGACATTATTATTAATAAATACATATATGCATATCATTATGTATGAAAATCATAAATAATAAAAAATATTGATTACATTTTTTTTACAAGTCAAAATAAAAAAGGAGCCCGAGCCCGGAACGGCCCGACTGCTGAGCGCTGAAGTGAGGCCCGAGCCCGGCCCGAACTTGGGTCAGGCTCGGGCCTGTTCGGGCTCGGGCTGAAAAGCGAAACTCTAAGACCCAACAGTCACTTTTACTGCACTACGTAATATCGCCATCAAATGGGCGGAGGAGGGTAGAAACTCGGGTAAACTAAGGCCCGTGCCTTTTCTTGCACGGTGCACTCTGACTCTGGAAATACAACATTGGCACAAAGCAATGTAATGTCAGTACAACCCTCTACAGAACTTGGAGAAGTAAAAGAATGCCTGCTAAAACAACAAGCACAGTTGGATGCCATTATGAAACACATTGGCCTTACCCATGACCCCCAAGCGCCCCCCAGGAAGGAAAGGGAACCCAAACCCTATCGCTTTGACCCAAATGGAAAACCCATTTGTTTGCGCTGCAATAAAGCTGGGCACATAGCGCTTTTTTGTAGGTCTCAAATCCCATCAGCAAATACAAATAAGCATGTGTTTCAGGCAACAGTCCAGTGCAATGATGCAACAGAGCCCCAAACATGGCTGCAGGGAAACTAGCGCCCTCTGGTGTGGAGAGCCAAACACCAGATGGGGGGAGCTCAGGCTCAAGCAAACTAATCGGTGAATGCCCAGTTGTTGATGTTAAAATGGGAGGACTAGATGTCTCATGCCTACTGGATACAGGCTCAATGGTCTCCACAATAACTGAAGACCACTTCATTGAGCACTTCAGGTCAAAGGTCGAGGATAAGTTGAAGCAGTGCAACTGGTTACAGCTTAATGCTGCAAATGGGTTATCCATTCCCTATGTAGCAGTGTGGTCTACTGTCCACCTGTTTTTATCTATTTATTTAGCAGAGGTGAGCAGCGTATAAAAAGGGCTGACGTTGTCGGACCCACCCTCGCTCACCTCTGACGTCAACAAGCATGGCAGCGTGCTGTGCCGCAGGTACTCGTGTCTCCAAACTGGCTGGATCCACTGGATTGTGCGCTCGCGTGTGGGTTGGGCGCATTGATCGGTATTGGTGCTAACATGCTTTCATATATGGTAAGCCACCAAACGTATATGCTGTTTGCGCAACTTGTATTGTGCACAAACAGCCTTATTGTTTGCAGTTTGGTGAGAGTCCGGGAGGCCGGGAGTCCGGGAGGCCGGTCTTTCCATTCGTTGTGATGAGATGCTTAGAGTAACAAGATGAATGTAAGTTGTGATAGTGTAGTGGTGGAGGGTGAGCGAGTCATGGAGAGTAACCTCGACTAATACTTTCAGGATCAGCACGAGCCTCTTCTTCACCCCTTCATGTCCCATGCCTGAGTGAAGTTTGTGTGGACCAACAACGTGTACGGATCCAGACTGTGCCTGGCATAACTCCATGTCTGATACAGAAACTTATTTTAATTAGACCTAACCAATTTAACTTATAATAAATTATGTTTTCTATGACTTATTGTCTCTGTCCTCGATGTCCTCCGAACCTGTGTCCTTTTTATTTGCGGGAGAAATTGGGTTTCCCTATACCTTAAATAAACAATAGGGTGGCGTTGCAGTTGGCATGAGGTAGTGAATAAGTGTCTAGTGGTAGTAAGACGCCCGCACCGGACCCTCGATGCTACACCTACATCGGGTATCTAGAACTGGATATCACTGTCCTGGGTAAACATCTTCCTCGCATGGGAGTCTTAGTGGTTGAGAGTCCCCTAGACCCTGAGCTCAAAAACAAAAGGTCAGTTCCTGGTCTGCTGGGTATGAATATAATCAGGCAATGTTACAATGAACTGTTTGTCCAATTAAGCCCTGAACTTTTTGAGTTTCCCCCAATCAAATCAGCTGGCCCGGGTTGGAAAGAGGCACTGACACAGTGCCAATCCATTGAGTTAATCAATGATTGATATCTTGGTATCGTAAAGGTTGTAGGGCGATCAGTGTGTGTGTCAATGGAGTATGTTATTGTGTTATTATCATATTAATAAATGTTACGGTTACTCTAGTAAGGGACTAGTAGTAGCTAGTCTGGTGAGTGCAAGAATGTATGAAACAACCCCCCCAGCCATGAAACACAGGAAGTTAAAATAAGGCAAGAACACAAGAAAACATCTGTTTAGAGTAGCCTCAGGCTTACTTTGAAAGGGGCTACTGTTTGTCCTGGAGAAAGGAGGTATTGTCCTTACTTAAGGATGTTGGGACATATGTCTTCAATTATCATGTCATGTGACTGTGTGCTTTTTACCAATAGTCTGTTTCTGAAGCGCGGTCTTTTGCTTTGGGTTTGCCAGGGAGCAGGGGCCCAGACTGATCAAGCAGTCTGTACTTGTCTGCAATCTGTATTCTGTCTTTTTATATATTAAACCTTTTTATATATCTAAGCAGAATTTGTAGTGTCCATTCATCATCGAAGGATAAACCGTGGCTGAACCAGCGTTAACATATTTTGGTCCTTCTTGAGCCGTATGTCAAAACATCATTTTTTTGGAGCTGACCGTCGTCCTACTGGAGATCTGAAACAGCAGCGTGGCCTGGAGGTTGCAGGTCGAAAAACAACTGCAGCAACAGTCTCTGTGTGGGGTTTGATCAGCTTCGAATTTCGGATTGAAGACACAAAAGCCACGGACATCGCGATAACAGGCAAGTGTGAATTTACTTTTGAAGTCGGGGACTCAAAAAAGAGGCCGGGGATAACGAGGTTTATCCTTTTAATAGTCGAGGGCTATTTCTTAGGCCTAGGATAACGGGGTTTATCCTGCTAATAGTCGGGGGCTATTAAAGACAGTCAAGGGGGGCCCAGAATAACAACAGGTTATTCTTTTAGATAGTCTGGGACTATCATAGACTGTATAATAACGGGGTTATTATTAAGAGTAAGTCGGGGACTACTTTTTACTGCAGTTAAAAGTGAACGGGGTTCATTTTGAATTAAAGACGTCTGTATGAATGTGTGTGTGAAAGGAGATCAATTCAATACTTGAAGCACCGGACAACCGGAAACCTAACGGTGATAACAAAAAGTTGTCGACTTGGTGAAGTAGAGTCGGATTGCATCTCATTATGTTTTAAGTAATCGTGAAAGTGGTCTAAAACAATTACATTCCTTGTGATTAAACACCCAGGAGAAACCGGATAAAACATTAGGTTTTTATCTAGAAGCTTGTTTCTCGAGGAAAGTAATTTGGCCCGTGAGGCATTCCACTAAGATCGTTTACAAATGTGTAATTAATATCCACTGTTGTATAAGCAATAGTTATTAAATAGAAGTTGAAGATATCTAAATAATTTACTAAAGAGTAAATATGGGTTCATCTTGTACTAAAACGGTAGATCTAAAAGGAGATCCTAAGTTTATGCAGAGAAAAAATTCTGAATCAGTTAAGTATTTAAAAAACTGGAAGAAGAAGTATGGGTTTGAAGGTAAACTAACACTAAAAGAGTGTGAAATACTGGTGATGAAAGTTAGTTTAGGACTTAAATCCAAAAAGTTGCCATCAGAAAAACAATTGCATGAGCAGAAAATGGCAGAGTTGTGGTTAGCAGCAGCAAAGTGTAGAGATAAGCAAATTAAAGAAAAGAAGAGTGAAACGAGCCTAGTTGCCTTTACAACAGAAGAAGACAACTTGGTCCAGGCAGGGAGGCGCCATGTGCAGCAGCAGCAGCAGCAGCAGCAGCAGCAGCAGCAGCAGCAGCAGGCTGTAGTACAGGCTCATAACCACACAGCAGCACCACCTCAGTACACCCCACTGCAACAGACAACAAATCTATTCCCAGATAATTCTGTAAAACTGCAGGATAGTTTGTATCCACATGCAGAGCTAGAAGCAGCAGCACAGCCACAAGTCTGTGATGTACAAACACCTGTTGCTACTAGATCACGGCATCCAATGAACGCGTCTTGGAGCAAAAGTTTTGGGAGCCTTTTCAGTCCAAGGTTTGACTTCTCAGAGAGAGGTGCAGATGCATTCCCAATGATAGAAGTCCCAAATCCCACTCATGATCCACAAGTGGTTGGAAGTTTGCCTACTATGTATGTGTTTCGTACTTGGACGAAAGCAGACATAATTAAAGCCACAGAAAGTGTCCCAAGCCATAGAGAAGACCCAGAGGGTTTTTGTGATGGTATGAGACAACTGGTGGACATGTATAGGCTTAACGGAATTGAAATTAGGGACATTTACATTACAAAAATGGGAGTTGACTGGGCAAGATGCAGACAGCACTATAACCCAAATAACAATGCAAACCCACCTGTGCTTCTTCCTGCAGCAGACCCACTCATTAATGATAGATTAAATACCCTACATAATCAAATCAGAGAAATGTTCAAAACTTTACCTGACTATGGGAAGTTAGCTCAGGTAAGACAAATGGAGGATGAGACAGTAGTAGATTTTAGAGTGCGGTTTGAAACAGCCTTTAGAAAACACAGTGGGTTGAGGGACAATAATGCAGCGGAGCGTGTAATTTGGGATCAACAGTTTAAACAAGGGATGTTGGCTAATTTAAGACCAGAAGTCTCTGAATGGATAAAGATAAATTTTGTTGGATTGCCTACTGCGACGCTGCCTGATTTCATAACACATGCTATTCATGCTGAAGTGGTTGCTAGAAATAAAAAGAGAAATAAAGAGAGAGAAGAGCAAGCAAGATCAGTAGATTCTTTCTTGCAAGATTTAGGAGACTTGTGTTACCAGAGAGCACAAGGCCAATCAGCAAGGAGGGAGCAGAATAGAGGCAGAGGTCAAAGCAGAGGGAGGGGGCAGATGAGGACTAGGAGAGAGAGAAAGTTGGACAAAAGCAATGATTATTGTTACATATGCAAAAAGAAAGGACATTGGGCGAGAGAATGTGAATCAAGTTCAGATGAGGAAAAGAGAGAAGAATATGTAGAAAAAAAAGGGAGAAATCAAAAACATCACAATACATGACTAGGGAGTCAAAACAAAACTAAAGTTCTGACAAAAAGTAATGATGAAACAGTGAAAATTCCAAATTTAAAAATGACTTCCATAATTGAAAATGAAAATGAATATGATTCGGACTCAGCAAAGCAATGTGATGAGGTTATAGATTTTACTCAATTAGATATTTTTCATGTGTCTAAACCAGAAATAACACTTTACATTGAAGAAAGGCCCTATGTGTTCCTTTGTGATTCTGGAGCGGATAAAACAGTGATTAGGGATGTGAGCAATATACCCATTTCAAAAAACTCAATCACAGTGAGATCAACTAATGGGTTAGTGCAAAAACAAAATTTGAGTCAGTTGATTACCATAACCAATCCAGAAACAGGCGATGAAGCCATGCTGAAAGTGGTTCTCTCACCGCTGTGCCCTTACAACCTACTAGGACGTGATGCTATGGTTGCATTAAAAATGGGAATATTTCCAAACAAAAATGGAAATATGGAAGCTAGGCGCTGTAGCAACACTGATATCCATGTCCTAGAAGGGGAGGGATCAGTATTGTATTGTTGGACTTTGGACATGCCGACAAGTGACCCTGGAGAATCAGGGAAAGAAATTGTAAAAAGGGCAAAACAGGCATTAAATCCAAGTGCCTTTGTCAAACAAAATGATGAGTTACATGTCACTCTGAGATTTAAAACAACTCCAGGAGGTGATCCAGTTTACGATAAGCTTGTAAAAAAATTGGGTCCGCAGAGAGTTCAAATTAGAGACATTTACTGGAGAGACAAAACAAGTTTCTGCACTGTAGGAGTGACAGATGCAGTAAAGCAACTTATGGGAGATTTGCAGAATCCACATATCTCTATATCCAAAGACCCAGAGGCAGAGTGGAGTGATAACAATGCCTTTGTTGGTCAAGTGGAATCAATTAGAGATTGGGAGCAAGATAAAGAAGTAGGAGTATACTGGAGTAAAACAACTGGTTGGAGAAAACAAAAGGTAAACTGGACAGTAGTATGTACGCCAGCTGTACATCTGACTGACCAGGATCTTGCATGACAAATGACTCTAACACAGGAAGAGGAGGAGGAGCTTGAGCAAGTTCCAGATGAGGTGTGGTCAAAAGGGCCCACAGATGTTGGGTTAATTAAGGGAATGTTACCAGTGGAGATCAGAGCAAAAACTGAGTACAGGCCCAGGATAAAACAATATCCTTTAAAACCTGATGCAGTAGAAGGAATAAAACCTGTAATACAGGATTTAATTAAAAAAGGAATAATTCAAAAATGCTCAGATTCCCCTTGTAACACACCAATTTTCCCAGTAAAAAAGGCATCTCCATCCACAGCCTGGAGAATGATACAAGATCTGCGAGCTGTGAATGAAGCAGTTATTCAAAGAGCACCTAATGTACCAGATCCACATACACTGCTTAATCAATTATGACCAGAGGCTAAAATCTTCTCTGTGATTGATCTCAGCAATGCATTTTGGTCCATTCCAGTGCATAAAGACAGTCAATTTTGGTTTGCATTTACCTTTGAAGGGGAAAGATATGTTTTCACAAGATTAAGCCAGGGGTTCGCTGAATCCCCAACTATTTTCTCTGATGCAATAAAAAATTGTCTTGCTGATTTTAATCCACCGGAGGGAAGCCAGATTTTGAGCTATGTGGATGACATTTTGGTGGCGTCTAAGACAGTTGAGAGCTGTAAAAAAGATACTATAGCTTTACTGAAACACTTGGCTAAAACTGGCAATAAGGTCAGCAAAAATAAAATACAGTTATGGAAGACAGAAGTTAAATACCTAGGTCATACATTAACCAAAGATGGAAGGTTAATTCATGGGGAAAGAAAAGCTTCTATTTTAGCTGCACCCAGACCCCAAACTAAAAAACAGATGATGTCATTTTTGGGGTTATGTAATTATTGCCGGCAATGGGTAGCTAATTATGCAGAATTAGTAAGACCATTACAAAATTTAATTTTTGAAAAGCCAATGACACCTAAAGAAAACATTCATTGGACTGATGAAGCAGTCAAAGCCTTTAGCAAAATTAAAGGGATTATAGCCAGCTCAACAGTTTTAGCTTTGCCGGACTACTCTAAGCCATTTGAACAGACAGTTGACTGTAAAAATGGATTCATGACATCAGTATTAACTCAAAAATGGGGGTCAAAACAAAGACCAATTGCTTATTATTCTTCAAAGCTTGACCCGGTGGCCAGAGCGACTCCAGTTTGTGTCCAAGCGGTTTTGGCTGCAGCATTAGCTGTCCAGGCATCTGCTGAAGTTGTTCTGTTTCACCCATTGACCTTGAAAGTACCACATGCTGTGTCAATGCTACTTTTGCAAACAAGCATGACATTCCTATCACCAGCCCGTCACCTTTCCTGCATGACACTTCTACTGTCACAACCACATGTGACCGTAGAAAGATGTAATACAGTAAATCCATCTACTCTAATTCCAACAGAAGGAGATGGCACTGCACATGATTGTGTTCAAGAAGCATATAAAGACTTCCGTCCAAGACCTGATATAAAGGACATGCCACTCTCTGGGGGAATTACAGTGTTTGTTGATGGCTCAGCAGGGAAAGATGAGTTTGGAAAAAATCATGTAGGATACTCGGTTACCACTGTGGATAAAACAATTGAAGCAAAAGTACTTCCAAGTAACTTATCTGCACAAGCAGCAGAATTGGTAGCTTTAACAAGAGCGTGTGAATTGCATAAAGATAAGAAATTAACCCTTTAGGCGCCAGAGTTTTTTCAAGAAAATATACAATTTTGATTTCAAGATTTCAAAAGGCTATAACTTTAAAATGGTTTGAGATAAAGGCATACTGTAAATTAGAAATATCTTCAGTTTGAA
Source organism: Knipowitschia caucasica (assembly GCA_964034765.1). Classification (NCBI taxonomy): domain Eukaryota; kingdom Metazoa; phylum Chordata; class Actinopteri; order Gobiiformes; family Gobiidae; genus Knipowitschia; species Knipowitschia caucasica. The sequence goes on from OZ035826.1 coordinate 34,319,333, forward strand.
CCAAACTTTGGGATGGAAGTTGATTCGTCATCTAATTTGCATATTGTGACGTCATCAAGGCGGCGGCCATTTTGGAAAATGTTAATTATTGTATAAAGACTTCAAAAAGCTGTAGCTTGGGAGTTATTTGAGATCAGGGAATACTATAAACAGTCAATGTGAAATATCTTTAGTATGAAATGAATTTGGGATAGAAATAAATTCCCTGATCCAGATTATAGATAATGTTTTAGCACTGGTTCGCGGCCATATGGAATTGTATTATTTTCAAAGACCTTCAGTGATCAAGACAGCACTCTTTATAGTTTACAGTCATGAAATCTTGAGATTGGTTTCAATATTTCCCTTTCAGAGAAGTAGTGGGCTTACTATTTTTCTCAGTGGAAATGAGGCTCCTGGATTTACCGTTTAGAAACAGAGAGATGAAATGAATGGGCTCAGAATTTGTCAGATCGTCTCAACAACATACAACAGGCTCTTCAACACTTCTGATCCACTTTTGTGGATTATTTTCTCTCAAGAATTGCCTTCATCCTCATCATCGCTGTTGGTAAAGGCAGTGAACGCGATTAGCGATGTGTTTTTTCCCCGCGGCTCTCCCGCGACTTCTCCCGCGTCTCCCGTGTTCCCCGTGGATGTCTACCCCCACTACTTTCTCCCACATGCCCGGTGTTATGATCCCCCTGTCCCCTCCACCACGGTCCCTGCTTGGCGTTCACAGAATGCTTCTGACGCGGCCACACGGAGGACAAGCAGCCGCTGCACAGGGGCTGATTGTGGACTATATGGCGCGGTCTCCCCGTCACTAATAATGTCTGTGTCTGCTTCACTGGACACCTGTGTGTCTTCCTCCTCTGAATCTGAGTGAGCCAGTACCAGACCAAGTACTTCTCTGGTACTGAAGACCTTGTGAGTAAAATAAAAAACTCTCTCTCCCTCTGCTCTGCTCTCGCTCCTCTCAGCTCTACCGCTGCTGCTTCGCCTCCGCGCTGCTGCGCCGCAGGTGTTTTACAACTCAATTTACTCAAAAACTTTCAATATAACCACACCCACAAATGCTGCTCATCTTACAGGCACACATGTCCACTAACCCCTGGTGAAAAGTATTAACAAGATTCTGCACCACATTTTTACACACAGCCTGTTTAAGTGAGCAATGTTGCTTGTCGCAATATTGCGACTTTGGCGCTTAAAGGGTTAACGGTGTATACTGATAGCCAATATGCATACGCTACTGTTCATTTGTTTTGTCAACAGTGGAAACATCGTGGTTATAAAACTTCTGCGGGAAAAGATGTAAAACATGCAACATTATTAAAGAATTTACTCAAAGCGATAATGTTGCCACAGCAGCTTGCTGTATGTAAATGTGAAGCTCACACGAGAGGGACAGACAAAGTGTCAACAGGAAATGACACAGCTGATAAAGCTGCAAAAGAAGTAGCAGGTTTACTGCTTAGTGAAGAAACACAAGATTCTGACGATCTTTTAAAAGAAATGCAGCAACAAGCGCCAAAAGCAGAAAAAGAGAAATGGCTTAAAGAGGGAGCTATATTCAATGGGAGTTTGTATATGGGTCCAAACGATAAGCCAGTTCTACCTAAATCAATGTTTAAATGGGCGGCTTTAGTGAGCCACGGAGTAACCCATGTTTCTTCTGCAAGTATGTGTGGATTGGTGAACAAATATTATACAACATATGGGTACAGTTTATACTCAAAACATTTTTGTAATCAATGTGTAATCTGTATAAAACACAATTCACAAGGAAATATGAGACCAAAAAGGGGGGTATTTCCTAAACCCACACATCCTTTTGAAGAAATCCACATGGACTTTATCCAGTTAAATAAAGTGAACAATTTGGAATATTGCCTCGTGATTATTGATGCATTTTCCAAATGGGTAGAAATGTTTCCTTGTCACTCTCCGGACGCTCTAACAGTGGCTAAAGCAATATGTAAAAGAATTGTGCCAACATTTTCGATTCCCAGAGTTATCAGGAGTGACAATGGAACACATTTTGTAAATGATGTAATAGATAAGGTGGGAAAAAATCTCAACATAAATCTAAAGAGACATTGCAGCTACCATCCACAAAGTGCAGGGTTAGTTGAAAGGAATAACGCCACTATTAAAGCTAAATTGAGGAAATGCATGGAGGAAACAAACAGACAATGGCCTGAATGCATAGACTTGGTACAGTTAAGCATGCATATAACACCTACTCAGGGTAGTGCCTTGACACCATTTGAAATATTATATGGTAGGTCATACACACTTCCAGATTTACAGCCAAATAAGCAGTTCTCTCCTGATGATAATCCTACGTTGGCTGACTATATGAGAAAACATTATTGACTAGAGCGTGTCAAGAAACAAATAATGTTCCGAGTCAACCATTTTGTGCACAGGAGCTGCCTGTTCGAGTTGGAGACTGGGTGTTTGTGAAAGTCACAAACGAAAGTCCTGGTCCAGTCCACGGTGGGAAGGTCCGCATCAAGTGCTTCTGACGACACCCACTGCTGTGAAGATAGCAGAAAGGCCCACGTGGATTCACCTCTCACACTGCAAAAAGAGAGATCTGAGAGATCTTGTGTCAACCACAGCGAGGGGAAGGCTGACCTACAAAGGGGGGCAGACGTGCTCGTCTCAACAGTCAGTGAAGCAGGGAGATCCTCCAGTGGTTTAATGCACAAGAAACACAGTTTGTACAACTTGATGATGTGCTAGTAACCTCTCATCTTGTGATATTGGTGAATTGGACTGTTTCAAAAAGGACTGTTTGCAAGATGGACTTCAAAGTATTCTCCACTCGACATGGACTTTGATGCAGTAGTGGTCTAATAATGCTGATTACATTGATAGTTATTGTGGTTCCATCACTGCTCTGGTGGGGGAGTCAACAATATAACAATGTCAAGCGTACAGCTAGAGCAGAAATAGATGTAGATCACTATAAAGACAACTACTGGTATCGCATGGCTGAAATAACGGCTCAGGCAAACAATATGTCAGATTGTTATGTTTGTGCATTTGTCCCTCATCATTCAAATTCAAATCCTTATATAACACCACATCCAGTCTCAGCTTTAACAACTATATGCACTATGGCTTTTTATACCTTACATTCAATTGGCATGAACTACTCTTTCAATTCAAAAGGTAGCAGATTGGAGAGTTCCATTGAACTTCTCTTTAAGTACAAATATGACTAATGAGAAAGGTGTAACTGTGGCTCGATTTCCAGCCAATTCTCCTCTGTGTCTGAGTAGGAAATGCAATGTGCCGGGGCCCTGGGAGGATGCTAACCAATATGTAGGAACATCCATCTGTGATGATGTTCTGCCTATTGCCACATATAACCAACAAACCTCTGAGGTACACCACAGGTTATACTTCACTACTACTCCGACCGCACGGGAGGTCCCAGTGATTAATTTCACTAAAGTGGGTGAGGTCAGTGGAGTGGCCAACTGGCACTCATACCCAGCTTTTATGGTTGAGGTCCCGGGTTTTTGGGGCTATCCATGCCCGTCAAACCAGGTGTGGGTTTGTGGAGATAAAGTGTATCTGTGGCTTCCAGAGAGATGGTGTGGAACTTGTCATCTGGCCACCCTAGGTCCGGCCTCCTACATCATTTCAAGTGATAACTTGACACAGCACTTGGGCCAGAGGCAGAAAAGGGCTGCCGCCACAGCGGTCAGAAGCCCACCTTTAATCTCAAATGTAAGAGGAGTGTTCATGACGGCATTTCCCATGTATGGAGTTGCATATTTAGGTCATAGGATGAATGATATTGCATGGAATTTGGAGAATTTGACTAATATTGTCATGGACCTCACTGAACAAATCAGGGGAGATCCAGAGAAGGAGGCTATGCGTCAAATGATCATGCAGAATCGAGTAGCATTAGATTTTGTTTTATCTGAAACTGGTGTTGTGTGTCAGTTAATTAAAGATCATTGTTGTACGTTCATTCCATCATCCAACTCAAATTATTCACTAATTTTGGATCGGCTAAAAAGCCTTAAAGCTGAGATGCTAAGTGAGCGAGACAATGACAACATGAATTGGGACTTATTGTCATGGTTTTCTACTGGAGCATGGTGGCAACTGATATTGAAAATAGCGACACCTGCAATAATGATTTTGGTTTTATTTTGCATATTTGTCACTTGTTTGTTGCCATGTGCTAAGTCTTTAACCAACCGAATGATAAACACTGCAGTTGCAGACACATTGTTTTCGGATCAATGTCAAGCGTTGTTAGCTCACACAAATGTAAATGATGATTTTGATATTTCTGTCTAAGTGTAAGTTTGTTATGAAGGTATTGCAGAAAACTGAGAAGAGTTGTAATACTGGATGTTGAAACTTTACATTTATATATTATGAATAGGGGGGAATTATGTCAATGGAGTATGTTATTGTGTTATTATCATATTAATAAATGTAACGGTTAGTCTAGTAAGGGACTAGTAGTAGCTAGTCTGGTGAGTGCAAGAATGTATGAAACAACCCCCCCAGCCATGAAACACAGGAAGTTAAAATAAGGCAAGAACACAAGAAAACATCTGTTTAGAGTAGCCTCAGGCTTACTTTGAAAGGGGCTACTGTTTGTCCTGGAGAAAGGAGGTATTGTCCTTACTTAAGGATGTTGGGACATATGTCTTCAATTATCATGTCATGTGACTGTGTGCTTTTTACCGATAGTCTGTTTCTGAAGCGCGGTCTTTTGCTTTGGGTTTGCCAGGGAGCAGGGGCCCAGACTGATCAAGCAGTCTGTACTTGTCTGCAATCTGTATTCTGTCTTTTTATATATTAAACCTTTTTATATATCTAAGCAGAATTTGTAGTGTCCATTCATCATCGAAGGATAAACCGTGGCTGAACCAGCGTTAACAGTGTAACAGCTGGCTCTTTAAAGTTTAACCCTGTCATATGCCCAAACACTGCCAAGACCACACTGCCCTCAGTGTTGCTGGAGCCCCCAGAAGAAAACCGCCTCCCAGCGGGAGTGCTGGTGTCTAAGTCTCTCTTGACTATGGACAGGGGAATAGTAGAAATACCTGTTGTGAATGTGGGCTGTCATGATGCCTGGCTAAAACCCCATATGGCTCTGGGCTCATTACATGTGGTGCAGACAAAATCACACCCAGTTCCAGTGACATTTGAAAAAGAAGGGAGTGGCCACGTGGCAGTATTGCAAACTAACTATGTCACTGATGGCACAACCTTAGACTTTTCTGATGCGTCATGGCCTATTCTAACAGCAGAACAACAACTGCAGGGACAGTATTTGCTTGGTAATAACTTTATAGTTTTGTAGGATAAGTATTATGTAAAGGGTGATTATATGAGTGGGATCATAAATTTAGTAGTGTGGAGCGGCTAGTCTCCGGATCAGAAACTCGCCGTTCCACCAATGGATCTGTCTTATTTATTTTGGGCACCAGTAGACGTCTTGGGGTCTACGACAGACCAGGAGATATTTGCCTCGAATCAGTCTTATAATCTAATAGGTAGTGAATGCGTATATCAGCCAGGGATATCCAAGATTTAAAACACGACGCTGAAGTGATTGGGTTAAAGTTAAGGGGGTTTATTGACTACAAAAATGAAAATAGAAAATATAACGAAAAGGGTTTTCTGGTCACATCAAGCAGAGGTTGTATACATCATTTGAATCACACTCCAACAAGGAACAGTCTTACTTTGAGCAGCGTAGAGGAAGGAAGAAGAGGTTCGGAGGGGGGGGTTGGGCATCCACGTGTCCTTTGTTCGAGCAGGGGGAAGACACAAGCCAGCGGGTCCAGTCCAACTTTTGATCCACGCATATACAACGCAGTCCGGAATGCGTTGTGTGCGTAGGGTCCAGAGTCGGAAAAGAGGCTGATGGTGTTTTAGCTCGTGAGGTCCCGGTGCGTGCAGGCGCAGTCGTAGCAGGAGGCACGTACCGCGAAACGCAGAAAGGGAAGGTTGCAATAGTGATTACAGGGAGAGCCAAGAGGAAGTCTGTGGGTCTGCGCTTTAGTTTTGTCGTGGTCAAAGGGGGCGCGTCCGTGGCATCATCCTTGTGCGCCTCCCTGGACCTCCTTCACAACAGACATGTTATAATGGCAAAAACGCAGGATTAATACAGACATTCATAACACATGTACAGGCACACACCGCATTTACATTACTTGACAATGATACACACGTGTAGGGCACAGTGCAGATTATTGGAAAAATGAATCCAGAAGTGCTGGTTAAAAATGTCCGTCCCGGGTGTGATAGTGTTCAGTGTCCACTGGGGGGCGCCAGAACGCCGTGGGTGAGTCGTTCATTGTCCAGGGACAGGAATGTCCCGAGAGTGACAGCAGAGTCGTGATCTTTTGATCTCTACAGGCAGGCAGGGACCAAGATGTTTATTCCTGTGGGGACTTTATTGCTCCGTTTGACGCCTGTAATCCCCATGATCAATGGCAGTCCTACGGTTGACCCCACGGTTCCTTTGAAGCCGCGGTGAGATGTCTTCCCCCTTTTGGTCAAATGTTTACACAGTCCAGGGCCTGGGCTGTTGTCCGGCCCTGTCCCTTATTTAACCTTACATACCCCCCCCACGGCAGAGATGCACCTTCCGACAAGGTGCATGTCATGTCGGATATGCCGGGAGGGTGTCCTCAGTCGGTCGTCTCGCCTGTTCGGGTGTTAGTGTGCAATTTGTGGTGACATGGTACAAAATTCTTCCCTCAATGTGACTCAGTAATTCGCAAGCGCCTAACTGGGGCCAGGCTCGTGGCGATTGGGGTCTCGGGCCTCTGGCTTGATTTGTCGAGGCCGGGTTTTCTCTAAGGCGAGTCCTGGTCCTGCAGGCTAGTTCTAACCGGGATCAGGGGTTTCAGGGAGTGAGCTACGGCCGTGAACTCTAGGGTTTGGGCCGGTGCACCTGACTCCTGGGTCTCTTGGTCTGGAAGACTCAAAGTTCCAAGCCAAGAGATTAGCAGGAGTTTCTATTTTAGGGGACTAGGATACAAAAATATGAAACTTCAAAAATCAAAAAGGGTGGCTGTCTTGGCAGTGGGTAGGAGCGTCATTAAGGCACTCGCTGCATCATAGACTGTAAGTGCACATGGATCCCAAAGCTAAAGAGTCGATAACAAGACTGGACTAAGAATGAGAATGAACATTTTCTTTCAGTCAATGAGGAAGGACTGCTTCATGTTTGTAATGAGAAGTTTTGTTGCAACACGAGGAACAATGACGCGCAAAACGACGTACACGGTGATTACGTGAAGGATTCATTCATCAAAAATTCAGAGCACCTATTTTCAGACTTCAAAACCTTCTCAAAGACGGTGAAAGAAAAGGCCATTAAGGATTTTAATTCAGCTCCAGCAAACTTCAGCCTGTGACGTGGTGGATATGAGCAGACAGTGATGCAGGTATGTGACCTCTGAGCCCAAAGCAGATTGATTTACTGTATTTCTATAATTGCATGAAGGCAAAAAAATGGAAGTTAAACTAAAGCAGAGTTGTCCCGTGTTGCGTCATTCACAACACGCGTGGTGCGACACGCTGCAGTGAAAATAATGAATGATTATTAGGTATTTGTAGCCTTTACTTTGTCATTTAGATATTAGGCTAATATAGCTAATACATCTTGCAGCCTGTGTTAACTTCATAAAAGCCTTATACAAGGCTGTTATTTTTTTGCGGCTCCAGACAGATGTTGTTTTTAGTTTTTTTGTCAATTATGGCTCTTTGAACATTTTGGGTTCCCGACCCCTGGTCTAGGAGACTGATTAGGTATCGAGGTAGATATGTTTGGGTCTGAGCTGGTGACTTTTAGTGGGGTTTTAGGCCCTTGGTTCACCTTCTGTGATAGAAAGAGTGACCGTCTCGAGTGGGTGGCTTTGGAGGTCCTCGTACTCTGATTCGTTGACTTGGGGGCGCCGACTTAAATTGCCACGCTCGACGGCGCTGTCGCCCCGGTTTGGTCGTTTACGGATCTGTCTCGTCATTGCCTCCGTGCACCTGTTAAAGCTATCGCGGAGTCGTCTAACCCGTCTATTTAGGACGAAGGCCATGGCTACGGCCAGGCCGTACCCGAGTCCTACCGCGATGGCCATGACTGTATCGGGGGCGGCCCAGGAGTAGGCTACTGGTTGGTGGTGGATGGTGTGATGGCAATCTGCCTGTGACTCGGGGACGCCAACTCACTCCCCCCTGCTGCTCTATCCAGCTAACCTGCAGGAAGGAGCCAGTCCTCCCCGCACCGCCAGACAATGATGCAAATCACTGTCTCACCCCTGTCCCTTTCGCATCTTGCATCTGTATGCCTGCCTCTCTACATCCTGCATGACCATTGTCTGTCTGTTTGCACCTCCATGCCACTGTCTGATTGCCTCACCACGGGCATGGCGCCTACGCTCCCTATGCGCCTCCTGTACTGGTGGCCCCCTCCCATCTGTTGTGGGCGTGACTGTCTTTCATGTGTATCTATGTAAACAGGAACCTGAGCTCTGCGCGCCAGAGCTGGTGTATGCTGCCTTTTGTATATGTTAGCTCTCCGCACGTGTGTACAATAAACTTACGCTCCTGAATTAAGACAAAGACCTTTGAGCTTCTTCCTTGCTTTGGATAGAAACTTCTATAACAATTGTCGGTCGCTTGGCAATCTCTTGAAGGAGGTTGTCTACGACCGTAACGTCAACGGTTTGTGCCCCCTCGTAGGTGGCTTGGACGAGGGTGGAGGGTTGAAGTTCCAAGGCCCTTTTCTCAAAGAACTCTGGTACCTCGACCTCTGCCTCGTACTGGTTTGGGTACAGGTGGTATAGTGCCAGGTCGCCTACGTGCAGGATAGCGTCGGCTGGGACGTCGACCCAGAAGGTTTTGTCCGGGAGGCTTACTCGGGACGAGGTGTCATGTTTGTCATAGGTCAGGGTCGCCGTTCTAAGGGGAGTGTTCACTAGCCATCGTGCCCCTACAATCTCTGCTCTAGTTTCGGTTATTTGTTTCCGAGAGGTGACCGTCGCGGGGCATCGACTCCCTGGAGTCATGGGCCTCAGGCCACAGATGCCATCTGTGCTGTCCCTGACGAAAGGTTTGCTGGGGCAGAGGTAATGGATGTCCTTGGTGAGGGTGCACATCCTTAGATTTGGCGTTAGGTACAAATTGGGGTTACTGTCGTGGTAGGCTACTATGTCTGGTGTCTGGACTCTGACGTGGGCATTGTCCCTCCAGGTCCCTAGGTTAGTGATCCCTTTTAGTCGGTAGATTTTATCGCCGGGAACTATCGGTAGGGTGACTAGGAAGGCTACCTCGCGGTCCAGAGGATTAACATAGATGGGGACTGCAGCGCCCAGCGTGTACGCTAAGTGGGCTTGCATGGGGGTTACGGCGTCCCTTGTGGCTACGGCTAGGATGTCCTCGACTAACGATAGCGGCACGAGGTATGGCGGGATACGGCCCATGGCTAGGTTTTCGATCGAGGAACTGAGGTGACGTAGCATGTCCTCCATCAGTTGTGTGGTCAGCTGAGTATGGGCGTAGTCTAGTTGGAGAACGTCTAAGAGTTGATTGACCGCAGCGGAGGTGCGTTTAATCGCAACCTCGTGCGTGTTAAGTACTAGCATGGTTCCTTTCAGGGACTTTCCGAAGGTCACCACGTCGTTCTGTTGTTGGTCAAGTCTGGTTTTGACATCCTCGAGTTCAGAGGCCATTTCTTGTTGGTGGCGTCTGAGGGAGGATAGGCTAATGGCGTTTACCGTGGACATCCCCAGGCTAAAGAGGGTGCCCAGGGCGGACGCCGCGCCGAGGAGAGCCCCAATAAATCGTTTGGGTCTGGGGCGAGGGTCGCTGAGCTCTGTCCTAGTGATCGTGAACTTTTCTAGTTGCGTCAGCATGTGTTGTATGTCTGCCTCAGCGTGTTCCACGACCGTCTGGGTCCAGCGTGCACCTGCCCAATCTTTGAGTGTGACCTTCGAGGGCAGGTTCTTGTGGCAGACTTCACTAGGATTGAGTCTGACAAAGATTCGCTGTGTGTGGAGCCGGACGTCCGTGATGAGGAGCCCGGGTTGTTCCTTTAAAACGATCCCGGAGGCTGGTCCGGTCTCAATAATTTCTGGGGTGCCGAGGCACAATATGCAGGTCAGCATGAGAAGGAAAGTGGGCCACATGTTCTGCAAGGCGTGAAACAACAGTTAGGGGTTAGACAGAGAGAGAGAAAGAGAGACTCGATTAGTGCAGCCGAGAAGAGTGTTAGTGGGTGCTGGACTAATAGTGTTTGAGGTGGTGTGTTCCTAACTGGGGTTTGTAGTGTGCCCTGCTTGTCCCATGGGGCTTTGTTTGTGTGGTTTGGTTTGGTTGTAACGAACCCATCTGAGGGTGGGCTCTCTACCTTTTGTGACCTCGATCTGGTGCACTGCGGTTGAGAGTTTGTTTCCCACCCTGTATGGTCCTGACCAGCGGGGTAGCGATTTCCGGCGTAGTCTGGTGGGGCCGGTCCCCACGTGTCCTGGGGAATGTGCCAAGGTGTAATACCATACCTGGTTTTTGACCTGGAGCTCGTTGCGAGACGCCTTTTGATCGTAGTAGGCTTTGCGTCCTTCGGCGCTGTCTCCCAGTTTCTTTTGTGTAAATGCGAACGTCTGTTCCAGGTGGTCCTGCGGGTCGGTCCTGTATTGGTTTGTCCTCAGGAGCCGGGGGAGTTTCACGTTCTCGTCACTCTGGTTTGGGGATACGTACCTTAGTATTTCGGTCACCGTCCGGTCCGTCCTTTCTACCAGTTGTAGTGCCTGACGTGTGTTGTTTATTCCTCTGTGTTCCGCGGTAGGTGCGTCATGGGCGTGTGCCAACATCACCCCCCTCATGCTTCGAGGCACCACGAGTACCAACGAAGTGAGTGTATCGGAAGCAGAACCTAACAGCCCATGGCGTATTGGCAGTTTGTCATTATCACGGCCGGAGATTCCGAGCGTCGTGTCGATCGTGACGTCGGAGGGGCGTTCTAGTGTGGGGTCCGCATGTCAGAGGGAGGCTAAGTCTGACCTGTCGAGGTCGGGGGCCGTGCGCGTGGGCGCGGCGTTCGCGCAGGTTGTGGGCGTCCCTTGACCGGTTTCGGTTTGTGCCGCGGCGGGCTGTGGCCGTTTGCGGGCGGCGCGTCTGTGAAGTAGCGGTGGTTTTAGGCTCCCGGACCTGTGTCCAGATCTTCAGACGTTGGTAGTCTATTAGGGGCTTAAACCAATTTAGAAGGTCCTGGCCCAATAGGAGCGGATGCGCGTTGAATGGGGAGATGTAGACCGGGTGGACCAGCGTCATGGGGCCCACGGTCAGTCGCATTAGAGCCATTTTACGTATGGTTGTGTCTTCCTGGGAATAGGGTTGTATTTCTAAGTCGCACGGCTGCGTTTTTAGGTCTCTGTGGGATTTACTGGCCAGGGACTGTAACTTACCGAAGAGGTCTTCGCCAATCAGGCTGATATCGGCAGCTGTGTCCACGAGCGCCTCGTGTTCCCATTGGTCTTCGAGCGTTACGGGCAAGTAGAGTTTCCCGTAGGTACCTCTTTGTTGTAGATCGCCAATGAATTGGCAGAACGGTGGTTCGCAGTTGGTTGTCGAGGAGCCGTCCTCTCGTGGGTTTGTGATGGAGTTAACCTGTATTACCATAACATCCCTCTGGTCGTAGCGGATGTCCACCGCTTGTGCGTTTGAGTAGTCGTCATTTAGCTCCTGTTCGCTGAGGTCGTCGTCCATGTGGTAGGGAGCGTTCTCGGCGTCATCCGACACGGACACTGTGAACACGTTGGCGTTGTCTGTCTTCTTCTCTCTGGCTTTGCGCAGGAGCGTGCGGAGGAGGGATTGTTCCTCTCTGGAAAGGTTGCTCTTATTTATGGTTGTAGCAGTGCGGTCTTGGCGGGACCGTTGTGGCGCACGGTCTTCCCCGTCGGCCTGGCCGGCGCGTCTCTCGCCATATTGCGGGAGTTTCTGGTCGCGTGGCTGTCCGTTCTTCGGGTCCGCGTGTCTCTGGTTATTCCTTTGGGGTCCGCGGTCAGTTTCCCATTTGTGTTTTTGGGCCGTTGGTGCGCCCTCAAGTTCCATGTGGTTTTCCACACTGTACACTGTAGGTTGGGTTTGCGGCTTTGCCTGTGTCTTGAGCAAATGTTTGCTTTGTGCCCTTGCCACTAGGGTCTTCAGTTGCCGTATGTCCTGTGTAAGGGGGCAGGCGTACACGCCCAGTAGTTGGCTAAGGTTGGGGTGGAGGTTTTGGAGGTACAGGGCCCTGAAATTTGTGTCTTCCTCCATCCCTTCGTAGTTTCGGTTACCGAAGAAGGCCTGTCTCAATCTGTGGTAGTAGCATTCTGCAAGCTCGCTGTGAGCTTGTTTGACTGCCATGGCCGCCGTGAGGGTCCCGGAGGCGCCGTAGTCTGAGTATTCTGCTAGGATGGCTTTGCAGAGCTCACTGTAGTCTTGTTTTATAGCCTTTGGTTGCCTTTCGATGAAGTCATTCACCTCTCCATTGGACGTGAGTCTAATCAAGAATATTTTGTCATCTTGAGATGCGTGTGGTATGCGGTCGGCATGGAAGTCGACGACGCGGAGGTATGACCGGGTGTTTGAAGGCATGCCGGGCCGGGGGTCAAAGCGGGTTATGTGTCTAGCTATGCGGTCGAAGTCACGGTCGGACGGTCCGAGCGGGTCTCGACCTACCGGGGCGTGTGACGGGCGTCGCGTCCTCTATAGTCCGGGTAGTATCTTTGACTTAGGGCCAAGTCCTGGCGTGCGTCAGGGGGGGTGCCGTGGGGTTGTCCTCCATGATTGGGGAGGTCCCCGGCGTTCCCATGGCGGGTTGCTGGCCATTGTGTCGCAGCATATGCGGACGGCCCAGACTTAGGGTACCGTACGTCGTGTGGTCCATGTAGCATGTTCTGATGTGGGCCAGGGGGGTCGTTGTAGGGTTGTCCGCCATGTTCAGGGCGGGCCCATTCGTCCCAATGGCGGTAGTCTGAAACATGTCTCGTATGGACGTCAGGTGGGCCAGAGTCATGGGTCGGGTAGTCATGTTGTCTGTGTCGCATGTCCATGTGTGTTCCCGGTGGGGTGTCGTGGGAGTCCCGTCTTTGGTTGTGGTGGTCTCCACTGTCCCAATGGTGGGCTGTTTGCCGTTGTTCGCCGCGGTCCATGGTCAGTCCGTGTCTATGGGTCTGGTGGCCATGCGTTTCGTATTTAACGTCCCGATGCGTCGCGGCGGGTCCGGCCGGGGGTTGTCTCTCATAGACGGAGAGGTCCCCGGGGGCCCGCGAGGTCTGTCACGTGGTACGTTGCCTGGCTCGTAGGTGGGTCGAGTCTGGGGTCGAAGTGGTCGATGTGTCTAATGTTGTGTTGTGGGTTGGCTGTAGTTGTGGGCGGTCCCGTTGTTTGGTCGGGGTCGCGCGCAACGTTTCGGGTCCGTCGTTGACGGACCGCTGGGGTCTGTTTCGAGTAGTATTGTTGGGTTGTGTATTGTTCCCTTGACCTTGATTTTGGTCTTTTCCCGTCATGATACTTACCAGTTCGGCCACGCTCCTGCGTTCACTCTCGGACGAGGGGTCGCCGTGGTCGGAGCGGGGGGAGTGTGATTGGGAGACACCGTCTCGGCCGGTTCCGTTCAAAATAGCGGCCCTGATTCTCGCTGCGCGATCAAGATCCATGGTTGCACTTGGAATCATGCTCAGTCCCTGTTGGTGGTCCCTACTTACCTGTTGGAGCTGTTCCAAGCGGCTCGCGGCGGACTTCCTAGTTTCCGCTAGTTGCCGTTCCAGTTCACTTACCGTGTCTTGAAGCCTTTCTTTCTGGGCTTCGGAGTCGCGTAAGGTTATTCTGGAGACCGCGGCTAGCTGTCCCAGCCACTGGGTCAGGGTCTTACCTTCCAGTTTCTTCGTAATGGCCTCGGATGCCAACATGGAGGTGGCATCTTGTAAGTCAGAGAGTGAGCCGTGCTCAAGCGTGTCATAGGTCCCTGGGGATAACTTCTCTGTGAAGTCGCGCAGGAAGTTATCCACAACGTCGTGTCCTTCCAAGACACCGTCGTGCTCGCTCGGGTGTGGCGAGTTTCCGCCATCGTTGTCCATATTCGCGTGGGTGAGTGTATGCGAGTATGACTTGGAACGTGTGTGCATGACACGGTGGGAGGAGGAAAGGAGGAAAGCAGTGCTATAGAGAGGGTAGTACAGCTGTTGTTTGTGTGGTGGTGCAAACCTTGGTGTATGTCAAAGCCGTGACTACAGCGTCCTCTTCGTGCGGCGGTGTATGCGAGTAGGTAGCCTAGGACTGGGGTCAGGCGTTAGTGCTTCTTCACCTGTGTGTCAGCGAAGAGCGGTGGGGTTAGCGGCGTTGGCGCACGCAGGGTTAGTAGTGGCACCAGCGGTAGTAGCAGTAGTAGGACGCGGCGTTAAGACGCGGCGTTGGGCGCGGCGTAGGGGCGCGGCGTTGGGCGCGGCGTAGGGGCGCGGTGCAAGGGCGCGGCGCGGCGCAAGGACGCGGCGCAGGGACGCGGCGCAGGGACGCGGCGTAGGGACGCGGCGCAGGGACGCGGCGGCGTTTGAGGCGCAGCGGCGTTTGAGAAGCGGCGGCGTTTGAGAAGCGGCGGCGTTTGAGAAGCGGCGGCGTTTGAGAAGCAGCGCCGTTTGAGAAGCAGCGCCGTTAAGGCGCAGCTGCGGCTTTTCAGACGCAACTGCGTTTGAGACGCAACTGCGGCGTTTAAGACGCAACTGCGTTGGGACGCGGCGGCGTTTGAGACGCAGCGGCGTTAGTAGTAGCAAGTAAGCAGCAGGCTGAACGACAAGGCAATGCAGTTTTAGTGACAACACGTAGCGTGGAGGGGGCAGAGATACAGTATTAGCTTAACCAACACAGTAATGTGGTTTAAAAAATACATGCAGTGGATAGGAGCAAGAGCACAGCACTAGCTCAAACAACACAGCAATGTGGTTTAAAATAACATGCCGTGGATAGGAGCAAGAGTACAGTACTAGCTCAAACAACACAGCAATGTGGTTTAAAATAACATGCAGTGGATAGGAGCAAGATTAAATGTCAAGTCAGCAGCAGCGTGGCCCCGGGAGTAGCGCACCGGGACCGGAAAGTAGTCCAATGCTAGACAATAAAAGAGGTGTAGCTCCGTTTAGCGGTATGCAGAGACGGGGTTAGCACCCTTTTATCGCCAAAACACAGAATCAGTGTGAGCCGGAATAGCTCGAAAGTATAGCAAGTAGTGTTATTGTTAGACAACGGGTAGGCAGTGCAATAAGCAGAGTGGTTCAGAATTAGTGCAAGCACAGCGGCGATGCAGGCTCGGAGCTAGCGCACAGGAGCCGGAAGTTAGCCGTATGCTAAAAACAAAGGAGTGTAGCTAGCCGGTAGCTTGCCGAAAACAGCAGGTTTAGCAGTAGTCTAGGCACCAAAACATTGAGTTTTAGCAACCGAATGCAATTTGGGTAAGCAGAGTGGCATTAGTCCTAACAATAACGAAGCAGCTATTAATGGAAGAGTGTGGTCAGGTCCAGTGGACCCTGCCCGAGTGTAGGCCCGGAGCTAGCGCACCGGGACCGGAAGTTAGCCTTATGCTAAAAACAACCGAGTGTAGCTAGCCGTTAGCTTGCCGAACACAGGACTAGCAGCAGTTTAAACAACGAAAGTATCGCAGCGAGTTATACGACTCGCACAAGCACGTATCTGCAATGGTGGAGTGGAGTTTGGCTGTATTGTGCAGTATAGTCCTGGTGTGTGTGTGTGTAGTGTGTGTAAAACAGCAGGTTAGCAGACGGAGAGAGGGGAGAGACAGGGTTAACGGGAGTCACCTAGCAGAACTGTAGCATCACAGTCAAACAGCTGCCATTCATAGCCTTTATACACATATATACTTGGTTACAATCCTTCGTGACGCAGGTCACAAAGGGATACAGAGTAGGTTTGTACGCCCGTGTTCTGGGCACGGCGTACTTTGGTTCCTCAGGGGAAGTTTTGCGCTGTCTCTTAAAGTGCATATGACAGATTAGGGTACCAATGTCACTTAAATGTCGATAACACAATCATATTTATTATTAAGGTTGAAATGTATATAAAATATAAGTAATATTAACAGTTTATTGCATTTTATGTGAAAATATTTACTCCCGCATTCCAACCCGGTTCCGAGCCCTACGTCACGTAAGGTACACAACACATTGCTGTATATTATATACAGTATAACAATGGAGCGCGATGCATCACAACTGTTGTATGATGGACCTATTCCATACAATTTTGAGCCTGTTGTGATAGATCACAGAGAACGTGAACGCCCGAGAGTGAGGAATGATGGCCATAGAAGGGAAATTGAGCTTTGGTGTCAAGAAAATGAATGGCGAACATGCCAATCATCTTGGTAAGCTAGGCAGCGACAGCCGCGCAAAATTCTAAATTCTGTATAAAACGTAGCCTAACTTTATTACTTAAAACCATATATTGTTTAAATAGGGCATTGTCCATTCATGAATGCGCTCTTAAGATGTCTCACCCGCGGAATTGAGCGCATGGTTTAGTTCTATTGGTTAAGTCGTACTCCCCATTTGCGCATATCACATGATTATTATACAGTCGTTTATAAAATTATGCTGCCCTCCAGTGGCAACTAGCACTACCTTTAATTTATATAATTTGATTATTTCTCAAAGGTGCTTGTGTGGGAAATGTCAATTCATGCAAACAGCTGAGGAAAGCATGTGCTGCAGGGAGGTTGATGCCTACGGAGCCCTGCAAGGGCCAGGGGTAAAAAAATAAATAAACTGTGCGCACAGATTGTTAAACTGTGCGCACAGATTACTAAACTGTGCGCACAGATTATTAAACTGTGCGCACAGATTGTTGAACCGTGCCCACAAATGCGTCAGATGAGATGTCACTTCCGGTGCCGCGTCATACCCGGTCTACTACTACCGTTAATATAATAGATCCATGACTACTACTGATTACAGAGACTATTTTTGTTGTATCGTGTTTTTAGTGTGAGATGACGTCGAAATTTTCAACGTTTACTTTTCAACGGAGACAGGACAGTACGTCTGGTTATCACTGCTGTGTTCCACGATGCTCAAATTCGGCCAGATTTAACTCTGCTTTAAGTTTTTTCACATTCCCTGGAGATTCTTTACTGCAAAAAAAGTGGATCGTGAAAATAAGAAGGGACCAGTTTAACGTTACGTCAAACACACGGGTCTGTTCTCGCCACTTTGAGGCTGAAGATATGATCCAGCCCACCACCCCACAAGGACGTCGTATGTTGAGGAAAGGTGCTGTCCCGCTGCTTTTTGACTGGACCGGGTATAGCCTCCCTGCTCCACGACCGGGTGTTTGGGAGCGAACGGAGCGGCCAAATCCTCCCCGTTTAGACCCTGAAGAGGATCCAGAGTTGGGGGTGGCCTGCTCTGACCACGACTCCTGCTCCACCACTTCTGAACCAGCTGCTCTGGATTTAGCCCTTAGCAAAGCAGCAGAGTCCCAGGCTCAAGTAGAGGCGCTCCAGAAAAGGGTCGAAGAAATGACCATCAGTTGCAGGTTCGGTCTGCAACGCTTTGCTGGCTCTGATGAAGACATCAGGTTGTACACGAGGTAAGCTAGAAAGCTTTGAATAATCCAAAATGTAATAATTATTAGCATTGTAAAACAGCAAGTATAGAATACTGTATGGTGAATGTATGGTAAAATACTGTATATAGTGCAAGAAATATGTTGTCATTTGATATTGTATATTTATGAAGTTTTATTTAAGCAAAAATATGATTTGATTGAATTCTCAATTACTAAAATATTTGATAGCTGCAGTTCTACTGGTTTATGGCCTTTTTTCCATATAAATGAGATGTTACTAACTGAGGATCTTGTGCCCCTTGCTCAGGTTTTCAAGTTATGCCCACCTGATGTCTTTCTGGAGCCAGATAGAACCAGCCTTGCCTTACATGGTGCGCGTGACCAGCAGTCAGGCAGAAACGTCTGGACAAGATGTTCGCCATGCTTTTCCAACCTCACTTCAACCCATTGATGCGTTTTTTCTTTTTATGAATTATCTAGCTTTGGATCTGGTGCAGAAGGATCTGGCTAATAGATTTTTTATTCACCAGTCCACTGTGAGCCGCATCATCACCACTTGGGCCAATTTTTTATATCAAGTGTTGGGAGCTATTGGTATTTGGCTGGATGAGGAGGCCGAACAACATTATATGCCAGAGGTTTTCTCAGAGTACAGTGACACACAAGTCATCTTGGACTGCACAGAGCTGCGCTGTCAAACACCTGACTCCCTCTTGCTGCAAAGTGAGCTGTACTCCAGCTACAAATCGCACTGCACTTATAAAGGACTGATTGGAATGGCTCCTCATGGCGCAATCACATTCATCTCTCCACTTTATGAAGGCTGTGTCAGTGACCGGGAAATTCTCAAGCAGTCAGGCCTTGTAGCTCTGCTGAAGCCCTCAATGGCTTTTATGGTGGACAAGGATTTCCTTGTGAAAGACCTGGTCCCCTGCAAAGTCCACATACCCGCCTTCCTGAAGAAACAGAAACAGCTGTCTGGAGCCGCAGTAAGGAAGACTGCCAGGCTTAGAGGTCACGTGGAGCATGTCATCAGAAGGGTGAAGGAACACAAATTGTTCAGGACAGTGCTCCCCTTGTCTTCAACTGGAAATATTAATTAGCTTTATGTTGTTGCCTGTCTGCTTGTAAACTACGAGAACGGACCTTTAGTGAAAGCCTGGGCCAGTCAGTTTCCATAATCATCATCGGCCTCTATGGACCAATACCAATGTTTTTCTATCATTTCATGTAGTGTGTTTGATTTTCTGATCTGTGTTGTGATTTAGGGCTATGTATATGTTTGGAGAAAGCTAAGTTGTTTTTGTAGCCTTGTCCCTTTCCATAATACTTAGATACATGTTGTATCCACTTCTCTAAACCCTTGACTTAGCAAATAAATGCATTAAGACTTCTAACTAAACTATGTTGTCCTTTTACTTATGCTATTGGGCTGTGCATAAATACACCATAATGTCCTTAAATAGATAATTAGTAAATACTCGGTCCTTATTCTAATTGTAGCAGAGTGCAATTTGTGGGAGTTGTGCCCAATAAACCAGTCTATGCAGATTTGGTACCAATCAGAACAGAAATTGATTTGTAAAATGTAATATTGTATTTCAAAAATGACACACACACAAGTCAAACACTAAATCATGAACAGAAACAATAAGATGCACTAAATCAAAATCATGCACATCCAGTAAACACAATAACTTTGCACTACTTTTAAGACTTGTAGCATTTACAGCTAGTTAAGAAACATTACTATTTATTTTGTGTGCTACTGTCCTGTATGTGTGCTCCAACAATGAAATTTTCCCACTGTGGGACGAACAAAGGTTACCTTAAGGGAGGGTTCTCAATTTGAGGATAAATATTTGGAGATGTAAGTATAAAAAAAAAAAAATCACATCGCTCCTTTATGCTTAATATCACTGTGTCATCCCTGTAAATGCGCAGCACAAACATGTTGTCATTTGCACTGATGACAAAATCACACCAGGTCATGCCAGTGATGAGCAGCTGTCCCTGTATCTGCCAGTAGTACGCATGGCTCTCCTTAAGCTTATGTTGGCCATGCTGCACTGAGAGGTACTTGCAGTCAATGTAGCTCTGCACATTCGGGCATTTCAATTCGACCAAGCCCCATGTGGGTCTCTCCAGGGGATCATACACCAGCCCATCAGGTGACGCTCCGAGCCAGGGCGCATCAGGATGAATGACCAGTCCACATTGTGATAGGTTCACGTTCTTCATGGCTGCGTACTCCTTTAAAGCTCCCGCTTCCATGTCGAGCCCTCTTCTCATGATGGCAGTAGGTCTTGTGCCCCTAAGGATCCTCTCAGCCAGGTTCTCTGCAGACGTAGATCCTCTAACATGGCAGACTTCCCTGAAATGAGAGGAGGTCACCCTTTCTCGTCTGAGACTATGCCACTCAGCTGCTGCACTTTGACCTCTGGTTGAAGCTTCAATTTGGTGACACTGGGCCAAGGTCACGTGCAGGGAGTGCAGGTGAAGCTGCTGCTGAGAGGTGGCCACAAAATGACACTCGGTTGGTGGTAGATGGTAGTCATCAAGTGGCAGTTTGGGAAAGGGTGGTGCATCCTTATGTATGCAAACACCCTGGGCTGAAGGCAGAGGGTGGTGGTAGGACAGCACGCTGCCAGCTTGCACTTTTCCAAAAGCTGAATCTACCAGTGGCTTGTCAGCAGAGATGTTCATCTGGCAGATCAATGGCAGCACATCTGGGTCAAAAGCAGCATAGTGTGCTGAAGGATCAAGTGTTGACGGTACTGGCAGTTCACCCCTGTAAGCCTTGTAGAGCGTTGATCTAAGGAAATATGATAATTACAGTTAATGCAATTGTGCATCGGATATAATAACACAATGTGAAAACAAGTTTTCCAATTAAGGTTGCCTGCAACGGTTTTCAGAATGCAGAATTCTGCAATTTCAGATTATCATTATCTACTTTTTATCCTGCCCTATATGTGTATACCTTTACACAGATTGATTGAAGCATTTACAGCTAGCTAAGAAACACAGCAGCTACTTATATTGTATATCGTGTGTGCTCTTGCTACTGTCCTGTATGTGTGCCTCAAGTAATGCCTCAACTAACAAAAAATAAATAAATAAATACCTTTTTCCACTTGTTGCAGAAGCTCCTGGTGTGGCCTTCATAACCACCACTGTGTCCACTCGCCCCGGCTTCACACCGGCTTCACACCCTGTAAAGTTGGTTTAAGATAGGACACTTTATTGATCTCACAATGAAGACATTTACATGAGCTATACCACATAAATTATTACCAACCATGGTTCGCGGTTTATGCCACTTTTGCTCGGTTTCAGTGCAGGAAAGAACAGGTGGCACCACAGACATCCCACTCTCACAATTATGTGCAGTCTGGTACAGCAGAGCAACTATGTGGTTGCACAGTGCCTGACACAAGAGCAGGAACTCCCAACAAGCACAACTGGGGTTGATTCACGGAGTGTAATCTGCAACAATAACAGAGGGTTTTAGAGGAATTGTCTTACGGTGTCATGCTTTTTTTAATGCAATGTAAAAGGCAGCCAAGTAGGGTGAAAGTATATGTACAATTGGAAGGTTTAGAAATTATTTCTGTTTGTTTAATAACCTTTCATGAGTAATCAAAAGCAGAGCTGCCAGACAAATTCTCGTCCTACTTAGCTGCCTACCAACGTTTCAGCGTGGCTTCCCCTATATTAAAAAGCATATTTGAACATGTTCTACAGAACATAGAACTACATTAAGTCCAACAGGACAACAGAACAACAGTCCAACGGGACAAAGACAAAGACAAAGTCCAACGGGACTGAACAACAGAGATGCCAGAACGATGGCCGTGACTAAGTCCTGCTCTCAGCTGGTGGGGAGCAGAGGACTTCTTCATAGAGCGGTAGCACCGGGCTCTAACTGTCACCTCGCCTGTCAGAGATTTTTTACCTGACACTGGTAATTAGAAAAACAACTTTAATCGTAACACATGTACATAACATTAGCTCGCTACGAATGGGTCATTGCGGGTATTAAAAGGCAGTCACATTAGTTAGCATGTTAGCAAGAGTTAGAGCCTGTGAACTTACCTTCAAAGTTTATGATGTACGAACAAACATACAACTTAAACCCCTTCTCCATGAGGCTCTGTGGAGTTATCGACACACTCCTGACCGGTCGTCGGACGTCATTAACCGAGACTTTTGGGATCTCGATTAAACAACGAGTGAAATCTGCCATTTTCCGTGGTAGTTGCATAGACTGTAACAGCAGTAGACCGGGTATGACGCGAGGCCGGAAGTGACATCTCATCTGACGTTTAACAATCTGTGCGCACAGTTTAACAATCTGTGCGCACAGTTTAACAATCTGTGCGCACAGTTTAACAATCTGTGCGCACAGTTTAACAATCTGTGCGCACAGTTTAGTAATCTGTGCGCACAGTTTAATAATCTGTGCGCACAGTTTAGTAATCTGTGCGCACAGTTTAGTAATCTGTGCGCACAGTTTAGTAATCTGTGCGCACAGTTTAACAATCTGTGCGCACAGTTTAGTAATCTGTGCGCACAGTTTAGTAATCTGTGCGCACAGTTTAGTAATCTGTGCGCACAGTTTAGTAATCTGTGCGCACAGTTTATTTTTTTTTTACCCCTGGCCCTTGCAGGGCTCCGTAGATGCCTATTGGACCTTGGTGGAAAAGATAAACCCACCACAACCAAATATTACCTGTCTGACAGAACATCCAGGGTTTGAAGCTTGCTGTCTGAATCCTTATGTGCTTCAGATAGCTTACCTCAACTTCAGGCAGGAGTTTGGCCCTCTTGTTGCTACCCAGCATGAGTAGGTTCTCTTTTTCATCACATTTCTATCATGGTGGATGTCTGTGTGTTGACATGCAAATGTAACTCTGCAGGCAGTATCGCTACACAGCTTACAGGCAGGTGGTGCGCTGGGCATATGGCATCCTGGGCAGGCACATAAGAAAGCCCATACCATCATGCATTGTTTCCATAATAAGGGTTAGGGTTAGGGTTAGCGTTTCAGCGTGGCTTCCCCTATATTAAAAAGCATATTTGAACATGTTCTACAGAACATAGAACTACATTAAGTCCAACAGGACAACAGAACAACAGTCCAACGGGACAAAGACAAAGACAAAGTCCAACGGGACTGAACAACAGAGATGCCAGAACGATGGCCGTGACTAAGTCCTGCTCTCAGCTGGTGGGGAGCAGAGGACTTCTTCATAGAGCGGTAGCACCGGGCTCTAACTGTCACCTCGCCTGTCAGAGATTTTTTACCTGACACTGGTAATTAGAAAAACAACTTTAATCGTAACACATGTACATAACATTAGCTCGCTACGAATGGGTCATTGCGGGTATTAAAAGGCAGTCACATTAGTTAGCATGTTAGCAAGAGTTAGAGCCTGTGAACTTACCTTCAAAGTTTATGATGTACGAACAAACATACAACTTAAACCCCTTCTCCATGAGGCTCTGTGGAGTTATCGACACACTCCTGACCGGTCGTCGGACGTCATTAACCGAGACTTTTGGGATCTCGATTAAACAACGAGTGAAATCTGCCATTTTCCGTGGTAGTTGCATAGACTGTAACAGCAGTAGACCGGGTATGACGCGAGGCCGGAAGTGACATCTCATCTGACGTTTAACAATCTGTGCGCACAGTTTAACAATCTGTGCGCACAGTTTAACAATCTGTGCGCACAGTTTAACAATCTGTGCGCACAGTTTAACAATCTGTGCGCAC
This sequence comes from Knipowitschia caucasica, assembly GCA_964034765.1. NCBI lineage: Eukaryota > Metazoa > Chordata > Actinopteri > Gobiiformes > Gobiidae > Knipowitschia > Knipowitschia caucasica. The sequence continues at coordinate 34,342,707 of OZ035826.1, forward strand.
AGTTTAGTAATCTGTGCGCACAGTTTAATAATCTGTGCGCACAGTTTAGTAATCTGTGCGCACAGTTTAGTAATCTGTGCGCACAGTTTAGTAATCTGTGCGCACAGTTTAACAATCTGTGCGCACAGTTTAGTAATCTGTGCGCACAGTTTAGTAATCTGTGCGCACAGTTTAGTAATCTGTGCGCACAGTTTAGTAATCTGTGCGCACAGTTTATTTTTTTTTTTACCCCTGGCCCTTGCAGGGCTCCGTAGATGCCTATTGGACCTTGGTGGAAAAGATAAACCCACCACAACCAAATATTACCTGTCTGACAGAACATCCAGGGTTTGAAGCTTGCTGTCTGAATCCTTATGTGCTTCAGATAGCTTACCTCAACTTCAGGCAGGAGTTTGGCCCTCTTGTTGCTACCCAGCATGAGTAGGTTCTCTTTTTCATCACATTTCTATCATGGTGGATGTCTGTGTGTTGACATGCAAATGTAACTCTGCAGGCAGTATCGCTACACAGCTTACAGGCAGGTGGTGCGCTGGGCATATGGCATCCTGGGCAGGCACATAAGAAAGCCCATACCATCATGCATTGTTTCCATAATAAGGAATTCCTTTCCAGAACAAGGGCAGTACAAAGGCTTTCAGTGGCCCAACTTACCAAATTATGAATAAAAAGGTAAATCTATGCTGTAGAAGTGTTTTTTGTATACAAAAACATTTAGAATATACACAATACAAAAAGTAACAATAATAACACATGCAAAGATATGACTAACAAAGTATGAACTTGCTTTGTCAATATTTACAATTATGTAGGAATATTGTACTATTAAAATCCAAAGTATTGGAGTTTACATTACAACTTACAAAACACTCATAACACTTAACAAGTAATTTGATATTAATATTACAATTAACCTGTGCATTTTCAAACCAGAAAAAAAAGAAAAACATGCTGAATATTTCTCTTTACTAACATTTCAATGGGCAAGTTCTCTAATAAGATGAAGACTGTAAGTGGTCTTATTCATTCACACTTTCTGACATGGTCGCTGTGTCTGACTATTGTGGTGAAGAGGGAGCAGTGTCTGCAGTCAGAGCTCTGGATTTCCCGCTCAGTGGTGGAAATTAGCAATTAGTATTCACTGGGAAGAAAATCTAGAATGAAGCGCTTTATATTGTCTGACTGCCTCCTCCTTTGGAACTTTCTGAAATGATGCTGTAAGAGGCTGCGGCGCGGAGGATGCCAGGAGAGCACTGCTTTGTCTCAACTCCTCCGGAGTGCTGCTGTAGGTTCGATGCAGATGCTCCATAAGATCAAACGCATATTCTAATGGATACAGACATAAATTAGATGCATATACCAACAGTACAATCCATTTTATTCTTAGTTACGCTTGATGCAAACCATATGACGGAGTCTCCTTCATTGGACGGACCACTGCAGTACCCTTCATAAACCGTGGGTACCGTACTTGATGGCGGACCTCACCGTCAGATCGCAGATCATAAACGTTGTTTATCCTCTCCTCAAATTACGGGTGTATGTTCCAAATTTAGCACAAATGCCCCGGTGTGATCAGATCTGTCAAATGTTTGTTTGTTTATTACATTGTTATAATGTATTCATACCGTACGTTATTCATCTTAAACTCACCTGCAGTCGCCCCGCAAAAGAATAGGCCCTCCCTCTTTGGCTTCCGTTGGTTCAGAATTTGTGCGGTTTGTTTTCCACGTTTCCAATGATGGTGGGGATGTGTATAGTTTGTGGCGTTGTGTCGAAAAGAATGTCCTAAACATCTTATTACATTGCACTCCAAGGCAGGCCAAGCATCATCAAAGCCTGTGTTGGATGCACCTGAAAAGTGGATGGCCCACTAAGCATCAAGTTGCACAAAAGGCATATATTTGTGCATTTTGGTTGGATCTGACCATTCCCGTTCAAAACCACAAGCAGAGCAAATCTGTTAAGAAAATTAATTTCATTAAGTTATGCAATAAAAACAGCCAACAGTTGAGATACAGAGTTACTCATGTTAAAGACAATCTTTGCCTGTTTCCACTTTAATAAAGGTTCCCTGTTGGTGTTTTACTCTTTTCGCTGGGTTTCCTCAGAACATTGTGGACAAACGGCAAACAAGGACAGCAATTGTGATTCACAAACTATAAATTTGTCTGCAAATCTATTGAAATAGTAAAGTTAATACATTTTCTTGCCCCCTTTGATACAGTCCAATTATACAACAATGGATCACTTACTTTGTAATTTCTCTGGTTCTTGTCTGTGCCTCTTCCCTCGTTGTATCAGATGTCATTCCTCCTCCCTCAATGCTCCAAGAGCTGTCCCCATGATGACTATCCCAAATAAAGGAGGACTGCTCATCCTCCTCATAATTCATTCACAGGTGTGAGAGGCACATGATTGATGGCGTTGTACAGTAGGAATGAATATCCTCTTCAGGTTTGTTGAGTGCCAAAATATCTTATCAATGTAGGCTTACCTGGACCCCATTGAACATAAGGGAAAACTTTCTGAATCAGGGGGGGGGGAAAAAGTTTTCCATTTTAATTTTTAATTCAGTTCTACAAAGTGTAGTGTGACTTGTGTCAGTAAACTTTTAGGTTACTTATTTTACATTTCTATGTAGGGGTAACAAATCATTAACCGGTAGGTACTGATTAGGTAGTTTTATGTTTGCCCTGTCGAAGCCTGATCGATAGTCTTGGCAAAGAATCTGGTGGTAAAGATCTTCATCGGGTTCATTCAATGTTTTCTTTTGTAAGAGCTTTCATCATCGTCACTCAAAATCTGGGAAAGCTCAAAAACATTTAATACATCATCTGTCAGCAGCTTATGGAAGCTAATCAAGCTTCGAAAAATTGTTTAATTTCCAACTTATAGAGCCTTTTATGGCCAAAACAGGACAATATACTAAACCGCCCAAACTTGGGTATAATTGAATGTTGCGTTTGCTGCTCATTTGTAAAGTTCAGGGACAATTTTCTGGGTGTCAAAAATGTCACAATTAACTTGTAAATTTCTGTTATGGGAACAGCACTTCCAGTTAGAAATTGGGAAATTACCAGCTGACATATAAGTCCCACCCTTCAGTAACTTACGAGTTCAACTGTGACCGAGTTTTTAAACACAATGGATTTTAAAGATGACTCCTAACACAGATACAAATAGAAAAATATGGGTTTAGTATTGGAATTTTTTGTTTTACACAATTTAATTTGTTGAAACGTGTTACAAACATGCAGTTACATTCTTCCACTTATTGCTAGCTTCTGCTTTATGCTAGCTAGTTGAACTCGAGTTGCTATCATATGGTATCCAACACATTAGCGCTTATTGTAGTATACATTTAATAGAAAAACTAGGTAACTGTTACTTACTGAACAATATACCAGCGTTATGTTGAAGCTGATGACGGATCTTTTCTCGTGTACCGTCCTCCAATTACCCGATAGCACTAGCCCCCCGCTAGCAGCCGCGGCTAAGCAGCAGATAAAGAAAAGACTGGTTACACTGGGCACGGCTCTTCCGTCAGCTCACATTGTTTCGACTTTTGAGCCCATCTCCACTTTCATCAGATCTCACTTAAATAGTTCCTCTTTCATGAATGGGCCCTCACAGATGATTAGAGCTCTGTGGACAGAGGCCGCTCGGTAAAGTCCTTCCTCCTCGTCTGTACAAAAATTCACCCAGGCACGGAAAAAAGAGGAAGACTTTTTTTTTTTTCCTTTGGGAAGAATAATGTACCCCTGAATCGGTTTAGATGATGAATTGTGGCCACCCTCCACACACCACAATAGTTCACCATATTACTAAAATAAACGACCAAATTGACAAAATCTTGATACCAGCTACTAGGGGTGTTAGCAATACTAGAGTTGAGGCAAGTTATACTCCCGTACGCTACGTCACGTCACGTGACAAAAGGATTTTTGCGGAGAGTATCCAATTAGATGTCTATTGAGGTATTGTACAAACGATATTGTGTAATATTTATTATTTTATGAGAACCTTTTATCATTTTCATGGGGATGAAGAAATTATATGAGAGGGAAAGTTCAAATGATTTATTGTATCTGTCATATGCCCACTTTATGAGAGGGAGCGGGCTTCACAAACTCACGCCGGCTGCTTGTGGCTTAGCAGGGACGTTTCGTTGTAGAGTTGCGTGAGTACCTAGTACAAAGCCAGGTGATTTAAGACCCTAAATAAATAGTTGGTGCATGCACGTGGGCTTTACGCAAGCGGGGGCGCGGGAGGGAGCTCAATTGGCGTTTGGAATCGACTATAGTTATGGGTAGGCAGGGAAAGGCGCGGGGTGAGGAAGAGTGGGGGGAAAGCCCTAGGAGCGGTGAGCAGTATTAATTTAGCGTTTTTTTTTATTACCGGTGTCAAAATTATACAGGAGTTACGCGAGTTGATAAATCTGGTAATATGCTCGGGATCTCACAAACAGGGCATCATATATTAGGATAAGTATTATGTAAATGGTGATTTATAATATGAGTGGGATCATAAATTTAGTAGTGTGGAGCGGCTAGTCTCCGGATCAGAAACACGCCGATCCACCCAAAGGATCTGTCCTAATTTTTATTTGGGCACCAGTAGACGTCTATAGGGGTCCTACAACAGACCAGGAGATATTTGCCTCGAATCAGTCTTATAATCTTCAACTTTAGCTTGACCATTTTGCGAGTGTGCTTTGGTTTTAGTTGAATATTCACACTTGTAAATCACATGACATCCTTTAATACTCAAACAATTAAGTGACCGTATTGCCAAAACATGGAAACATACTCAAACAATCACCGTGAGACCCAAGACAGTAAGGCACTGCAACTAGTGCAGCGGACCGTAACGGAGACCCTCAGAACATGACTCAAGACAGAGTCGTCTGTGTTGTACCCAAGACAGGAAAACAACCATAGGAAGATACATAATGAAAGAAATAGCCTCCGTTCTGCGCCTCGACCACGGGAACAGGTGGAACAGGAGAAAGAGAGTTACTTAGCAGTATAAAAAACTATGCAAAAAAAGCAAAATCTAGGAAAATTCCTTTGATCACACTGGCGCTGACCAGGAGCATGGATGAGGAATAGCCCCCATTCATGCAGTCATAAATAATGGCAAAAACAAATTTGTAGGTCAGCCCACTTCGTAATGTCCAATTAAAATTTTACAGTATCTGACCCGTTTAGAAGCATTGAAATAAATTGAATGAAGGTTCAGAAAACAAACCCGTGGCGCAAGAATTTGATGTTTTCTTCCTGCTAAACCTGATAAGCTGTTATCCAGTTTTAATAAACAGAATAAGTGAAACTGAAACTACACAATCAAACAAATCAACAGATGGATAGTGACGCACCAAGTACAGGAAGCAGGGTCTCCTTACTATACAATCCAAATGATGGAGTGTAGGTGAGCAATAAAACACACCAGAGTGTCAAGTTGAACAAACCCAAGACTAACACAGATCGGCGAGAAAGGTTTGATTTACATTAGAAATAGCTAAACACTGATGTACAATGCATGGCTGCAGGCAGAGCAGCAAGGCACACGTCAGGCACAAGCACGGGCAATGTCTGACAGAACAGACAGCACAGGAGCTACACGCACGAGAAGAGAGTAAGTACAACAAATAATCAACATTCGTACGGCAAACCATTAATGGTCTCATAAGTATAAGCGTCAACGAACTGGCATCGACTTGCTGGGAACGAGGCTTCTTATGCAGCTGGAAGAGGCAATGGATGCCTAGTGAGGACCACGCCCAGGAAGGTGAACAATACAAACACAGAAGGGGGGAGAGAGACAGCAGGGAGCATATCCTGCATTAACCCCCCCCTCTAACAAGCCCCCAGGCACAACCCGCGAGCCAGATGGCCCATAGAAATCATCGACGAGACAGGGTCCCAAAAGCATTGCTAAGAATCACTCGACCCTCATCCGGACCATAGCCCTCCCTTCCACCTGATATGTCTGGAAGCCACTCACAAGGCGCTCATCCAAATACGCGATCCCATACATGGGAAATCCTCCACGACTCCCACCCCCCCCCCACTCTGCCCCCCCACCCCCCCAGCATGGCGATGGATGCGCTGAGGCATCAGAGAACTGGAGACTGACAGTTTAAGTGAAAACAGAAAACTGGGGAGTATTCCTGAGTGTGGCAGCTTCAACCGGGACCACATCCGGGAGGTACGATCTCTCTATCTCGAACGGCCAATTTACCGCAGAGAGTTTCTTAGAGTCAGTCCTTAAGGAATGATCCCTTGAAGAAAGCCATACTTTTCTGACCTGGTCATATTAGGGTGCCGGCTTCCGGTGTTGTCTCTTTCGTCGATTCTGCTCACAGTGCAGTAACGAGACCACACACTTCCAAATTTCTCGACAGCGTGTAATTTTGCTTTCTCTGACGGAGGCAATGTCCCCTCCCTGCTCAGATCATGGGGGAAGAATTTCCCAAGTGATGCACTCAAAAGGAGACATACCAGTGGCAGAGAATGGGTCGAGCTGTAGGGCATACTCCCACCCAAGGTTGAAGTCCGCTCCATTGGGGGGGGGGGGGTCGGGTCCTTGTCAACAACACAGCGAAGGGTGGCCGCGAGATCCTTGTTGGCCCTGGCACACTGCCCGTTAGTCTGTGGGGTGAAATCCTGAGGACAAAAGCAACTTTCGCTACCCAGAGTTCACATAAGGGCCACCACACTCTTGAATTAGGACTGAGAACCACGTCACGAGACGAGGCTAGGCAGTATACCATGGGATACGAACAACTTGCTGGACTAACAGGATCTGCATTTTCCTTGACCGGAAGCAGGTATAGATAAAGGAACAAAATGGTACGGATTTGGAGAAATCTATCGATTATTGTCAGATCACAGAGTGTCCCTGGGGGTGAGATGACAGGAAGTCCCGTAACAATAGTCGAGTGCCAATGTGGACCAGTCCTACGCTGAACCGGATGGAACATAGATGGCATCTGAGGAGGTGGGTAGTAATTGATACCGCTTGCGCAATTAGTACAGGCCGTAGAGTACCGCCCTCGTAACCCGTTCCCAGGTAGCCGCCCTAAGGGCGCCGAAGTAACGCGATAAGTGTTCGGCCTTAATTCCGGAGACAAAGAGCCGAGATGTAGGCCCCCAATGGGATGACCTGAATCGAACAGAGTTAGGCACAAAAAGCGGCCAGAGGTCCAGTACCGGATCTGGGCATGTCTCGCTGATTCGTCACGAATAACCGCCTCGATCTCCCAATGAGTGGATCCATAGCACTCGGGTGGAAGAAGAATGGAATGAGCCTCGTCCGTGCAGCTGCCAGAACAAACTGACGTGACAGAGCTTCAACATTCAACAGTTTTTGAGCCTGTCCCTGTATGTAATAGCAAAAAATCAAAGCTATCAAAAAACTATTGACCACTGACTTGACCAGAGTTCAAGCCTTTGCTAGTCTCTATGGTCGACAGATTTTTAGGGTCTGTCCTCACTACAAATGGATGTGCACCCCCGCCAACAGATGCGCCACGCCCTCCAGTCCATCTTACTCCGGACATAACGCTCTCGTTCACGCGGATGTGTCTAGTTGCGCGCAAGCTGGACGTAAACAGCCGGAAGAAGAAAGCACCTAAGGATGACGGATGGTCCAGCGACGGAACGCTGAGAAAGCACAGCATCCTACACCAAATCAGAGGCGTCGACTTCAACAAAAAACTGACGGAAGTCAGGTGCAGCAAAACAGGGCAGTGGTGGATCGATTGACTTAAGGCTGAAGGCCGTCTTCGCGCTCTGACCTAGTCAAAAAAACTTTGGGGAGGTTAAGCGATAAGTGGTTACACCAACCTTACTGAAGTTTTTCGAATGCATGCGCGATAAAAATCGCAAATCCAGGAACCCTCGAAGTTGTTTTAACAGTCTTAGAGTTGTCAGGCCTCCGCGAGGGCCTCAAGCTTTACTGCGGTGCCCCCGCACCGGCCACACTCCAAATATATATCCGACGGAAACTGACGGAGTCTCTCGTGAATTCACGCGATTTCGCGCTGGTTGACTAATAACTTGTTTTCAAGATCGCGTACAGAACGTGTTCGCACGTGGATGACATGTTCCTCGGGGAACAAAAAAAATAAGTATATCATCAGAAGAACAAAAGCGCACTCGGTGTTAAGTAATCCCTCCAAAACATCAGTTAATGAGTGCCTGAAAAAACAGCTGGCGCGTTGTTTACAACCAAACGCATGACATAGTATCGCAAAGTGGCCCAATAGTTATAGAAAAGCGGGTTTCCATTCATCGCCCGTAACGAATACGAACATAGATGATAGCAATTCTCCAATCCAACTTAGTAAATAGTGTGGCCTCATGACAGTGGTTGGACACCGATTCCATCAGGGCAACGATACTGATAGTCTTGACAGGTGGGTGATTCTAACCCCTGAGTCATATACAAGCGCAACGTACGTGGCCGTTTTCTCCACAAAGAAAAACCACGCACCAACAGGAGAGAGGCAGGTCTATAAGACCTTCGATGCGAAAAGCCTTTATGTAACCCAGCAGAGCCTTCATGTTCCTTCGAGATAGATTGCTACAGACGGCTGGGGTAGGGGCACCAGAAGCAGTCTATGCACAATCAGTAACCAGGGGGAGTGTACAGGAACTAGGGCCTGAGTACGTGCTGAACAACGCATCGTCCAGACAAGATAGTCATCGGGACGTTTGGAGAGGTCAGCTGATCCCTAGATCGAGGAGAAGCAATGACGTAGATAATACTGACTGTCAGACCTAATCAAATGACTAAATGACCCTGCTCGCACTAAACTGAATACTTTGACCTCCTCCCCGTGCACAAATGTGAGTAAGGCAGCAGTACCCATAGGACCCAAGAATTCATGGCGAATGAGAGCTGAAAGCAATATAAAACATCGTTTGCTCTTGGGATTGTCCAGAAGCAGATGGAGTGGAACCTTTCGCACGGTTACACTTTGGCCTATAAAGCCTACCGTCTAAAGCATTAGCTTCTTAAGGCCGTGCTAGAACTTCCCATCTCAGTCCATTTTTTGAGAGCCAAATCATAATTCAAGAAATTTTCTCCTCTGCACCTGAATCAATTTAGAGCAGTAAGAGCAATTTCGTGGTAGGATTAACAGGTTGTCTTGCATCGCTAGCACGTTGGGGTTGAAGTGAGGAGTTTGACGACTATTGGCTCATCCAGCGCCCCCATCATGTACTGGGAGCCCGTTCTTTTGGCACTGGGGCATGTCGAAATGAAAGTGACCTCCGGAACTGCAGACATTACATTCACCTCTGTATTCCCCTCGCAGAGACGTGCCGCTGAGATGACCCCTTCTTCCAAGCCGGCACAGGCTCTTCACCGCGTCAGCTGGCGAGTTTGAGGATCAGAACACAGCAGGTTGCGGAAACAGGCAGGCGTGGATTTGAAAAGAGACTGGTTTAGTAGACCGCTCTCGTTTGCGCTCACGCAGCGATTATCCAAACTTGATGCTGTAAAAATTTAGACAGTCCAAATTAGCAAGTCGTCTTTCAAGCCAACTCGATCCATCATGTTGGCTCATTTTAACCATAATCAAAAACAGTTGGAGCACACTTCATCCCAACCCGCTTCACTGCTAATGTTCTGAATTTGACTGAGTATTCGGCAACACTACCACCCTTGACGTATAATAGTAGGCGTTTGAAGACTCCTTCCTTAACAGGTGATCAAAAACTTTCTTTAATTCAAAACAAACCTTTGTAATCATGTGAAGGTCCTAATCTTTCTGCAAATAGCCGTGCCCTATCCATCCCTTCCTGTATAAGCCAATATTAGGCGATTTTTCGAATGTCTGAGCAGAATTCTGGTTTTGAATAAATACTAGACTATGAAGGAAAAACCAGTTTCTAAAAAGTGGCTGCCGCCACCAGAATCTTATTGTTCACTTACTTTGACTTGTATTGCGTGCCGGAGCTTACAAGAAGCCTGTAGCCGTTGTGCAGCAATGATGGGACTGCGTCTGCCTGATTAGGCAGAAGGCCGAGAGGACACGCCCCCCTTTGCAGAGAGGTGTGGTGTGTGAAGGTATCCAGGTTTTATGTTCTTTTTATTGTTGTTTATTGAGCGTGCTTTATTGTCAGAACTGTCCTTTTTCTTGTTAAACAAAATGTCTTGAATAGTGTCTGCACAGAAATGGATGTGAAGTATTTTGCAGAGAAAACAGGATGTGAAAGTGTGTGTGCGAGGTAAACAGATGTGAGTTGCTACATCGCAACAGTTCACTATCTATATGACCAACGGAAAGTTCAGAGCTTGCCTGAGGTGAGGGCGTCACTAGACGCACCTACGAAAACTATGGCTATCTAACTATTATATGGCAATGGTAAAATTAACCACCCTAACGTTTCTGTTAAAATAAAAGCTGTGATGCCGGAAAAAGCTTCGGGTATGACTCGCCTCCAATCTATGCTTGAAGTTCCCTTCCCCGTGATCAGTAAAACTTTAACTACAGTGTCCTTATTCTTTGAGATATCTGTAGAACAGAGTTGCCGCTTAGAGGTGTTCAATGGGCGGTTCTTTCAGTGGTGGGGTGTGGTGGTCTGTGGATCTGAATATATATGTATAATGGGTTTTTCCCTACATTATTGGTCCGACGATCCAGTACAATCGTCGGTGGGCGAAGTAATTTTGGACAAACCTTGCATCGATATAAATTTATCTGTGAGTAAAAGTGAGCCTGCTACTTGTCCAATCTAACCTCGTCGCCCTCCAAGCCGAGGAATGAAGCCGCTCGTTGGTACTTTTTAGGGCTGGTTGGATATACTGCGTTTAGTGTGATCGTAAGTCTTTGTCCTTAATCCATCAAAATTCGAATTTCAGATACTGCTTCTCCTCTATTCCAAATCACTTTTCCTTCTGAGACTCTTACTTTTGAAACGGAGTTAAATGGTTGTACGAATCTCGGGATTCACGTCAAGCCTTTAGACTGGAGCATTAATCTCCCTAGCCTCTGTTCCGCATCACTGCTGTTATGTTCTCAGTTAATGAGGGTTCTGGGTTAAAATTTGCCAGTTTTATTATGATTGAAAGTAGTATAGTAATTGGCGTCCTATGACCCCTCCAAATCAAGCGCAAGCTCTGAAACTTTCCGTTGTCTTTATCAGATAGAGAACTGTTGCAGACTGTTGCAACTCACATCCTGTTTCCCTCAGCACACACACTTTTCACATCCTGTTTCTCTGCAAAATACCTTCACATCCTGTTTTCTGTGCACGACACTTTTCATGACATTTGTTTAACCCAAGAAAAAGAACAGTTCTGACAATAAATGCAAGCATCAATAAACAACAATAAAACCTGAACATAAACCCTGGATTCCTTCACACTCCCCCACACCTCTCTGCAACAGCTGGGGCGCTGGTCCTCTTCGGCCTTCTCCGCCTACATCAGGCCAGACGCGTCCGCCATCCTGGCTGCACAACGGCTACTGGCTTCCTTGTAAGCTCCCGGCAAAGCAATACAAAGCAAAGTAAGTGAACCAATAAGATTCTGGTGGCGGCACGCACTTTTTCAAAGATAACTCTGGTTTCTCCTTCAGTGTTCCTTAGTATTTAGTCAAAAACCCATGACATATGCTCACGACCATTCGAAAATCGCCTATATCATGGGCTTATTACAGGGAAGGGCATTGGATTGGGCCACGGCTATTTGGCAGAATGATTTGGACCTTCAACATGATTACAAAGCGTTTGTCTTTGAATTAAAGAAAGTTTTTGATCACCCTGTTCAAGGCAAGGAGGCTTCCAAACGCCTACTCATTATACGTCAAGGGATGCGTAGTGTTGCCGAATACTCAGTCAAATTCAGAACATTAGCAGCTGAAGCGGGTTGGGATGATTGTGCTCTCCAAACTGTTTTTGTTAATGGCTTAAATGAGCAACTGAAGGATGAGTTGGCTTTGAAAGAAGACTCTGATAATTTGGACTGTATAATTTCTACAGCCATCAAGTTGGATAATCGCCTCCGTGAGCGCAAACGAGAGCGGTCTAATAAACCAGTCTCCTTTTCAAATCCACGCCTGCCTGTTTCCCGCAACCTGCCTGTGTCTGCCTCCTCCCAATCATCGCCAGCTTACGCCGGTGAAGAGCCTATGCAGCTTGGAAGAGCCGGGCTAACTCCAGAGGAACGTCTTCGCAGAATACAAGCAGGTGAATGTATTTACTGCAGTCAGCGTGGTCACTTCATTTCTACCTGCCCCACTCGGCCAAAAGAAAGGGCTCACCAGTAATGATGGGGGCCCTGGTGAGCCATTCGTCCATCTCTCCTACCCCCTTCAAAAGAATGCAGCTACCTGCAAAAATATGTTTTAATTCACGAACATTGCCTCTTACTGCTCTAATTGATTCAGGTGCAGAGGAGAATTTTCTTGATTTTGATTTGGCTCTCAAAAATGGACTTGAGATGGAAGTTCTAGATCGTCCTTTAGAAGCTAATGCTTTAGACGGTAGCTTATTGGCCAAAGTAACCCATCGTACGGTTCCACTCACACTCCTGCTTTCTGGAAATCACAAAGAGCAACTGCGTTTTTATTTGATTTCAGCTCCTCATTCGCCCATGATTCTTGGGTACCCTTGGTTACTGCTCCATAATCCACATTTTGACTGGGCAGGAGGTAAAATTCAGAGCTGGAGTTCATTTTGTCATTCTGTTTGTCTGCAGTCAGCTCTCCCTTCCGTCATTGCTTCTCCTAGATCTACGGATCAGCCTGACCTCTCCAACGTCCCTGATGATTATCTTGATCTACGAGCGGTGTTCAGCAAGACTCAGGCCCTGTCCTTACCTCCCCACCGGCCTTATGATTGTGCCATAGACCTGCTTCCAGGTGCCCCACTACCCACCAGCCGTCTGTACAATCTATCTCGACCGGAACATGAAGCTATGCAGGGTTACATAAAGGACTCTTTAGCAGCAGGTATTATTAGACCTTCCTCCTCTCCTGTTGGTGCCGGGTTTTTCTTTGTGGAGAAAAAGGACAAGTCGTTGCGCCCTTGTATTGACTTCAGGGGTTTGAATAACATAACTGTCAAGAATAAGTATCCGTTGCCCCTGATCGAATCAGCTTTCCAACCACTTCATGAGGCCACAATATTTACTAAGTTGGATTTGAGAAATGCCTATCATCTTGTTCGTATTCGTAAGGGCGATGAATGGAAAACCGCTTTTAATACTACTCTGGGCCACTTTGAGTATCTTGTCATGCCGTTTGGGTTAACAAACGCGCCAGCTGTTTTTCAGGCACTCATTAACAATGTTTTGAGGGATTACTTAAACCAGTGCGCTTTTGTTTACCTCGATGATATACTTATTTTTTCTCGTTCCCCAGAGGAACATGTCCTCCACGTGCGACAAGTCTTACAGCGATTACTTGAAAACAAGTTATTTGTCAAAGCAGAGAAGTGTGAATTTCACCAAGACTCAGTCAGTTTCCTCGGATATATAATTGGCAGTGGACAGGTGAGGGCGGATCCAGTAAAGATTGAGGCAATCGTCGACTGGCCTCAACCTAAGACTGTTAAACAACTTCAGAGGTTCCTTGGATTTGCCAATTTTTATCGCCGCTTCATTCGAAACTTCAGTAAGGTTGCTGTACCACTTATTCGATTAACCTCCCCCAAAGTTTCTTTTGTCTGGTCCACAGAAGCTGAAGACGCCTTCACGCACCTTAAGAAACTGTTCACCAATGCCCCTGTTTTGATACACCCTGACCCTTCACGTCAGTTTTTTGTTGAAGTCGACGCCTCTGATTCTGGTGTTGGTGCTGTGCTTTCTCAGCGTTCTCCCGTGGACCATCAGCTCCATCCTTGTGCTTTCTTTTCCCGGCGTTTAAGTCCAGCTGAGCGCAACTACACCATCGGTGACAGAGAGTTACTGGCAGTTAAGATGGCACTGGAGGAGTGGCGCCATCTGTTGGAGGGGGCTGAACATCCATTTGTAGTCTGGACAGACCATAAAAATCTGTCGTACATAAAGTCTGCCAAGCGCTTGAACTCTCGTCAAGCTCGCTGGTCATTGTTTTTTGATAGATTTGATTTTGCTATTACATACAGACCAGGCTCAAAAAATGTGAAGTCTGACGCTCTGTCACGTCAGTTTGTTTCTGCAGATGCACCGGACGAGGCTAATTCCATTCTTCCTTCCACCCGAGTGCTTGGATCCATCACTTGGGAGATAGAGTCGGTTATTCGTGAAGCACAGCAGACTGAACCAGATCCAGGTACTGGACCTCCTGACCGCCTTTTTGTGCCTAACTCTGTTCGATCTCAGGTCATCCATTGGGGGCATACATCTCGGCTCTCTTGTCATCCCGGAATTGGCCGAACTATCGCATTACTCCGGCGCCACTTCTGGTGGCCTACACTGGAACGGGATACGAGGGAGTACATCTCAGCCTGTACTATTTGCGCTAGAGGTAAATCTTCTAACCAACCTCCAGCAGGCCATCTTCGTCCTCTCCCGGTTCCAGGTCGACCCTGGTCCCACATTGCACTCGACTTTGTTACGGGACTTCCTGTCTCTCAAGGGAACTCTGTGATCCTGACCATAATCGATAGATTCTCCAAATCCGTCCATTTTGTTCCTTTATCTAAACTGCCTTCGGCTCAAGAAACTGCAGATCTGTTAGTCCAGCATGTTGTTCGTATCCATGGTATACCCCTAAGCATCGTCTCGGACCGTGGTCCTCAGTTCATTTCAAGAGTGTGGAGGACCTTTTGTGAAACTCTGGGTGCGAAAGTTGATTTGTCCTCTGGATTTCACCCACAGACTAACGGCCAGTGTGAAAGGGCCAACCAGGATCTCGAGGCCACCCTTCGCTGTGTTGTTGCACAAGACCCGACCCAATGGAGCGCCTACCTACCTTGGGTGGAGTATGCCCATAACTCGCACCCATCCTCTGCCACTGGTATGTCTCCTTTTGAGTGCTCACTTGGATATCTTCCACCCTTGTTCCCTGAGCAGGAGAGGGACATTGCCGTCCCGTCAGTGAAAGAACATTTACAACGCTGTCGAGAAATTTGGAAGTGTGTGCGCTCCTCGTTACTCCGCACTGCTGAGCAGAATCGACGAATCGCTGACCAACACCGGAAGCCGGCTCCTAACTATGAACCAGGTCAGAAAGTTTGGCTTTCTTCAAGGGATATACCACTTAAGACTGACTCTAAGAAACTCTCTCCGCGGTATATTGGCCCGTTCGTGATTGAGAAGATCGTAAATCCGACTGTGGTCCGGTTGAAGCTGCCCCCCACACTCAGGATACATCCCAGTTTTCATGTTTCTCAACTTAAACCTGTCAGTTCCAGTTCTCTGTGCCCTCCAGCCGCTCCCCCTCCGCCCCCCCTGCTCGTGGATGATTTCCCTGCCTATGCGGTTCGCCGTATTCTGGATGTGCGCCCTCGTGGGCGTGGCTTCCAGTTTCTGGTGGACTGGGAGGGCTATGGTCCGGAGGAGCGGTCGTGGGTTTCTCGTGCTCTGATTTTGGACCCTGGCCTCGTCGATGATTTCTATCGGGCCCATCCTGGCTCGCCGGGTTGTCCGCCTGGGGGCGTCCGTTGAGGGGGGGGTACTGTCAGGATCTGCTCCCTGCTGTCTCTCTCCCTCCCCTTCTGTGTTTGTCTTGTCTCCACCTTCCTGGGCGTGGCTACTCACCTGGCTCCACTTGCCACTCATCTCCAGCTGCATAAGAAGCCTCGTTCCCAGCAAGTCGATGCCAGTTCGTTGTCGCTTCTTGTTAGTGAAACATTTATGGTCTCTGCGCTACGATTGTGATTATTTGTTGTACTTACCTCGCTTCCTGTGCGTAGATCCTGCCTGCCTGTCTGTTCCTGTCTGCCATTGCCCGCCTGCCTCTGCCTGCCTGCCTCAGCCTGCCTGCCTCTGCCTGCCTCTGCCTGCCTGCCTCTGCCTCTGTCCACATCACGTGCTTCATTGCATATTCTCCTTTTGTAAATAAACCCTTCTCTCGCCGATCTGTGTCTAGTCTTGGGTTCTGTTAAACCGTGACACTCGGGGTGTTTACTGGACTCAACTCACCCTCCTCATCACTTTGATCTGCTACTAGTTCTGGCTGCCTTGCCCTTCCCTGACTGTGGCTGCCGTCACTATCCATCTGTCTGATTTGTTTGGTGGTGTAGATTTCTGTTTTCTCCTTTTTCTGATCTTTTAAATATTGGTTATATCGATTATGCAGGGCTTTAGCAGAATACATCCAATTCCTGGCCGCAAGGGTTTGTTTTCCTGCATAATCTTTCCCTTTTTGTTTCAATGCGTCTTTTAGGGTCAGATTCTGTAACAATTTTCCAATTTGGTCAATTTCGAATGTGGGCTGCCACCATACATATTGTTTTTGCCATTTCTTTATGAACTGCACTGAATGGGGGAAACATTCCCTCATCCACTGCTCTGCGTCCAGAGCAAGTGGATCACAAGGAATCTCCTTCCTAGATTTCTGACTCTTCTCTTTCGACTTTGTTTTTACTACTGCTAACGTAACTCTCTTTCTCCCGGTCTCCTCCTCGTTCCCGCTAGAGTCCGAGTCGCAGACCGGAGGCTTCTCTTTCTTTCCATTACTGTTCTTCCTCATGGTTGTTTTCCCTGTCTTGGGTACCAACCACGGACCGACTCTGTCTTGAGTCACTGTTCCCCTGCCTTGGGTCTCAGTTACGGTCCGTTGCACTCTGTCTTGAGTGACTTCTACCCTGTCTTGGGTCTCACGGTCCGACTCTGTCTTGAGTCACTGTTTCCCCTGTCTTGGGTCAACTACGGTCAATTACACTCTGTCTTGAGTATAAAGGATCGCTCATGTGATTTTTCACAACGTGTGAATATTCACCACTCAAACAAAGCACACTCGCACCATAAACCTGGTCCA
This sequence comes from Knipowitschia caucasica, assembly GCA_964034765.1. NCBI lineage: Eukaryota > Metazoa > Chordata > Actinopteri > Gobiiformes > Gobiidae > Knipowitschia > Knipowitschia caucasica. The sequence continues at coordinate 34,359,628 of OZ035826.1, forward strand.
CAGCTAAGTTTGATCTTTCGCTCTAACATAAGAGAAGTTTCTGACCTTTTGGTTGATGGTTGGTCTTACGCTGGGACCGTCCAGTCCTCAGCGCAGAGGACGATGAAGAGAGGTTGCCACGTGGAAAAGTGGGTTTTCCGGTGTTATCCGGGCCTGGCCAGGCTCTTGTCCAATCTCCCGTCGTCGCCCTCCACGTCCGAGTCCTGAATCCGGCTTCGAAGGACCAATTTATGTCAGGGAATTATCACCAGGTCTAAACGTGATGACTGACAGATCAAAGACCAAAAAACCAAAAACAACCTGAAAGTTCAGAAACTGGCTTCACCTCTAGAGGCCAACTCCTGTTCCTACAGATAGCTCAAAGAATAAGGACACTGTAGTTACAAGTTTTAACGTGATCACGGGGAAGACACTTCAAGCCATTAGACTGGAGGCAGAGTAATCTCCCGAAGCCTCTTTTCCGCATCACAGCTTTTATTTTACACAGAAAAGTAGGCGTGGTTACATTTTACACATTGCCATATATAGTTATGATAGCAAGTAGTTGGTGAGTTGGTGCGTCTTAGTGACGCCCTCCAACTCAAGCGCAAGCTCTGAAACTTTCCGTTGGTCTTTATCAGATAGAGAACTGTTGCAGACTGTTGCAACTCACATCCTGTTTCCCTCAGCACACACACTTTCACATCCTGTTTCTCTGCAAAATACCTTCACATCCTGTTTCTGTGCACGACACTTTTCATGACATTTGTTTAACCCAAAGAAAAAGACAGTTCTGACAATAAATGCAAGCATCAATAAACAACAATAAAACCTGAACATAAACCCTGGATTCCTTCACACTCCCCCACACCTCTCTGCAACAGCTGGGGCGCTGGTCCTCTTCGGCCTTCTCCGCCTACATCAGGCCAGACGCGTCCGCCATCCTGGCTGCACAACGGCTACTGGCTTCCTTGTAAGCTCCCGGCAAAGCAATACAAAGCAAAGTAAGTGAACCAATAAGATTCTGGTGGCGGCACGCACTTTTTCAAAGATAACTCTGTTGCAGCGTCCGGTTGATCGTGATGCGAGCGCTCACGTCCCGGCGCTCAAAGATAACTCTGCCGCAGCGTCTGGTTGATCGTGATGCGAGCGCTCACGTCCCAGGCAGCGTCCGGTTGATCGTGATGCGAGCGCTCACGTCCCGGCGCTCAAAGATAACTCTGCCGCAGCGTCTGGTTGATCGTGATGCGAGCGCTCACGTCCCAGGCAGCGTCCGGTTGATCGTGATGCGAGCGCTCACGTCCCGGCGCTCAAAGACAACTCTGCTGCAGCGTCTGGTTGATCGTGATGCGAGCGCTCACGTCCCAGGCAGCGTCCGGTTGATCGTGATGCGAGCGCTCACGTCCCGGCGCTCAAAGACAACTCTGCTGCAGCGTCTGGTTGATCGTGATGCGAGCGCTCACGTCCCAGGCAGCGTCCGGTTGATCGTGATGCGAGCGCTCACGTCCCGGTGCTCAAAGACAACTCTGCTGCAGCGTCTGGTTGATCGTGATGCGAGCGCTCACGTCCCAGGCAGCGTCCGGTTGATCTGTGATGCGAGCGCTCACGTCCCGGCGCTCAAAGACAACTCTGCTGCAGCGTCTGGTTGATCGTGATGCGAGCGCTCACGTCCCGGCGCTCAAAGACAACTCTGCTGCAGCGTCTGGTTGATCGTGATGCGAGCGCTCACGTCCCAGCGCTCAAAGATAACTAGCTGCAGCGGCCGGTTGATCGTGATGCGAGCGCTCACGTCCCGGCACGCAAAGATAACTCTGCCGCAGCGTCTGGTTGATCGTGATGCGAGCGCTCACGTCCCAGCGCCCAAAGATAACTCTGCTGCAGCGTCCGGTTGATCGTGATGCGAGTGCTCACGTCCCGGCGCTCAAAGATAACCCTGCCCGTTTTTGGGGATTATGCGCGCGATCAAGCGCCGCGCTCAACAGCATCTCTCCCGGGCCTGGGGCGCCAAACATGCTCAATCAATAAACTTCTAACTGCATTTTCCCTCTTGGGTCTTTCCAAAGTGAAATGGAGCTCTTCGCGAAAATTCACTGTGGTAGACCCGGCCGCTGCTGCCAGATCTACAAGCCTGCTCATCCTCTACTCATTACACCAGCAAAACGCCCACATCTAATCCACCAATAACCACCAGGACAGCAAGTTAAAAGCCGGAGACGCCCACTTCCCGGCCTTCTGAAGTCTGCAAGCCTCCGCCGCCCCACCTCCTCCTTCTCTCATCGAAGCGTGCTTGCCTACTGCCTCTGCCGTCACCAGTGCCTAGGCCCCGGGGGGGATTATGCGCGCGATCAAGCGCCGCGCTCAACAGCATCTCTCCCGGGCCTGGGGCGCCAAACATGCTCAATCAATAAACTTCTAACTGCATTTTCCCTCTTGGGTCTTTCCAAAGTGAAATGCCTTATGTTGTGAAGTTGGAGCCTCTAGAAGTGCAAAAAAGTTGAAATCAGTCTCTTCATGGGTTACAGAGAACACTTCATATTCTGTTTAGGTAAGATATTTCAACCCGTTCTGATTTGGCCATTCTCTATTACGTGTTTAGAATTATTACGTCACAGTATTTGCAGCGAGACTGCTATATAAGGGCATGGGCGTCTAACAAAACACTTCGGCCCAGCCCTCCTCTACTGTGCATCACTTCGAATTTGTAGTCCAAGCTCAAGGATGCCAGCGAACAGGGCTGGACTGGCCATCGGGAGTACCGGGCAATGCCCAAAGGGCCAATGCCCATATTTGGGCCGGTCTGTCTGCCTCATACAAAACACATGTTTGTGAGAAGTGTAAATCCGTTGAGAATTGTTCGAGCGGGGCGCGCGTATCCGCGGGGCACCTGCTGTATGTACTCGAACGGGATTCCGCCACCTCAGCGGCCACAGTGTTCCGGGGCATCTGCGGCCGCTTTGTAATGAGCAGCTTCCGCGTCCGGCGGCTGCGAGAGGCTGTGAGCGTCCAGCCGCTCGCAGCCGCTCCACCTTGTTGTGGCTGAGCGCGCAGCCTCAACGTAGCCATGTACCCAACCCCATAAACGCGCGCAGGACCATGCGTGTCTTTGAGTAATCTGTGCACCCAATAAATACACTGCTGCAGGAAACAGTCCGCGTCTCCCCTCTCCTCTCGAAGCGGGATTAAACACCCTAAATAAAGCTCTGATACCTAAATTTTGCATTGCTTTAAAAGTTCATGTTTGAGCCCAAAAGTAATATGTTGTGAACAAATTAAACAGATTTAGAGCCAGCAAATGGCTGACAATATGCATTTCAGTCTTTTTTGACCAATTCTCATCCCTGTAACAAACAATAGTGTTGTCTGTGTCCACCTCCCTCACTCTGAGACATTTTTATTACTCTCTTGTAATGTAGACTATTGCATTTTATTTTATTGTTGAAACTGCACATATCCTGATCCTCTACAGTATTTGCTTCCACATACTGTATAAACTAGGAGTCGGCAACCTGCGGTTCCGGAGGCGCATGCGTCTTTTTCCTTCTGTAGAAGGAAAAACTTTATTAACGTTTTTAAATGCTGTAAAATTGTGCATAAGTAATATTCAATTTAAAAATTTCTGTCAACGTAGTGTGTCATATCCTGCGGCGTAGGCCCGCGCCAGGCGGCCGCTGTTGTAAACAAACCGGCATGTGAGCATCATAGACTGTGCGCATGGATCCCAAAGCTAAAAAGAGAAGAGTCGATAATAAGACTGGACTAAGAATGAAAATTAACATTTGCTTTCAGTCAATGAGGAAGGACTGCTTCATGCTTGCGATGTAATGAGAAGTTTCTATGAGATAATTGTATCTGTGCTTAGAAACTACGAAAATGGCCGCTCGGGGTGGAGTTGAACCTGGATGGGGGCGTGGTCAAAAGCGCCTCATTTGCATTTAAAGAGACAGCACCAAAACAGGTTGCTCTCAGACGCACCTCAGAACAGGTGTAAAAGAAAGTCACGTGGAGCTACAAAATAATGAGACTCAGACCCAGGCATTGCATTACCTTTATATAGGCACAAATTATATGATTTAATGTAAAAAAAAATCGATTTAGCATGAAACACGATATGTCACTTTAAAGGAGAAACTTTGACTGACCAAAGGATTTGGTGAACTTTGGGAAACAACAGTCCCCACTGTGACTTGTAAAGTCCTTTGAACTGCTGATGTGATCTTAAGGGATATTCAAAAATACATTTTGCTGAAATTGAACTCATCATTTTGAATCTTTTAAATGTACTCTATTTTTTACCTCTTGCGCTTAACTCTATTTCCCAACCTCTAGAGTTTTGACTGTTTGCAACCAAGAGCCAAAGCAATGTCCCTAGTATGTGACCTCACGTGTTTATTAAATGGGCAATAAAAATGGTTCTGATGTCGGGGGGGGCTGATCACAGACCACTCTATACAGTATTTACATGTTTTGTTTATTTTGCCCAGGCCCCACGGTATCTACCATAACGTTATCTGCAACATATTATTCTTCATTGCTTTGTAGAGTCTCTGTGCTCCTTGTATCATGTGCCCTCTGCAGACGCCCTTACTGTCCTGAAAAAACTCCCTGCCCTTTGTAAAACAATGACCACCTTTTGCAAAGTAGCCATAAAACTCAGTTGTTTTCTCTCGCATACCAAGTACAAAACAAATGCAAATGTTTCTCTCACAGTTCATGTTTCTGCACAATGAGTTGTCAAGCACAAGTCTTAGCATATACATTCTTTCAATCTCTTTTCCTCGGGCAAAAGGAAAACACAACTTTCTTACCAGTGACATTTATTATATACAGCAGTGCCGATCTACATTTGAAGGCGTTTATTATAACTCAGAATAAATGCAGATTGACCCAAAGTGCCTCTACAAAGATTACAGCAGAATAAACAGAGAAAACTAAGAGCACCCAGGTTATGCTCACATCAGCAGGACTATTTTTAAGATCAAAGAATAAATATAATTAAACTCTGGAGCGCCTATAATGGCACCTTGGTTTCAAGGAATAAGTACACTTTGGGGAGTAAATCGTATATAAATGTATTGACTGGGTGTCTCAAGGATTTTAAAACTAAGTTATCAACCAATCAGGAAGCTGCGGGTGTTGAGACTGGTCGGCCAAACCAGCGCCAGTAAATTGGGAGTATAATGGATATACACTTTATAAATCAGAAAAGTGATCTGAACGTTATATCATAGTGCAATTACGCCTAAGCGAATTAACAGGACTGAACAGGAGCTTTTTTGGGCGCAAGTGGTTTAGCTCAAGTGCTTCACAGAAAGAAGGTCCTGGGTTCGATGCCACCTCCAGGACCTTTCTGTGTGATGTTTTGCACGTTCTCGGACCGGGACTGGTAAGGTTTCCTCCGGTGCTCTGGTTTCCCTACCAACTGAGGTCCTGGGGTGCGCCTCCTTACCCGCTCCCATCTCTGTGTGGAGTGAGAGACAAATGCTCACCAAGCACTTTGTTACTATGGTTTGACTATAAAAATAAAGATTACTTGCTTAAAATATTTTAGACGACGGTGCTGATTAGCATTTTTAGTTGTCCTTGGCAATGCATGGTGGGTCTAAGGACAGTGATGAATTGGGGGACATTTAAGGACAATTTTTGGACATGTATTAACAGTTATGACATTGGTCATCCGCTCCTTAATGGAACAATCTATGTGTTTGGTATTATGATGACTTTGTCTTGAACCGTTTTGATTCTCCCAATTTTTGTGAGCTTTGTAAAGTCCCTCCTAGGCGACTGCTGTTGTTTATTAGGGCTATACAGTAATACATTGAATTGATGCCAGTGGCTGAAATTCCTAAATTAGCCATGGATGGGTCCTAAAAACACATTCATCTCTGTTTTTTTGAGACAAGCTCACAGTTTTTGCCATGAGAGTCGATTCTGCATAATATCTGCCCTTTTAAATGTTAGGTTGTTGCGCACTGATAGTAAGCCGCGGACAGTTGGCGAGTGATGGAGAGCAGAGGATCCGAAGTGGCCGTGGGGACGGGGTAAGTAGGAAAGCCAATCTGTGAGCTGATGGTGCTACCTCAGCGGCAGCGGCAAAATCATTGACTGTGCTGCTGGCTGCTCTGAATGAAAGGCGGCCATGAGGAAGGAGAGAGGAGGGGACAGAAAGGGGAGAAAGTGAATAACGCTGTGGCAATAAAGCAGAGCGAATGGATCGGAGGGAATGGGAGGAGCGGGTCAGCGTGGGGACTGACCCGCGAGACCTGACCGCTGCACCGGATCCACTGCCTGGGTTACTTGAAAGCCTGAAAGTCACTTGTAGGGCGACTTGAAATAATCTATCGGTGAGTTCACCGGGACGTTTCTACTTTTGTATAGTAATACAGAGGGGACATAGATGCAGGCGCAGAGAGGCTGGTAAGCTCTGGTACCTGATTTTCAAGCTTTCTATGTGTTGTCAAGATCAACTTTAAGATATAAAGGATACTGAAATAGAGAAATGGACAATGGAGTTGTAAATTAAGATCTCCCTCTCGGAATAACATGGTTGTTTTGCATTTGTTCTTCTTAGAATGATCTGGTGTGTGTGTGAATGGTTGGTGGTGGTCGGAGGGGCCAATGCGCGTACTGGTTGCCTCGCTAGTCTTGTTAGGTGTGCCCCCGAGGCTATCTGTGGCGAAGTAATAGTTTATCACCACTGGTGTAATGGCGTGAAAGAATTATGACATGTAAGTGTAATTGATGTCCAAAAAAGCGCTATACAAAAAAACAGAATTATATATTTATTTTATTCTTAAAGCTTTCATAGTTAAAAAAAAGCATCGGTTTTATTTAGCGTTACACTCTAGGACGCTTCACATGTAGTTTATTAATTCCCCGCAGACACAGTGGTGATGAACTGCTACTTTTTTTTAGCCAGAGCTGCTGCCTCGGGCACAATTGCCGAGTGCAACCCCCATCGGCCCTCTGACAACCACCCCACCCATCATTCCCGGCACACAACAGACTCATCAATGCAATATGGGTGTAAGTGTCTTGCCTAAGGACACAATACAGCCGCCCACTGTAGCACCTGTGGCTCCCAGAGGTCTCCCATTCACAAGTACCAATCAGTCCCTAACCCTGAATAACCTTCCAGGTCTTGTGGGATCTGGTTTTTTTCACACGCATTTTTAATTATGAAGAATTTATTAATGAAATGTCACACCCAACTTTGTGATTAACGTTTTAGCCCATTCAAAAAAAAGACATTGCTGGTTCAGCAACGGTTTGTTTCGCTCAAGCAAATTGCCATTTCACATAGTTTTTTTCTCAGAGTGAAGTAATAATATGCTGAGGCCCGTTGTACTTTTCTTCTTAAACATAATAGATTTGCAGCTGCAGCACTTACGTCGCTCTAAATAGCTGAATATTGTAAATTAGCTTATGCCAGAGCGGGGCGAGGATGTGTCCCGAAGCACAGTCCACAGGTGTCAGGGAGCTGGCTGCCTGCCTCCACTGCTGGCGTCTACTTGAAAAGACATATGTTATGTTGCAAACAGGAGAAAGGCACCGCTACCAGGAAGCTTTTCCATATTAACCAGGCATAGGCTCTTTCCGATTAGCCATTCCTTAAGCACTCTAACAGTTTTAATTGTCCGTCCCAGATATTTATTGGAAACCTCTGGTATGCTAATCATATGGAAACAAAAAGCTCTTATCAGAGGCTGGGCTTCCCCTCTCACTGCTCGAATCCGCAGTTTTTTGTAACTTTTTGAATATTAGCTGTCTATTATAAGGCAAGCATTAAGCGAGGCCATTTAAGATAAATACAGAACTCATGGCAAAGAGAACGAGCAACAATGTGTTTCTCTCTCTGCCAAATTGTGCTTTTTGGATTGCTGAGATTTGCCAACAATGCTAGCAGTAAAGGCCAGGTTCCACAGCCCTGATCAGTCGGCAGTTACCATAATTAACCAAGAAGTTTTTGTGGTGTTTTCAGAGTAGCTTTTTTCGGATCAGCTGTTTTCAGGTGCTGATGCGATAACAAAAGGCAAGGCAGGCAAGGCAAAGTAGTTATTTATCTAGCACAATTCATATACCAAGGCAATTTCAAAAGGCTGAACAAAACAAGAAAGCAATTAAAACATTATTATCACAGAATTAAAAAGAAAGATAAAAATTTAAAATCCCTCAGTGATGCACAGTGTAAACAGAACTGTCTTTAACCTGGTTTTAAAAAACATTGTCAGAGAGGAGGCCGGTCTCACATCGTTCGGAAGACTGTTCCAATTTTAGCCGCATGAATCTGAAAGCAGAGCCTCCCATGTTTAGTTCTGCACTGGGCACTTAACAGGAGTCTCAGTCCCAGAGCACCCTCAGAGTCCGGGGCTGGTTCATATGGGACCTATGAACCAGCCCTGGTAAACTCTCTCAATTCTAGCTCATGTAAACCATACTGCATTAATTTTGAATTGCCCAGCCGGTAACCGGTATTTATAGTGGTTTATCCAACTCAAGTCCAAGACAGGATTGAAACAAATGGAACACAATGCGTAAAATTTATGACACCTGATGGACAGAGAAACAGGCATCCAAATGTAATTTACTTTTTCCAGGCTCAATGAGTTGTACATTTACCCTGTTCCATTGAATGACTTGTGTTCTACTTGGAATTTTCAAGTATATTTCTCCATGCAGTCACTTATTTAGTTGTCTGTGCTTTAAGAAGATACAAAGCAATAGGTTTAATATGTCTACAGCAGGGGTGTCATAGACCGATTCCAGACAGGGCCTGGAGTGGTTGCAGATTATAGACCTCCACCCATTTTTCCCCAAATCTCAAGATCCCTATTGTGCTCTTGCTTGGGTTGGAATTAAAACCTGCAGTCAACACCAGACCTTGAGGAATGGTTTGCCCTCCCCTGGGTCTAACAGGAACAGCATACATATTGACAGTGGATCAATATGCACACATGATTTTAGGGGCTGGTCAACAAAAAAACTCTGCTCTGTACAGCGCACACGAGTTCTAACAGGGCGCACTTTATACTCCTGCCGCCTTCTAATCTCAATCCTGCTGTACCAAATTGATAATCTCTTGTGTGTATTTATATATTAGGATTTTACCATGCACCATATATTAAAGTAAATTTAGTTTTTTATTTGATTCTTGTAAAAAGTCTACGTTTAGGCAGGATTCGATAATCTGTTCAGGTGCTCATTGTTCATGGTAACAATTGGCCAAAAATGAAGACAAAGACTCTATGTTGGTGCAATAAGATTTTTGTATTCGAAGAGTGCAATTGCAAAAACAAATGCCAATATCTTGGATATGTTTGAAAATATGACTCTAAAAGTGTTTTTAACTCTCGGTGCAAGCTTTGGAATTTTTTGTTAATGTCAATACACCCTCATCTTTGCTCAAAAAGGGATCAATTATTACCTTGTTGAGGCAATAAAATAAATCTGGCTTTTCAAAAAATATATTTTCTAAAGGTGAACTTGTTGACTTTCTGCCGCTGTTTTTTGCAAAGGAAGCTAATAGATTTTCAGGCTCATATATTTTAAGAATGGCAGCTGTCTCCAGTGATGATTCACACACGCCTACATTGTATTCTGTCCAATCGTGTCTTGACGATCTTCTCCTGGTATGAGTGGAGTCACACAATCCTCCGGTGGAATAATCTTGCTGGATCGTTTTTGCGTACTGCGTTAGAAAACCGCTTGATAGAACAGTTTTCTGAAGAGCAGATGGTGTCTACTACTGCAGTCCTTCACAAGACCGCATGTTAAATTGAACCAAGGAGTTAGTTTCGGTAATCCCCCAGTCTGGTTTTATAAAATAGGATAAAATAGGAATAAACATGGGGCAATGACATTTATAAGGTCCCAGGGACACAACACAAATACAGACCTCTTTTGTACTTTGTACATAAAATAGGAATAAACATCAGGACTAAATTATTATTTCACAAATAATATGAAACAATATTAGGGTAAAATCAACAGAATTGTCAACTAATATTTTGTTCTGTCTCTGAGTTTGTTTCTGTCTCAGCTGAGAGAGGGACGTCTGGGGACAGTGTTTGGTTGTTCCCGGCACAGCATCGGTCACATGCTTCACCTCACTCCAACCAGGAAGACAGATCTGGGAGCAGGAGTAACTCAGAGGAGCAGGAGGAGGGGGAGAAGCATCGGCGGGGGTGCTGTGGTTGGGAACGACGAATCAGACGCCTAAGAAGTCCTCTCTGACTGATGCTGACTCAGAACAATCAGATAAGTGGGAAACACTCTGAAAATAAGCAGTTTCATTTTTCAGATTTGAATAATAATTATGTTTAGTTTCATTTGAAGGGTTTAAATTCAACAGTAAGGCAAGTTACTATAGCATGTTTAATGTTTAATGGTTTTATCAAATAAATGTAAATCTGTTTGATTCTGAATATAACTAGTTATACATTATTTCAATAGTTAATTGTGATGTGTTCATTTCTGACACAAGAAAATCTTCAGCAACAGTTTTCATTAACTGCTAAGTTGGTTTTCTTTTGGGGTTTACTGGACTAAGGTTGAAATGTATTAACAAATGTGTATTTTGTGTGTTTTATTTGAGGGAAACACCTAAAACACCACTTTTGATGCTCAAAAGCTCAGATCATTCCTGTGAAGGAGACGCCCACTCCCACCCCCACCAATCATCAACCAGCTGGCCAAACCAAGCCAAACTAAGCCAAACCAGCAGGCCAAACCAATGGCTAAATGCTGCAACTACAGAAGCAATGATGCAAAGGGTCATCCAGAGGTCAGACTCAAATCAACCACTTGACTCTGTGGGTTTTTGGGACATTTTGCAGATTTCCAAAAAATCTGAAAGACTGGGTTGACCGAAGACATCACCTTTGTGCAAAGATCTGAGGACAGGAGGCTTCCAGTTTTTGCTGTCGGTTCTAAAGTGTGTGAACAGGACAGAGGCTTCTGGACATGATGGGGCTGTGCTGGATGGTGCTGGACATTGCTGAATGCAGAAGACATTGGGAAGTGGAGGCGTGTCTACAACAGGCGTTACTGGACAATAGGCTTTTTGGTGTGGTGTTGAAATTGATAACCAAAGTTGACACATTTCAAGTTAATACATTTCAGGTGAAAACATTCCAGTTTAATACATTTCAAATGAACGTTTAGTTTATACATTTTGATGGTACATTAATTTACATGAGTAAATTGGGTATTTGTGTCTTTTTCATATCATACACATGAATAATTAGGAATTATGTTTAGTTATTGAGCCATTTTTAATGTCTCAAACAGGGGGGAGATATGGTTTATGGAGGAGCAATTACATATGAATATGAAATGATCTCTAAAACATTTTTTGAGTTCTTTTCTGTGTGTGTTTCTGTAACCAATGTGATTTTTATAAGACACATGTCAAGAGGGGTCTCTAAGTTGAGTCGACGCAACTTGGATTTCAAATGTAATACTGTGTTTGTATTAATTTCATTGTGTTCCATCTTTAAGTTGGTTTACTAAACATTGAATGTGATTAATTCTTTTAATGAAAAACAGAAGGGAATGATAGTTGTTGGATTTCCATTAAAGTGAATTAGAATATATTCAAAGTTTAGACAGCTTTGGGTTAACCTACGTGTATGATGGGATGTGATGGACGCATCAGCAGCATTCTCCCATCCCCCAGTCATGAGTGAAAGACTAGTCTAAATAAGCAGGAAGCCGAAAACATCTGTTTTCAGTAGATCTCATGTTTATTTAGAGGGAAGCCACGTCTTCTCTGAGGGAAAGGAAGGTGGGACATATTGTTGCATGTGTTTCAAATTATCATAGTATAAGACCAGAGCTCTTTGTTCATTCTTTGTCACTCTGCTGCTACATCTAGCTCTGACCCAGACTGCTGCAGTCTGTAAACTTGTCTGTTTGTGCTGATGTCCAGATAACCTGTAGTTTTGAACCAGCGGCTGACAACATGTATTAAAGAGATCATGTTGTTCAAATGTGACGAGTTATTCACAAGCAGCTAAAATATTAGAATTATGTTAGAGCTATTAAAAGTGACAGAAGTCACAAAATAGAAATATGCCTTGGCTCAAGCTGCAACCAGGCTTTAGAGTGATAAAATAGAGAAATAGAAATAGATAAATGCATCAACCATAGATACTTGAAAAATAGAGAATATTTCCAGCCATGAGCTAATATTTGAATGGTAAAAGGACTATTTCCTTCAAAATATGTTCAAAACTTTTACTTCAAAAGTAAATAAAGTTAATTACAGTTTTATGCAGTTTTATTAGATACTTGCCAAATTCACTTGTGTTCAAACATGTGTGAATGTTGACAATACAAAAAAGAGTGTAGCCTAGATTAATACCTAGATCAATGAGATAGATTAGAACGATTCCAGAATAAATGTGAAAGTCTTTGTCTGTATCTCCATCGTTTCCTCATTTTGTCTGCGTCCATTCGAGGGACAAGAGCCAGATTTCCAGCTGCGGGAAGAGTGGTAAGTCGCTGGCCAACCAGAAAGTGCGAGGGAGTGAGTGGGCTCGGTTCTTCACTGCCAGTGTGAGTAAAGGTAAGAGGTCCGGAATTAATAACAGCCTCTACTTCCGCGAGAAGTGTCTCGATCTCCTCATATTTCAAAGAGGCTCTCCCAACAACTTTACGCAGGCAAGTTTTAACCGAACGCACAAGCCTCTCCCACATTCCACCCCACCAGGCGGCCTTCTCCGCGATAAACTTCTACGTTACCCTCCGTTCTGCAAGGAAATCTTGGACTGGTTTTGAGTTAAGAGAGTCCCATAATACAGACAGTTCTTTGTTTGCTCTTTTAAAAGTTTTTGCGTTGTCAGAACAAATAGTTTTACATAATCCTCATCTTGATACAAAACGTCTAAAAGCCATTAAAAACTTTTCAATGGTCAAATCGGATACAAGTTCTAAGTGAATAGCACGAGTGACAGCACATGTAAAAAGAGCGATAAATACTTTTTCTTGAGATTTTGTGTAAAGCGGACCAGCGAAATCGAGGCCTGTAACTTCAAAGGGAGGGGCTTCGTTGATGCGCTGTCCAGGCAGAGGTGCTGAAACCTGTTTACCAGGTTTGGTTCTGAATTTGCGACAAATTAGACATGCATGTATTAGTTTCTTTGTTAGCTGTCTTCCCTTTTATTATCCAACATCGTTCTCTTGTTTGATTTAAAGTGTCTTGCAGTCCTGAATGCATGACTTGTCAATGACACTTACTCACAAGAAGCTTGGAGAGATCGCAATCAGAGGGCAGAATGATTGGATGTTTTTGATCAAAGTTCATGTCTGACATTTGCAATCTACCTCCGAGTCTCATGAATTAGTCTTGGTCCAAGAACGGGCGAAATGCAACAAGTTTTGACTGTGAGCTTAATTCTTGGCCATTTTGTAAAGAAAACATTTTGTTTTTGAAGTACTTTGTTTGAGTTTTGCGAATCCAGAAAATTCTCAGCTTGGGATAATTCACTTGCTGTCAGAGGGCCGCTTGTTTTTTCACTCTTTGCATTTTGGCATAAGCGTTTTATCCATTCTGTTACGCGCAGCGCACGACTGAGGGCACTGTAGTTTTTTAGTTGCAATAACTCACTTTCTTCTTCAGCACTAGTCAAACACACAATTTTATTCATTTCGGAGTTGACATCAGTTTCATTTATTAACGTTGCCATTGTCTTTGTTGTTTTCAAATTGTTCCTTTAGCCAATGGGGGCCGGTCCACCAGAGATCGCTTTGAAGTAATTTGCTCACAGAAATTCCTCTTGTCCCGACATCTGCGGGATTTTCAGTGCCTTTGCAAAAATTCCAAAGAGAAGGTTCCGTTAAACTTTGAATTTCACGCACTCTATTTTGAACAAATGGTTTCCATTGTTTTGCAGAACTTTTGATCTAGTGCAACGTTATCATCGAGTCAGTCCACATTGTTACTTGCAACCAAAATGCCCGGGCCGTTTTTTTGTCCCAGTCCAGCCGACTGGGACAAAAAAACGGCCCGGGCATTTTTTCCTTTTTAGCGGCCCAGGCAACTCAAAAGGTTCAAGGAGCCATATTTGACACACAAAAAAACAGCGTTGTATAAGGCTTGTATGAAGGTAACAGGGGCTGAAGCTGTATTAGCTACATTAGCTATATTAGCTATATTAGCCTAATATCTAATGACAAAGTAAAGGATAAACACATAAAAACCATTCATGATTATCAAATGTGTATTTTCATTGCAGCGTGTCCTGGAGTGTATGACGCACCACGTGACAACTCTGCTCTAAGTTTAACTTCCATTTTTTTGCCTTCATGCAATTGTAGAAATACAGTAAATACATCTGCTTTTTGGCTCCGAGTTCACCTGCATCACTGTCTGTTCATATCGATCACATCACAGGCTGAAGTTTGCTGGAGCTGAATGTCCTTAATGGCCTTTGCGTAGGTATTTGAAGTCTGAAAATAGGTGCTCTGACTTTATGATGAATGAATCTTTCAGTGAACAGTGTTTAAAGCTTCATTGTTCCTCCTGTTGCAACAAAACTTTTCATTACATCGCAAACATTAAGCAGTCCTTCCTCATTGACTGAAAGCAAATGTTCATTCTCATTCTTAGTCCAGTCTTATCGACTCTCTCTCTTTATCTTTGGGATCCATGCGCACACACAGTCTATAATGCACACACGCCGGTTTGTTTACAACAGCGGCCGCCTGGCGCGGGCCGCGTCACAGGATATGACGCACTATGTTGACAGAAATGCTAAAAATTGAATATTACTTATACAAGTTTTTGCAGCATTGAAAAACGTTAAGAATGTTTTTCCTCCTACAGAAACCACATTGAAACTAGAAATAAAATATAGCCCTCACACTCCATTTTCAGACATTTTTTAAAAGGCTCCAGGATACAATACAATACAATTTATTCTTGTATAGCCCTAGGTCACAACAGAAGTCATCCCAGAGGACTTAACAAAACCATTGAAATCACCAACACAGGTCAGAAAATCAACAGTTAAAACACATGAAGAATATAAAGCACACTTTAGGGGCACTAAAGGTTGCCGACCCCTGGTTTAAACAGTATGTTGAAGCAAATACTGTAGAGGATCAGGATGTCTGCAGTTTCAACAATAAAATAAAATACAATAGTCTACATTAAACAGAGTAATAAACATGTCTCAGAGTGAGGGAGGTGGGCACAGACAATACTATTGCTTGTTACAGGGATGAGAATTGGTAAAAATTTCTGAAATGCATATTGTCAGCCATTAGCTGGCTCTCTGAGCTTCCTGCGTCCAGCTCAGAGCCGCTGGATGCGGGAACACTGCGGCCGCTGAGGTGGTGGAATCCCGTTCAAGTACATACAGCAGGTGCCCTGCGGACACGCGCGCTCCCCTCAAAAATTTCTCAACGGATTTACACTTTTTACAAACATGTTTTTTGTATGAGGCAGACAGACCGGTCCAAATATGGGCATCGGCCCTTCGGGCATTGCCCGATGGCCAGTCCAGCCCTGCTTGCGACATATTCAAGTCCAGGTTTTGAGTGACATAATGACTGAGCCTTGCGCCTATAACTGCACCTAAAAGTTCGAGTCTTGGCAACGTAACCCTTTTTAACGGGGCCACGCGCGTCTTGGCTGTTATAAGAGAGACTGAACATTGTCCATCACAGTCTATGGCGCGCAGATATGCAGCGGCACAGTAAGCAGATTCGCTTGCATCAGTAAATACATGAACTTCTTTTTTAACAAATAAACTCGTATGTTTTAATGCTTCAATATTGTATCTGGGTATTTTTAAATGTCTGACGACTGGCTAAGCACCATTGTTGCCACGCGTTCAGGAGATCATTTGGCAGATCACGATCCCAATCTATGCCACGTTCCCACTGTTGTAGAATTAAAATGTTGTATACTAATGATTTTAAGTAGGTGTTTGGATAACATGTCTTTGTGCAATATTAAGCCTGGATTTAATGGAATTCAGACAAGCACCAAGGACAAGGCTTCTGTGATAAAAGTATCATTTTCAGGAACAGCGTGTCTCTCTTATCGGGACAAGGCCTGAGACACAAAACTGGACTA
Source organism: Knipowitschia caucasica (assembly GCA_964034765.1). Lineage (NCBI taxonomy): Eukaryota > Metazoa > Chordata > Actinopteri > Gobiiformes > Gobiidae > Knipowitschia > Knipowitschia caucasica. The sequence goes on from OZ035826.1 coordinate 34,375,688, forward strand.
GACCAGACTGGGACCAGCCTCAGACCATATGACGTCATCGGACATTGTGATAAAACCGTTGGGAGGACACATTGTGAGGAGTCTGAGCACAGGGATAGATTTAGGGATTTAATAGCTCCGAGAGTTCTGTATCAACATTTAATTGTAAAGAGAAATAAATGTTCTATTTTAACTCTTGAAATCTTGGCCTTATTTCTGTACCAAATTCTGAACACGTCAGTCAAATCATTTTTGACAACAAATGGTGACCCCGACGTGATTTGATACAGAAAGAAACCGGGTCTGTGGGTTTGGGGACTCTCTACTCTGCAAAACAGTCACTTCTAAAAGGTAAGCAGATCATATTTTTGAGAATCTGCACATTGTTTTTTAATAGAAGAGAGAGAGAGTTCTCAGCCCAGCATGACTGCAGGTGTGGACAGACCCGCCGTGACGGGCGTTTTATCGGACGCGATAAAACAACAGCTAGGGTCAGAAGTTACAGGATAATAGAACCTTCCATATCCCCCGGGGGGCGGGAAAAAGGGTACATTTAATTTAAACAAAAAAGTATTTAAACTGTTGGATTCTGACTATCGAATAATAATGATCTGATTAATCAGGATCAGAGAGCCACTTGGCTGTAGATGCGAGTTTCATGTGGAGAAATGACCAAAGGATCAGTTCTGGGAGTTCTCTTGTATTGTGATGTAATGTTTTAATAGTTACAGAGGTACTACTATTATGAAAAAGAGGAATACACTTACTAGGAAAGAGATTGATCCTGCTGTAACTAGTAATACATTATTCATGTAAGCAAATTGTAATGTTTTCCATTACTGACGTATTTAATGATAAGTGTAAAGTGTCGTTTGACGTGAGAGAACTCTCACCACTGATTAAAACATTGTCACAATAAAAAACGAGGAAAATGTAGCAAATTTTAAAGGGGATGTTCATGAATTTGGTGTATTTCAGTCGTACATGTTCTCCTCTGTTTGAGAAGCCACACAGCCCCTCCCCTCCCTCCTTCTCCCTCCTGGCTCCCTCTCTGATAAATGCTTGATGCATACAGGCCACTCAGCCCCTCCCCTCCCTCCTTCTGTCTGCTGTCTCCCTCTCTCCGTTAAGAGAGATGCATACCAAATATATTTTTAGTAGAAAATTACATTTATACACACGATAATGTTACTGTCATGTGATCATGAGTCATATGATCACAGAACTTTGAGTTCGATTATAAAGAGGCATTTTTTAAATTTTTTGGCCATTTCCAAGGCATCTAGACAAGTTATTAAACATTTTTCCCAACATTTTGGTGATATAAAATTTAAAATGATCTTAGAGAGCGTTATACTTTTGAAAAAATAGGGCTTAGGATAGCAGTTGAATGCAGATTTGGTTTTCAGAATGTAATGTTTAAAATGTTAATATTAATTATTTCATAGGTTTATTTAGATTTGCAATTAATCATTGGTTTTGTATTGTATTAACACACTTGTTTGTGTTTCTTGTTTGTCTGTTTTTTCTGAGAAAACTTCTGTCTGTTTCATTGGCCGATTGCCAGGCCACTGCCACAACTGAGCGCTGCCAAGTCACTGCCACAAAGGACTGTAGCGTCTCCCACATCTACAGCAGCAGTATCATCCGCAGCAGCAGTATCATCAGCTGCAGCAGTATCGGCTGCAGCAACAGCAGCATCATCATCATCATCTGCAGCAGTATCGGCTGCAGCAACAGCAGCAGCATCATCATCATCAGCTGCAGCAGTATCGGCTGCAGCAACAGCAGCATCATCATCATCATCTGCAGCAAAGTAAAGGCCACAGACTTTTGCACAAACTGGGTGAAGTTATGTGCAGGAAGAGGAACGGTGTGTGAGCCGAGCAGAAGAGCACGACAACACATTTGTGTGCGTCAAATAACAGACAAAGAAGACATGGAAAGAAAAAGACATTGCAAGAAAAAGAAAGAGATTGGAAGTAGTAAGTAATGGTAGGGGAAACCGGAAGACCCGGAGGAAACCCACGCAGACACGGGGAGAACATGCAAACTCCCCTCAGAAAGGCACTGTTCCGATCGGGATTCGAACCCAGGATCTTCTTGCTGAGAGGCGAGATGCTATCCACTCAGCCACCGTGCCGCCCAGTAAGAAAAAATAATTGAAAAAAAAAAAGAAAGAAACCACAAGACAAAGACATTGAATACTTTGAGACAAAGACATTGGACACTTTGAGACAAAGACATTGAACAATTTGAGACAAAGACATTGAACACTTTGAGACAAAGACATTGGACACTTTGAGACAAAGACATTGAACACTTTGAGAGAAAGACATTGAACACTTTGAGACAAAGACATTGGACACTTTGAGACAAAGACATTGAAAGACGCCATGAGAAAGAGAAAGAGACATTAACGGACATTTGAGGAGGACGTGGCTGGGCAAATGAAACGGACAGAAGGTAGTATACACAGACAAACAACAACGCACCGGGACATATAAGACATTTAGGTCATATTTACACATTTAGGTCATACGTTCATAACACTACATTTAACTGCATGAATGATTACAAGGCAATAGTCAAAGTCATTAGACTCTTACTTTAGAATGAGACAAAAGAAGTTTAGAATTATTGGTTTAAACTGCATGATTTTGTTACTACAGACATTTAGAGCAGTGTTCCTCAACCTTTGAGCCGTGGCTCCTTTCTCATTTAAAACAATCACATGCACAGTTGAAACTGGTGCTAGAAAAAAGAGCTGCAGCCTTTAATGGACGTTGCATTTAGTACAAAGTGGTTTGTATAAACAATCAAAAAAGTTTGAAAAATAATATAGAGTATTTCTAAATCTTGGCTAAAGGTGATATTGGATCATTTCTGATGACACACTAACGCACCACGGCCCACTCGTTGAAAACACGGATGTAGAAACATTTTATGAAATCTTTTATGACATGTTTCTCTTCCAAATAGATAAATTAGAAACAATTAGGACAATTATGTCTTTGATACAACTGTTGGCAGTTTATCTGAGACATGATTTGTGCAAGTACGTTAGTACACGTACAATAATAGTCTTTTCTCCACATGAACGTGAGACAAAGGTGAAGTATTAAAGTTTGAAATTAATTTACATTTTTAATGATTCCAAACTGGCTTTACGGAAAAAGGGAAAACATTTATAGCACGTGCACGAGTCTGAAAGTAACAATAAGAGCTCTTTAAACTATAGGGGACACAGTCTGTGAGAAGCCCGAGTAAAGACCACGTGGCTTAAACATTAAAGTTTGAAATGGATCCTTTTAGGAAAAATCTCTTAAAGCTCTGCATGTTCTGCAGGCTCTGAAAGTTGCAACAATAAAATAACTCATGAGACAATTGTAATTGGACATGAAAAAAATATAACAAAGTGAAATTACAGGCCTTCTGTGTTGTCTATATGTTTGTGTGTGTTATATGTTTGTGTGTGTTATATGTTTGTGCGTCATGTCAAATACACTACGCTGACCTTAACAAACTCTGGACCAAAATACTAACATGAGGAGTTGGTGTGTGGCCAGTGAATGTGTTGTGAATGAGGAGTGAGTGAGGAGTGGTGAACGAAGAATGGAATAACAAACGTTTTTCTGTAACGTGTTAATGTGATCATTGAATAATTATTTTTGTCAACAGCATACGGTGTAAGTACTAGAGATTCAAAGATAACGAACTTTATTGAACAGGTGTAAAAGTGAGAGTACTCTGGGATGAGTACTGTGCGGAAAGTTCTACTGCTCGTCCTGACAGTGACACAGTCCAGCCGCAGTGAACAGTCATTGGTTGGAGGACAACTTTGGTTTGTAACTCACATTTAGTGGAGTATAAAATTAGAAACATACATTTTGTTAAGTCTGTATTTGGCTACAGCCCCTGCCCTAATGTCACACGATGTAGAAAAGAAAGTCAATCTGTCAATGCAGTTATGTTTGCCCAATTGGAATGATTGACAGGCCGCTAGAGACAGGCATTTTTGTGTTTGTGTTCTAATGTTTCTTGTTCAGATAAAAGATAAGCTACACTTGCTTCAGAAATGACACAGTAGTATGGATCATGACAGGAAATGAGCCTCTTCTTTGGCATCACAGCCCACAATACGAATTGAGGACGACCCAGGAGAAACAACTGGATATAATTGGAACAGTAATCTACACACACACACACGCTTACATTTACACTTGGCCCACGACCAAGAGAGGGAGTATTGTAATGTTATTGTCATATAATCAAATAATGGAAAGGGCAGCCTAAAAGCAAAATGGAAAATTATTAAATCATTTTCGGAGTTGCCGAAATAAAATAAAAATCTTTATTTGTCCCACAGTGGGTCAATCTAATTTTATTGTTGTGCAAATTCAAAAGGAGAAATAATAGCGCTTATAATGCACACATCAAACAGATCTACTCTTTAAGATAATAGATCATATAATAATAAGATAATAATAGAATAGAATGAAATAGTCTGGAGCTATAATATCATTGGGTTCAAGGTTAATGGTTAAAGTCACTTTTGGAGAACACACTTGTCAAAGGGAGGTGCTTTTACGGATGTTTATACAGTATTTTAGAAGTTCAGGATTAGCAGTTTATATAATACTTTAGCAGCAGAGAACATAACCAGAAAATACAACTAATAAGAGTTAGACTAGTGAATAATCAAAACAGTTTCATTGTAAAAATAAATATCAATAATGTCAAATTATTCTAATAACTAAAGTAAAGAGGAATCAAATGGAGTCAGATTTTACTAGATACTTCTGTTTTCCACATCTGTAGGATCTAGTGCAGATGTGTTTATAGAGAGTAGTATTAAAATGCAGACATAGAACAACAGGCTTTAGCAATTTTTAAATCTAAAAATAGCTCAAATATAACATTGCTCTTGATGCAGCCTCTGAGCTGCTCCATTGGAGAACAGGTTAAATGTTATTGTTTATTACAAACAGCTGATGTATTTACACATATTAAGTTTTGGACAACACTTTAAACAGTTATAAGCAGCGGACAGAAGCCATGAATGTGCTTTTGTTTATTAAATAATTAATTTCATAGCCATTATTTAACGTTTTAATAGTTCTTCTTCCCAGCTCCCTTTCAGGCAACTTGATTTAGATTGATGTCTTTTATACTTGAAAACTACTGTGTTGCTTTTGAATTGTCTGAAATACAATACATAAAATAGTGATTTGTAGAACAAGAACGAGCCAATGAAAAATCATCTATTGCCGATGCTATTGCTACAATTAGAATCAACAGAGATTCAAAAACATTTAAAAGCATTTTGATGCATTTGGGTATAGCACAAAAGTAGATATTTTAGATATTTTTGAGAATTTAAAAAGCTGTCGATTTGTCAGTCGAGATTAGAGAATGTAGAATAGACATGGAGCAAAATCCCACTGGCACAAAGCCACTGATAATGAAAGCAAACCACAGTATAGAGAGATTTATTAGATAAAAACATATGTTTAAGAATATGGCTCAGTAAAAGCAAATATGCAAACATATTTGTAAATAGATTAGAATAGTTTTAAACTATAGTGAATAGTTTTAGTGCATACATTACAGACGAGGTTGATGAAGAATCAGTAATGTGATTTGTAAAGGAATGTTTCAAATGTGGTTGTTAGTTGTGTTTTCTCTGAATTAACGTCTTCACAGGAATCCTGCCTGAACTAAAGAAGCATGGATGCTGTCACTCATGATGTCACGGATGGATGAGAACGTGGATGTGACCTATTTATGATAGGTCAAAGAGAGGGATTGTTGTAGAATTATAATGTTGTATACTAATGATTTCCAGTAGGTGTTTGTATAACATGTCTTTGTGCAATATTGCGAGAGACGCGAGGAGAGAGAGACGCGAGGAGAGAGGAGCAGAGAGAGACAGAGAGGAGCAGAGAGACGGAGACGCGAGGAGAGAGAGACGGAGACGCGAGGAGAGAGGAGCAGAGAGAGACAGAGAGGAGCAGAGAGAGACGGAGAGGAAGAGAGAGACAGAGAGGAGCAGAGAGAGACGGAGACGCGAGGAGAGAGAGACGCGAGGAGAGAGGAGCAGAGAGAGACAGAGAGGAGCAGAGAGAGACAGAGAGGAGCAGAGAGAGACAGAGAGGAGCAGAGAGACGGAGACGCGAGGAGCAGAGAGACGGAGACGCGAGGAGAGAGAGACGCGAGGAGAGAGGAGCAGAGAGAGACAGAGAGGAGCAGAGAGAGACAGAGAGGAGCAGAGAGAGACAGAGAGGAGCAGAGAGAGACGGAGACGCGAGGAGAGAGAGACGCGAGGAGAGAGAGACGCGAGGAACATAAACAATAATTTAAACAAGTTGCAGAACTCTTGAGCAGTGTTTGAATCAGTGTTTTTCGGAAAAGCACTACTTTGCCGGTATCTGTCAATGTTCAACATAAAACACAGATTAACAAACTCCTCCCCCGCAGCCGGACTAACCTCGTAAATCCAGTGGTGGTCTCCCAGTCTATATTAATTCTTTCTTTGTTTGAAAGTCCAATTGAGAAAAAAAATCTTCATTCAAATCATCCATTTTCCAGCAAAAGAAATAGCATTTTGGGCTGATTGTTTGTTAGCAACTCTGGTATGAACTTTATGCTCACTATCACCCCTAGCGGTGAGGCACAGATACCGCCTGCCTCACGCCAAGCTTTTTCCTTGTGTGTTCATCTACGATCAAAAGACTTAAACTAAATATAAATTGTACACACATACGTGCAATACACTACTAAACACTAAGAGGAGTTTAAAAAATGTTTTTAAAGCAGGATATTTGAAACAAACGGTGATATATCAACTGCACGAGCTGAGTGCACTCAGACACACACACACACACTGTGAGGGAGCGGTCTGGGGTGAGGCACGCAGGAGCGCTGCCTCACCTCGTCTCTTTGAATAGGAATAACGGGATTTCGGCGATTTTGACTTCAGAAATGATCAAAACTGATGGGAACCGTGCCGAATATACATTAAAAGCATAGGACAGTGGATATAAATTATATATTTAAACTAATCACAGTTGAATTGTACCTATGATGAAAATTACAGACCTCTGTCTTATTTTAAGTGGGAGAAACTTGCACCATCGGTGGCTAAAAAATACTTTTTTTGCCCCCTGTGATCTATACACACATACATATATATATATATAATTATATATAAATATATAATAAATACACATATATATATATATACACATATTATATATGCATATATGTATACATACTTTATATGTAGAAACAACAAACAACCAGGATCAACATCCATTACATGACGGGAAGTCATTATCGGAGACTCGAGAAATGTAGCAGGATGGTGACACTGAGAGGCAAGGTAGTCCACACATAAGGGATCTCACTCCGGAGGGCACCAAAAGCAGACAGTAAAGGACAGTTACAAGTATCTCGTAATAAGCCACAGGCAAATGGCAACCCTCGAACAGGTGACGAGGAAAGCGGCAACTGCCAAATACCTCCCGCGAGTAAGGCAGGGTCCTAAGAAAGCCGGCTCATCGGCAAGAACAAGGCCCGGCAATTAACATGCTACTCCCTGCCAATGATCAGATACCCTGCAGGATATAATCACGGTGGCCAAAGGAAGAGATTCTGACCACGGATGTTAAAACTCGAAAGCTCCTTACCAATGCATGGCGGGGTTCCATCCAAAATCCAGCACCCTGAGACTGTACGTAAGCCGTTAAAGAATGGAGGCCGCTATATATCATCCAAACTCCATAACATCCAAACTCCATAACTACATCATGGAGAAGGCCAAAACGGATGACGTACTCAGTGAATGTCTCAGGCAGTGGCGAGATGAGGAGGTGCTGGAGGAGAGCCCATCATGGGAGAACAAGCCCCTACACGGCATATACTACCGGAGCATAACAGAAGTGGCTGATCTCAAGAAGTCCTACCAATGGCTAGAAAGGGCTGGTCTACAGGACAGCACAGAGGCACTCATCATGGCTGCACAGGAACAGGCCCTGAGCACCAGAGCGATAGAGGCCCAGATATACCACACCAGACAAGACCCAAGGTGTCGGTTGTGCAAAGAGGCACCTGAGACGATCCAACACATAACTGCAGGGTGCAAGATGCTGGCAGGGAAGGCCTACATGGAATGCCATAACCAAGTGGCTGGCATAGTGTACAGAAACATCTGTACAGAGTATGGGCTGGAAACCCCAAGGTCTAAGTGGGAAACTCCTCCAAAGGTGGTGGAGAATGAGCGTGCAAAGATCCTGTGGGACTTCCTGATACAGACCGACCGAATGGTAATGGCGAACCAACCTGACATCGTGGTGGTAGACAAAGGGCAGAGGACAGCCGTGGTGGTGGACGTGGCAATTCCAAGCGATGGTAACATCCGGAAAAAAGAACATGAAAAGCTTGAGAAATACCAAGGTCTCAGAGAGGAGCTGGAGAGGGCCTGGAGGGTAAAGGTGACAGTAGTGCCCGTGGTGATCAGTGCACTCGGGGCAGTGACCCCAAAGCTAGAAGAGTGGTTACAGCGAATCCCCGGAACAACCTCTGACATCTCGGTCCAGAAATGTGCAGTGCTAGGAACAGCAAAGATACTGCGCAGAACCCTCAAGCTCCCAGGCCTCTGGTAGAGGACCCGAGCTTAGAGAGGGATAACCGCCCGCGGAGGGCCAAAGGTGAGTGGACAATTTTTATATTTCTCTTTCCAGTGGTGCCTCTCTGATCCGTCCAGGAGGGCGCAAATCCAGGACACTCGACATTCAACAACATTTAGAGACAGATACTTCATTGATCCCCGTAGGAGAAATTTAGGTATCCAGTAGCAGCAAAAACACATCCATCCACACAAACAAAACAAATTGATCATTCTAAAAAGCTAATAGTAAAAATAACAAACAGCACTTCAGGTCACAGCAGCAGAGGTGGGCTATCCGCTGTGGATGGAACAGGACAGGCCAAAGCAGCAGAGACGGTGCAGCCCCTGGGCGGAGCACGACAGGTCACAACAGCAGAGATGGTCCAGCCTTTGTGTGGAGCAGGACGGGTCACAGCAGCAGAGATGGTCTAGCCTCTGGGTGTAGCAGGACAGGTCACAGCAGCAGTCGCCGCCGTTCCTGGTCATAGTGGACTATTTTCTCATCCTTTTTATTGCCATGTGAGTAACAGGAAGTCACAAACTAGGAAATTGCTTTGGCTCTCGGTGCAAGTTACCAAGTTAAGCAGAATAAAAATCAAAGGCATGCATAAATAAGAAATCTACATAAATGTCTTCAGTATACTATATACAAGTGCACTAGGTGCACACAATAGACTTAAGTCCGGTAGAGTGCAGTAAAGTGACAGTAGCATAAAGCGACGGTCATAAGGTCAGCGATGTTTATGAAGTGTTCATGAGTCTGTGGCGTACCAAGGGTGTGGTTGATTTTAAAAACTTACAATATAAAAAAGTAACACAGGTAAGTATCTAATTAAAATATGACAGACGTGAATACAAGTTTAAATTGTTTGATAAAAAGATCCTGCTAAAAGAAAAGAATTAGACAAACTAAATTTAGAAAAGGTCAATTTATTTAACAAATTAAACAAAGTAATGACATTTATTTAAAGGTATTAAAATGGTAAAGTTAATCTAAAAAGGCCTAAATGCTAAAAATATAAATGCCAAAACAAAGAGGGAGCTAGCTGGGGCCACCGGTGGTGAGCATGCTACTCAGGGAGGTGCCCAGGGGTTCTACACAGAATACTCACCTGTAGTGGACACAGCAAATGAAATGTGCAAAACAAACTCGTGAATTAAGTGCACTTAATCTCATGCAAAGGTGGGGGATCACACCAATGTGCCTAGCCCAGCCACCAGGGGGCGCCCATCGTTGCTAAAAGAAAAGGTAAAAATGGTTAAAAACAAATATCACCGGACACAGTTTGTTTTGGACTACCTGTCGCTGCAAAAATAAATGTAAATCAAAAAGATGTAATTAAACTAAACAAATAAACTACAGATTAACAAAGAAAAAAAGAAAAAGTATAATCAAAGAACAGACTAAACCAGAGCAAAAGCAAATAGCACAAAAAACAAAAAACCAGCAACTAAAGCAAAACAGCAGTAACACAAATTAAATAACAATACAACAGCAGCAGGTTAGCCTGTATGGAACAAAGTTATAATTGTTAAGGCTGACTATAAACCTAAAAACAGGCCACCAACTTACCACACTTGACGGTTTTGAACCAGCACTGAATAAAAAGACCAATTGTCACAATTGGGGCAGAACTGATTAAAATGAGCAACAAGTGGTTATGCTGCCTACCCAGTCCAGCAATACAGCAGTAAGACCTGAATAAAAAGTAATTATTTAGCCCTAAGACAAGTTAAAGCTGCATCTTAGCTTGGAATATTCCTACCTCAGACAAATGAAGACCACGGCCGCAAAGCACACCAGCAGCACAAAATGGCTGCCCTCCTTCTTCTTCTTCTTCTTCGAATAATTTATAGCAAACTAGGTGCCTCTAGGCACATTGCTGCCTCTCTTGTCCAAGTCCAGCACTACAATACTATTACATCCACAATAGCCCGACGGCTACAAGAAAGTCCACGAGCGCTCTTATAGCGAAGTCCTGGCCCTGTGCCGGACTTAACAGAGTCTGCAGAGTAACATCACTCTGAGGGACGGACGCAACAGTTTGAAATAGCTCTGCTCGTTGAGATCTATACAGCGGACACGCAATAAAAACGTGTTTGACAGTTTGGTCTTGTTTGCAGTGTTGACATAATCCATCCGGGTGTTTCCCGATTTTGACTAAATCCCACCCAAGGCCTGGTCAGAATGACAGCGGCTCTCCTGTCTTTACCCGTATATACTGACACTGGTTTTACTGATGGATTTAAACCAAAGTAATGGCAACCCCTAAGGTCGCTTTCCCACATTTTTTGCCAGACAGCTGAGGTGTACCTCTTAATAGTTGACTTCCATTCAAGCACTCCTGGGACTACATAGACTTCTATCTCCCTCTTCAACGCCCATTTTGCAGCCATGTCAGCGGTCTCATTCCCATACACCCCCACATGTGATGGCACCCACAAGAATCCTACACTCCCCCCAGCTCTCTCCACTCTGAACAAGATAGCCAGCAGCTCTGCGATGAGGTCAGGCCTGGCATTAGCTCCACCACTCTCCAAAGATTCCAGGACAGATGCTGAGTCTGAACATACTACTGTTTTCTCTTGCCTAGTTTGCTCTATCCATTGCAAGGCCGCAATTATCCCCATCAGTTCTGCAGTAAACACAGAGACATCAGGGAGTCTTTGGAATTGCAGGATGTCATACTCTGGGACATAAAATGCAACTCCAGTCTTTCTGGTCTCTGGATCTTTAGATCCATCTGTATAAATTTGCAGAAATCCCTCCCAGCTAGTACTTAGGGCCTGATTCACTGACCCCACGTAGTTGAAGCCTGCCTTGGCGAGACTCATCACAGTCATGTCTATCTCTGGCATGGGCAGAATCCAGGGAGGCACATCGGTCCATACCAAATGTGGAGCCACTCCTACATCACCCAATCGCAGCCTCTCCATCTCTTTCCTCATCTTATACACAAAGGGTCCATACTTTGACTTAGCACCCCATTCCCAAACTTCATCCAACACCAGCTTGGCAGGATGACTACCAGGATAAGCTATTAGTTTGACGACATACTGCATAGCAAGCTTTGAGCGCCGGATTGATAGGGGACTTTCACCCATTTCAACAAGTAAGGCTGGAATTGGAGATGACCGGAGCGCTCCACAGCAAACCCTTAGTGCTTTTGCCTGTACACAATTTAAACATCTGAGATGAGACACTGCTGCTGATCCATAACACATACTTCCATAATCCAACCTTGACCTAACCATTGCCCTGAATATCATTAACTGTGTCTCCCTGGATGCCCCCTATGAACTACCTGAAAGTAAACGCAACACATCAATTTGTTTTTTTCCACGTAAGCCTCTCATAAAAAATAACACCAAGAAATTTAAAAAACTTGACCCTCTCAATTGGCTGCCCATACATGTTCAAACCCTGATCTTTAACTGTTCTATAACCGAACACTACATATTTAGTTTTATCAATAGAAATCTTAAAACCCCATGTCTGTCCCCAACCAACAATCTTATGCATGCTCTCTTGAACTTGAGCCATGACATGATCTACATTGCGCCCTCGCTTCCAGACAGCCCCGTCATCTGCAAACAGGGATGTTCCAAACCCAGGTCCAACCTCATCAAACATATTGACCATAATATTGAACAACACAGGACTGATCACCCTCCCCTGCGGGGTCCCATTATCAATCAATGTCCCATTAGATAAAGCAGGGGTGGCCAACCAGTCAGAGACTAAGAGCCAATTTTTTTTACTGTATTACAGCAAAGAGCCACATCATACAAATGTGCACTACATAAACATCACCCCAACCCTTACACACGCACGCACACGGGCACGTACGCACACGAGCAGACACGCGCACACACATGCAATCTGTCTGTGCAGAGAGAGGTGTGCTCTGCTCAGACAGATTTATTGTAAATGTCATCAACATGATAATGACAGAAATTGACTCGTACAGCACTAAAGGGCTGGACTCGACTCTCCCCGGTTTGCGGGCGCTTCCACCGCTCGCTTCAGCCGCTCCCCGGTACTTTTCATTAATGGTTTGGCTCTGGTTCTAACCGGGCGAGTCGATACCAGAACAATTTCACGTCAGCGAACATCAATTATGATTCCGAAATGAATGCTTGCAATCTCTAACCAAGAAAAAAAAATCAAGTTTCAACCCAGTGTTCAGCAGAAACACAACTGTCTTTAGTAAAAGATATAGATTTGACACATAACACCAACACCACTTTAGCTGATTTAGAACCACAGACACATGCTCAGTATAAGACCAGATACTTTTGCATTTGATTGAAGACAGACACTCACCAGGCAGAGTTGGCTTATCTCCTGGTGTAATGCTAGTTGTTGTTAGCTGGTTTTAGCATGTTAGCCGGTGTTAGCCGATGTCCGTAAATGTAATCCATTTGGTCAAACCACCTCCAGACTTTTCGGGTCTGCCTCTACTTCTGCTGCTGCGATCTTTCATTTCACGGTTGTCCCTTTTAAGCTTTTTAACTTTTCTCTGCATTGTCATGTTTGTGGGAATCATTCTGCTCCGTCCTTAGTGCTAGCTCCACAAACACCTTCTGGTTTCTGGTGGAACCAGCGAGATCAGGCTGGTGTCCTCTCCTCAAACTGAGGAAGGTGTTGCCCTCATCCAGCGACCAAGGAATTCTTTTCCGTACGGACGTCATGGTTCGAGGCAACGTGTTGTTTGTTATGATATTTGCTACAGCTGAGGTAGCAGCTGCAGAGTGATTGACAATGCATCCGACCAACCAGAATTGACGTTCGCCGACGTCAGATTGTTTTGGCGGCCTGGCTAGTGGAGTGAAGTCGGCCTTTACTATTGGTCAGAACTACATATGGAATGAAAGGCAGCGCCACCACCGAGGCGTTTTTGACGCTTGTCGAGTGAAAGCCCGAGAGCCGCACGGAACCAGCCAAAGAGCCGCATGCGGCTCACGAGCCGCGGGTTGGCCACCCCTGAGATAAAGTGCTTCCCACCCTCACCTGAATAACTCTATTTTGAAGAAAGTTCCTGACCCAATTTAACATCCGCCCTCTAATTCCTGCATTATGCAATTTTATAATCAAGCCCTCTTTCCACAACATATCATGTGCTTTCTCAATATCCAGGAAAACGGCCACTAAAACTTCCCTGTTAACTATGGCTTTTTTAATATCTGCATCCAGACACACAACAGCATCCACAGTCCCTCTACCTTTCCGGAAGCCACTTTGTACACTACTAAACTTACCCTCTCGCTCTAATTTATATACCAATCTATCCGTCACCATCCGTTCCATCACTTTACACAAAACAGATGTAAGTGCAATAGGCCTATACGATCCAGCCTGAGATGGCTCTTTAGAATGGCTGCCCTCCAACTTACCCAGCTGCTTAAAAGGGGCAGCTAACTAGTGGGTGGAATGAGGGGTGGAGCTAGGGGTGGAGCTACAGGCCATACCCCACTACAAATCCAACAGAAGAAGGGAGGTTCTGGTCCTGGTGGACCGTAGTCTCCTGCCTTAAGAGAGTGGTTGGAAAAGTCCATATGCAGGGTGAGACGGGTCAGCTGCTGTTCGTCAGCAAACCTTCTCCGCTGAGCGCACAATGCGCTGTAGTCTCTGCTCTTCCCTGACTGTGGCTCCAGCGAACCACACGGTGATGGAGGAGGTGAGGATGGACTCGATGATGGCCGTGTAGAACTGCACCAACATGTGTGCAGACAGCTTGGCTTTCCTGAGCTGCCGCAGGAATTACATCCTCTGCTGGGCTTTTTTGATAAGGGAGGTGATGGTCGGCTCCCACTTGAGGACCTGGGTGATGGTGGTGCCCAGGAAACGAAAGAACTCCACAGAGGTGATGGGGAAGTCCATCAGGGAGGGCAGGGGCAGGGGACTGTGCTCTTCCTGAGGTCTACAATCATCTCCACTGTCTTCGGGGCGTTCAGCTCCAGGTTGTTACCACTGCACCAGGACACCAGCCGGTCCACCTCCCTCCTGTAGGCGGACTCATCATTGTTGGAGATGAGTCCAAGGAGGGTGGTGTCGTCCGCAAACTTGATGAGCTTAACAAAGTCATGGCTGAAGGTGCAGTAGTTGGTGTACAGGGAGAAGAGCAGGTGAGAAAGAACACAGCCCTGTGGGGCTCCTGTATTTATAATCCTAGAGTCCGAGATATTCTTCCCCAGACGTACTCGCTGCTTCCTGTCCGTCAGGAAGTCAGTAATCCACCTACAGCTGGAATCGGGCACGTTGAGCTGGGAGAGCTTGTCCCTGCTCTAGTCCAAAATAAAATGCTGAATGCTTCATTAGCATTTTTCAAAAGGTTAGCATACCTCCAGTGGAAATTTGTCTTATCCACTTGTTTTGAACCATGACTCCTCTGATCCAGTGCAAAACCATGAACACTGTACTGAAGCAACATCTCAAGTAGAAAAATAGCAAGACAAATATCCATTGTAAAGTATAAAAACAACAACTGTTTCAGAACTACTTGGGACTTTCAACCGTTTCCAGCGCATTCAAAAGTAAACTTTTGAATTTATGGGCATTGGTCATCTGCCCCTTATGGACCAATGGCTTGATGTGTTTTTCTCATTGCATTTCTTGTGTTTGAACTGTTTCATTCTCTGATCTGTGTTGGCAAATTCAGCTGTTTTGTAAAGTCCTCCAAGATAATTACGATTGTGATTTAGGACTAAATCACTGGTCTCTCTCTCTGGTCTCTTTTCCTGGTCTCTCTAGTCGCTCTCATAGTGGTACAATGACATCATACTATTACAGTGCTGAGACAGGAGCTCTTAGACAGAAGGGGTTGGATGTTGTGCACGAATTTCCTAATATTAACATGAATTAATCTAAACACAACTTTAAGTTGGCTTTTATGTCTTCCTTAATAGCGTGTCCCCTTTATTTGTATGTGGTGCATGTGTTACAACATTGTACATCCACAGCCTCCAGGCCCTTCTCCTCCACACAGGCTCCTCCCTAACAACGTCACCCTCAGGCAGCTGTGTGTATCAGTCGAAGTTCTGCAGGTTCGTAGAGCATCCCTGGGGCCTGAGCATCCCTGGGGCCTAAGCACCAAACTATCAATACATTGTTTCAGCTAATTTCTTGTCTAGTCTTGAGGTTAATTAGTTAGTAATAGTAATAATATTAATCACAAACTGTCCATTACCTGCAGTTCTGTCTTACCCCTGTGTAAAATATACACATACAGTAGTTTCACACACTTTAAAGAATAAACCATCCATCCATTTTCTACCCTTTAATCCATTTCTGGGTCAGGGGGGTGGCAATCAGAGATGCCACCCAAATCTCATAGCACCAGCCCCTCACTGACCCTCTGCAGGTGGTGAGTCCACAGGAGGACAGCTGCTCTCTGAGTGTGAGCATAGCCTTGATCTTTCAGCGGGGGCTTTGGGCAAAGTGGGGTTAAGTGTCTTGCCCAAGGACACAACGACAGCAGTCATCAGTGGTGTAGAGGTGGGAATTGAACCCACGACCTTCAGGCCTGAAGGCCAATGCTCTACCAACTGAGCTACTGTCTTTATTATTAAAGAATAAATATTTTGCATAATTTTTTTTTTGTTATTATGAGACTATTTACTTTGTTATTTCATGTTTTAGAACGCATGTTATATATAGAAAATATACAGTGAAACAAGTATAAAGAGAAAAACATAGAGGGAGCAGCGAGAGTGACCAGCGAGAGTGGCCAGCGAGAGTGACCAGCGAGCAACCAGAAAGATCAGAGAGAGAGATCAGAGACAGAGACCAGGGAAAGAGACCAGAGAGAGAGACCAGAGAGAGAGAGACCAGGGAAAGAGATCAGAGAGAGAGACCAGTGAGGGACCAGAGGGAGAGAAATCAGAGAGACACCAGAGTGAGAGAAAGAGAGACCTGAGATAAAGAACAGAACCAGAGAGCGATCACTAGTTCTCACAAGTATTTTTGGTCTCTGTCACATCCTTAGATCAGCTTTTCCAGACAAGGGAAAAGGGACAAAGAGAGGACCACCCTCATTCAGCCAATAAGCTCTCAGCCCCCAAGAGTCAAATAATGACTCTCAGGGCTCTTTCTTGCACAAACAATAACATGTTTTCTAATGAGATGCAGACAGTATGTTGAGGTCTGATTTCACGTTTTACTTTTACAAATCTCTTTTTGTTAGACAAAAATAACCAGGTACCTCAGCTTTAACACTGACAGTACATTCCACTGTGTCTCCGCTAATTTAAGACAAACAAAGCACAGCTCATCTCTGTTGCACCACCGTCGTGGATGCTAAATTAAGACTCTGCTCCCGTCACTTCTGTAAATCTGGTCAAACCTGTTGACAGAATGTGAAACGCCTCTTTGCTTTTCTTGTAAAATCTCCAGACCAGGCCCCAGAGTTCACCAAACCACTTCAAGATGGAGGCAAGCGCGCAGCTACTTTTCTTAATTGCGGCCTTTTTTATGCAGGGAATTTACGCACAGGACTTCTATGGACACAGCCTCACGTTTCTACCACCACAAAGAAATTTAGATGGAACCACATTGGTATGGAAATGTCATTTTGAGAATTCTTTTGCTTTTACGGTCTGACATTAGCACAGGGGCCAAGGTTAAACTCTGGAACGATTTGAAGTCATTTGGATTTATCATCAAACCAATAAGTATTTTGGTGCTATAGAGCAGATATAAATAGATTGATAATTGGTTGAATATAGTAATTTTTGAGGTAAAGTTGACAAACGTCGCAAACTAGAGTTACCGATAACAGCTCTTGTTTCAAATGAGAAATGTCAAGTCGTAAGTTAATTTGAAGCCAAAACTATGCAATATTCCATCTGCAAATGCTACTCAGAGTGCAAATGTACTATATACAAAGTTATTTTTATACTTTGTTTGTGTTTTTTGCATTTTGCGGCTTCAAATTCTGACTAAATTGGTCAGTACAACAACCTTAAATTTCATTAATATGGATTATGGATCATATTAATCATAAAGACCAGAGAGAAGGAGATCAGAGAGACCCCAGAGAGTCTCTTGAGAGTTTTTTGTTTTATGAATAATACTTGTTTGTATCAACAGATAGAGTCTCAAAGCTAAGTGTTGTGAAATCAGACCACAACATGCTGCATTTAGAAAACATGTTATCTTTTGTGACAGAGGCCTAAAATGTGAAAACTAGTGATAGAACCTCTCTGGTCTCTCCCTCTCTCTGGTTTCCCTCTGGTCTCTCTCTGGTCTCTCTCACTCTACTGTCTCTCTACTCTTTTTCTCTGGTCTCTCTCTGACATGGGGTTCATTAGAGAGGTCTATTGGTGTGGTCTGAAAATTACCAACCTCAAATTTAGCAACAAACATTGACATCTTTTTAGCACATTCTCCTCAATGAACCTTTCTCCTGATGATGGTGAAATTAAAGCTGAGGTGTGAGTTTGAACCTTTATAGATTAATTAAAGGGGATACTGCTACATAGAACGCATCACGTCCCATAAATGTTGTGATGTGCAAGAATTCACATCCCCAGAATAAAGACTGAACTGGGCCGATTGGCCTTTTCCTATGCGGCACCATGGGCTTGGAAAAACATCCAAAACTTGTTTCAGTTAAAAGAACTTTCTCATTTAAATTTCAATTGAAGGAAAGATTAACTGTGCATGTTACTCTTGAGCTGGATATTTCAACCAATTTGATGTATTTTATAATGTCGTTGTTTGAGCTTGTGTATGTACGTTATTTGTTACCAAGGTGTTATTGGCCAGGTCTCCCTCATAAAAGATATTTTATCTCAATGGACTTCCTGGTTAAATAAAGGTTAAAAAATGAATTATAAACTATACTACTATTATACTAAACTACGAGAACCCTTGTTTCCAGCGTTTTTTTTTTAGATTAAAACCCCTGGAAACAAGAGGAGATTTGGATTGATTATCCAATGGAACTAGATCCTGGTACTTTCACACATCACACTGCAGCCGTATCCTGTGACCTTCTATTATCTTTCATCTCCACAATTACTGCATATTTTAGATGAACAAGGACAAAACAGCGACGTGCTGTTAATTATAATGTTGGGAGCTTGAGTTGAAAAGGCTTTAGAAAATCCAGATGAACAGGATTGACTGAAGTCAAGGCTCAACGCAAAAACGCAAGAACTCACAGAGCATTCAGGGCGAGAGAGCAAAACACACAGATCCTTCAAAACGAGAGAGCAGAGGATTTGTATAACAAAAGTAGAGGTTTCACTACAGAACAGATCTAAACAAAAGAGGAAAAGGTTGTGGAGATGCATTCTTTTACATTTGAGAAACTTAATATCTGTTTCCACCATTACAACCATTACAACTCTACTATGCTCTACTCTACTCTATACCCGACTCTACTTTACTCTACCTGGTTGCGCCTTACGCTTTAGTATCTGGTCCTTCACATGCTCCACATAGTCCGTGTACTGCAGTGGTTCTCAAAGTGGTCACACTTTGAGGGTCGCAAGATGATTTCCTTAAATATTTGTGTTGCAGTTGATTTGATTCAATGGCCCTCATTTATGAGGTGTACGCAGAAAATGTACACTTTTCGGCATTTATCATTCTGTTGTTGGGCGTACGGTGCGCACAAAATATACGCCATGTCAGGAGGTTTTGTAAATGTATATTCTCATCTCAAACTTCATCACAACAAGCCAAAACGCATGAAATTCAACATTTGGACAAAAGTTACCATATTCGCCCTCTGGCAAAATTTTAAGTTGTGTTTTCATTGGCTCATCATGTTTCGCAATTTGAATTTGCGCATCACAAAAAGTCTATGGAAACACGCAAACTTCGAACACATCAGTTTATGATGAGGACCCTCTTCTGTTTCTGTTTCTTGTGTGTGTATTATTTTGATCTGTATGTTTTTTAAAATTGAAGCGCTTTGTGATCCTGGACTGTGAAAGGCTCTATACAAATACACTTGACTTACTTAATAACTTACGCAACAGGGATGTGTGACCCATCTATTGCTTTCTAACTGGCAGGCCCTGCGCTGCGTAATTACGCACGGCTATCTGTTTTTCCTCATTCAAATCTGATAAAGCAATGTATTTTCTTCATTAGATTTGTGTAAACCTCACACAGACACACTCACTCCAAATGTCTCACTGCCCTGTCCACATGTAGCAGTTTATAGACAGGATGGCAACGCGCGTATCTCTTGCACAGCGCGCCGCATAACTCCTCATATGTAGTGCTCGTCATTCAGAGTTTCTCTGTGAAATCCCGGACCACAACTTCACAAAGGGATTCATTCTCGCGGTACTGTAGACTAAACAAGACTAAATTCACGTAGGCTACCCAGGAATTTTCCCCATAGAACTCAATGTAAACTAAAACAGCTTGACCTCAGCTGACAACCTGAGAACCTACTGTACAGCTTTCATAAAGTCCTTGATCCACAGTCTCAGTCCTGGATCTACAGTCTTAGCCCTGGATCTACAGCCTCAGTCCTGAATCTACCTCTGGCTTTGAGTGGTTCCTTGCCAATGCTCTGGACAGGGGTCATGCCGCGCCCTATGGACCAATGAGATATGTTAATAAATATGTATAAATTATTAAATACTTTACTTATAATAATTCATATGAAATCTTGAATATGGTGTTAGCGACAGCAGTGAGATTGATCCATAGACCATAACGTGTCCTTCCACTGCTATGCGGACAACACACAGATATACCTCCCACTGAGACCAAACGACCCCGGAAGTCTAGCTGCTGTGGTAGACATGCTTCAATGATGTGAACGGTTGGATGTCCCATAACTTTATACAGCTCAACACCTCCAAATGTGAAGTCCTCCTCATCAACCCAATCAATCTCCCACATCAAAACCTACACCCCTCCATCATCAAACATCACATCCTCCACCCGTAACCTCGGTGTCATTCTTGATTCTCATCTCACCTTCCGCAACCAGGTCAAACAAACCACCCAACCCTGTTTCTTTCACCTCCGCACAATCTCCAAGATAAAAAACATTCTCACTTCTCCTGATCTCCATAAAGTTGTTAACGCCCTCATCTTTTCTTTCCTCAATTACTGTAACTCCCTCCTCTCCGGTCTCGATTCCATATCCCTTTCCCACCTTCAACTGGTTCAGAAAGCAGCAGCCAGACATCTTACTGGTTTTAACAAAGGGGTGGTCTAGCACCAAGCTATATCACTGGACTTTTAACCTCCTACAAGTCCCCCCACAGCCTTAGATTGGAACAACCTGTTAACTGTTCCAACGAGGCTCCGGAAGAAGGAGCCCAAGCCTTCGCAGTCCAGGGTCCTTGGCCCTGGAATGACCAATGCGAGGAGATAAGCACCATCTCTTTAAAATGACTCACACTTTTATCGAACAGCATTAACCGCTAGTTTTAAACTTCACGTGTTACACTTTACTGTTCCACTTTGTCTTTGTTTTTGCTTCATTCTGCTGGATTTATTTTTGAAGCAGCATGCTCTAAACACTATTTTTGAGCTCTGTAATTAAATAAATGTTATCATTATGTGATGAGGGCGCTGCCCTTTAATAACTGGTGTTTAATAATGTTCAGTTAAACTGTGAATGACAGGTTTGGATTATTATTTATACGAACTTTGTGGCTATTTTCAAAAACAAACGAAAACACATGCTCTGGCAGCACGGTGGCTGAGTGGATAGCACTCTCGCCTCTCAGCAAGAAGGTCCTGGGTTCGAATCCCGGTCGGACCAGGGCCTTTCTGAGTGGAGTTTGCATGTTCTCCCCGTGTCTGCGTAGGTTTCCTCCGGGTACTCCGGTTTCCCCTACCACTAAAAATATGTCCAATAGTTCTGGCATGCGCTTCCTGTACTGGCGACCCCGCTCCCATCTCTGTGTGGAGTGAGAGACAAATGCCCAAAATTAACAATTGTAAACCGCTTTGAGACTCATATCTGCAGTGAAAAGGCGGTATATAAATAAAAACTTACTTACTCTACTCTACACTACTCTTCCCTGCTCTACTCTCTTGAAGTATAATAATACTTTTGCAAAGCACTGCATTTGTGATTGTGACGTAAAATTACTTATACGGTGCTAATAGTGAGATTCATTATTGTTATAATTATTAATTGATTAGTTATTCGGTCAACTTCGGTGAAGGCTCATAGACAGTTATTGAACAACTAATACTTACATGTATTTTTGGACTTGTATTTGTCGTCTGTACGTAAGGACAGTTTATTTGTTGCACAAATAAGCACAGTTTATACACAACTCTAACTGAAACATTGAAATCATAATCAGAGTGTATTAAAAATAGAGAAGAAAGACAGACCTCTGACACTCTGTGATGTCTACTGAGACCTCTAACCCTCTGTGATATCAACTGAGACCTTTGACCCTCTGTGATGTATACTGAGACTTCCAACCCTCTGTCTGCAGGTTGGGGTGGTCAGCAGAGACAATGGCCGCTTGTCCTGTCCCGCTCCGCTGGAGTACACATGCGGCGACAGCGGCGTTTGCACGAACATCGACGCAGACACTGCTACCGTGACAACCAATGACGGCACGGGACAACAGCGCTGGTGCCAGTCAGAGCAGGACACCAGCATCACGGTGACGACTGGAGCCAAGAGCCTCTCACTCAGGTCATTACCATCTGGAGTCTATGTGGGTCAGAAATCAGGTCAGCACAGTGTGAGGGCTACTGGCGTTTGCTTTTTGGTCAGAATTTACGTCAGCACCGCCTGGAGTCTGCTATGAGGTCAGAACTCAAAATTGTGTCTGAGGCCCTGGGGGCATATGTTAAATAAACCCTTTGTAATCTTTGAAATGACAGAAAATAATTTAAATCTATTTGAGAAACCTTTGGAGCACAGACAAACAGCTAGACTCTATAGCCCTGTTACCACCATCTCTACTCTACCCCACTCTTTTCTGCCCGGATTAGGAGTGTTTCCACTGGCACTGTTTAACCGGTACCAGGTCCTTCTTTAGTTCCCCATCGCCCTGGCACCATCTAGGTCAAGCTGGTGCTTAAGTGTTCAAACTGGCAGTTATTGGCCAGAGTGTTGCTGAAAGTCATGATTACCAAGACGTTTCCAGGAATACTGGTTTGTTGTGGGTAGGTTACAAGGATACGGTGCCTGATACTAAACAAACCAGGTAGAACAGAGTAGAGCAGAGTAGAGCGGAGTAGAGCTGGTGGAAACAGTGCTTAAATCGGGAGAGACTACAAGAGACAAGATGCATTAAGAGATTTATTGCAGTAAAAAAAAAAAGTATCGTTTGTAGTTTATTAGTTTGGCACATAGTGTGGCCTTGCTCTATGCGGATCGATGCTTGAGTGCAAATTATGATACCCCGAGGTGGAGGCGGGGAGGAGGTGTTTGCGACTTGAAAGACTGTTTGGTGTGTGGTGTCCTGCTTTTAAGAGCTGGCTTGATTGGCACGGCTGGCAGGGGAGTTGACGAAGCCAATGTGATGAAGGCTGAGGAAGGAGGGGGCAAGATGGTGTGATGATGTACTTGAGTAGTCTACCGGTCTGGAATCTTTCACTGAGAACAGCTCCAGGTCTCTGCTATTAAGCTGCATTTATGTGAATCTAATGAGTGAGTTTCTACAAGTGAAAACAAATCCTGCTCCATTTGAATCCGATAGATAAAGACGATTGAGTAGAAATAAACCAGTCCGTTTGGAGCTGGAGCTAAGACCACATGAACCCAGATCCTTTAAAGACAACAGCAGAGATGCAATCAAGGGCACAGAAAAAAGCAAACCTCCAATTGAGTTATTTGTGTAGGTACTTTTTCTTACAGAATGGCCTCTAACCCTATTTTTGATGTATGCTGGGGAAAATAACCACATTTCTTCACATTAGTTTATGAATGAAAGCTTATTTTGCTTTTTGGATTTCACAATATTTATTTATGATCTTACGTTACCTAAGGATCATGTAGACAAAAGACACAGTAGTTACTCATGATTCTCTGGGATGGAAGTATAGGAGACCAATGCACAGTAATGGGTTCTTTAAGATGTGTTCACAAAAGAATATGACTTAAATAAGAAATAACACGTAGCTGGGAGGTTATTGTGACTGTTCCCTTCGGGTGTGGCCGTTAGAAGGAAATAGTTTCCATTGTCGTGTTGTGGATAAACCTGTCATTAAGATGATTGGATCAGAGAATGTGCCAACATCTCACCGCAGTAACAAAGAAAAAAGAAAGGTCTTTGCTGTTGTTAATGATCAGGTCATGTACGTACGACTGCAGTCACGCTATGTACCAACTCTACAGGAAGAACACAGTGAATTATAAATGAACTGACGTCAAATATGTGTATAAAATCATATACACAAAGAAAAAAACACTTATGCCTTTAGTAAAATTATTGATGTTTTGTTGCCAAATACTATTAATATCACAGAGAGCAGACAGAACGGGTACTGAGCTAGAGTAGTTTACTTTTACAGTTAATAGGAGCCAGAGAGCCATTGTCTATCTGTACAGTCTATGGTTGTGTGTCTGCATTAAAGCAGACATAGATTCACCATTATGCGTGGTTTGTAATGTACTTGTGCAATACGAATAAACTTATCTGGTTTTTTGACTCAGCTCCAAGGGCTGCTGCTGGTTGTCGAATGTTGAAAATGTGAAGGACTGGAGCGCAGTGGCTCAGATGGATTTGGGACAACGCTCAGACACGTTCAGCATCAACCACTGCCCTGTGTCAGCCACCGTGTCCTCCATGAGGTGAGGGAGGAGAGCCTTCAGCGAACTGAAACTGTAGATCCAGAACTGAGGCTGTAGATCAAAAACTGAGGCTGTAGATCCCATACTGAATATGTAGAACCAGGACGGAGGCAGTAGATTGTTCTGCCTCTGTGCATTTGTCCATGTGGCTCAGTCCCAGTTGTGTTTTGACAGAGTGCCACAGAACTGCTTTTCAAAGGTCTCCCTTTTGGCTCATGATCCAGACGGAGATGAAGTCAAGTGCAGCTTAACGAGCACCACGCCAACGAACATTGTGCTCGATGAGGTGAGGGCTGTTATTACTGCGATGTTTTGAGAGAGAGTCAAATAGTGTACATACCCTCCCTCTGTTCTCACTCACTGGTCTCTCTCTCTGGCCTCTCCAGACTCTCTCTCTATGGTCTCTCTGGTCCCTCTGGTCTCTCTCTCTAACTCTTGCTTACTTGGGTTTTCCTGCAGAACAAATGCGTGCTGAGCTCTACTGGGGCCTTGAGTACAGGAGTGCATGTGTTTGAGGTGCTGCTGGAGGATTTCCCCATCAAGAACATAGACCTGAACTATCCGGATGGGAAAGTGGTCCAGCTGAACGTGTCTAACCCAAACCTCAGCTCCCTGTGCAGCGTCAAGCTACTCTTCTCCATTGAAGGTAACAAGGGTCAAGACTCAGAATTTATACCAGAAAATTGGAGACAAAGGACATAAAAAAACATGTTTTTCCAACAACAAACCTCATTCAGCTATTTCCAAAAATATCAAAATTACAGTGTTTTAAAGCTGGGCTATCTAACTTTCAAACCACATGAAAATAAATATCTAAAAGAATCCTTTTAGTTCCCGGTTCTAAAACTGTTTTCTTCAATCCGTATTTTTCACATCATGTGTTTTTGTAATCAGTCACATTTTTACATCAGCTTTTTCAGAGAGAGACCAATGAAAGAGAGACAAGAAGGAGAGACCAGAGAGAGACCAGAGAGAGAGAGACCATTGAGCGAAAGCGAGACCAGAGAGAAAGTTGTATTCCTGGCCTCTGTCACGACTTTAGATCCACTTTCTTAGACATAAAAGTGAAGACCCTTACTCTGCTAATTAGCGCACAACCCAATGAGTCAAATTGATTAAAGGATTCTACTACTACTATTTGTGGTTTACTTTTAGTACATAACCTTTGCGATAAATCAGGGACCTATGTAATGTCACCTGCATGTGTAGTTATGTCACATGTTATCATGTAACATGATTTACATTCTTTATAGAATAAATACCGTATTGATGGATAACCCTGTGTTCTGTGTAGTGCTGCCTCCGCTGCCCTCCTGTGAGCTGGGTCACGTTCAGCCCATGTTCCTGTCCAAGACCCCGTCCCAGGGCTCTCTCCTGTACGCCTCAGGGGGAAAGACCATCACCATTGTGATCGAGGCCCAGGCCCAACACAACAGGTACCTGTCCCCCAGGACCAAAGTGAGACCTGGGCGAGAACCTGACACAGACTGCCAACATTTCCCTTATGTACAGTACAGACCAAAAGTTTGGACAAACCTTCTCATTCAAAGAGCTTTTTATTTTCATGATTATGAAAATTGTAGATTCACACTAAAGGCATCAAAACTATGAATTAACTCATTTGTAATTCTGAACATGCTAAAAAAAAAAAGTATGAAACAAATGAAAATATGTCTTATATTCTAGGTTCCTCAAAATAGCACCCTTTGCTCTGATTACTGCTTCGTTCACTCTTGAGTTTCAAGAGGTAGTGACCTGAAATGGTCTTCCAACAGTCTTGAGATGCTTAGCACTTCTTGCCTTCACTCTGTGGTCCAGCTCACCCCAAAACCATCTGGATTGGGTTCAGGTACGGTGACTGTGGAGCCCAGGTCATCTGGCCCAGCACCCCACCACTCTCCTTATTGGTCAAATACCTCTTACACAGCCTGGGTGTGAATCTACAGGCTATAGTCATGAAAAGAAACGACACTCATTGAATGAGAAAGTGTGTCCAGAATTTTGGTCTGTACTGTACATGAGATTGACAGATGGATCGGTGCAGTCAGAACTGTATCTGGTCAAGAGGGAGCTGCTGTATCAGACAGTTGTGATGAAGAGGGAACACCGTCTGCAGTCAGAGCGCTACGTTCTCTCCATCACCTCTGGTCATGAGCTTTTTAATAAAAGGACGAGATCATGCATGCAAGTGATGCACATGAGTTTCCTCTGGAGTGGAGCTCCCTTAGAGATAGTGAGGAGCTCACACGGGAGGAGCTCAGAGTAGAGCCGCTGCTCCCATAGAGATAGGGTGAGGAGCTCAGTTACATGAGAGGAGCCGTCCCGCCCTCCACATGAAGAGGAGTTTAGGTGGATCTGGCATCTGTTCGGGATGTCTCCTGTTCTCGGCATGTCACACCGGAAGGAGAGCAGGGAAAAAGTCAAGACACGCTGTAGGCACTACCTCAGGTGAGCTGGAGGAAGTGTGGAGTGTGACTGCTGCTCCTGCAGCCCGGCAGCAAATAAAGTGGATGAAAATGGACGGATGTCATAAGTGATTTAAAATGTAAAGATTATATTATATACATTTGTTTTTTTTTCTGCTTAAAAGTATTGCCCCTGAATTAGTTTTGGTAATTTTTTAGGTGAAAAAAATGTCTGGGTTTGCAGCTCCCTCTGGTGGCAGCATAGGGAGTTAGAGACAGCTCTGACTGCAGATGCTGCTCCTTCTGGTGGCAGCATAAGGAGTTGTATATGCTGCTCCCACACAGGACACAGGGAGTTCTGACGGCAGACACTGCTCCATCTGATTGCATCATAGGGAGTTACCAGCACAAAGCATGTTTTACATCCTTCATACATGTTTCTCTATCTAGATATTTTTTACTTTTCTAACCCATGGAATGTCACTGTAAACTTCCTCATTATCATTTTGAATGGCCAAAATAATGCATGTTCTTCTTTTAATTAAATAAGATTTTTTGTAACAAGTCATTATATTTCCAAAAAGCAGAACAATAACACAAGAACAAACAGTGAGGTCTTGTGCAATATCACCTATCTTAAAGTGATAGTCTGGAAC
Organism: Knipowitschia caucasica; assembly: GCA_964034765.1. Classification (NCBI taxonomy): domain Eukaryota; kingdom Metazoa; phylum Chordata; class Actinopteri; order Gobiiformes; family Gobiidae; genus Knipowitschia; species Knipowitschia caucasica. The sequence goes on from OZ035826.1 coordinate 34,403,148, forward strand.
TATAAATCAATTACAGATTTGAAGAATTGTATTAAATTGACCACCTGGCCTTAAATTTTCACATAGAATAAGTAATTTTATAGCTCAAAATCCATGATTTAGGGTCGTGGTTCGAGCCCACCACAGGACCTTCTCCATCGACTCCCACTGATTTCTGCTGTCATTGTATCCTTGAAGACACTTAACCTCTGGGAACACTAGCCCCAGTGGGGCGGCTGCGGCTGTAAAGTGCCAAACTGCCGTTGTGTCCTTAGGCAAGACACTTCACCCCCATTGCCTAGAATGAGTCTGGTGTGTGTGTGAATGGTTGGTGGTGGTCGGAGGGGCTGATGGCACATACTGGTTGCCTCGCTTCTGTCAGTGTGCCCCAGGGCAGCTGTGGCTACAGTAGTAGCTTATCATCACCGTGAATGGAGTAAAATATAATGACATGCAAAGCGTATTTGATTGTCCAAAAAAGCAGTATATAAAACCGATGCATTATTATTATTATCATATATATATTCTAACTATTATTAGACAAACCTTAATCTTCGAAGCTGTGATGGAAATTTTTTAAATTATATATAGAAAATAGTTAGTTCCCAAAGTACGTGGCTAGACAGGTAACAGCTAGGCAAGCTAACTAACTAGAACTCTCTTTGGACCCAAATATAAACTTAACCAAAATCCATAATCAGATCCTCTGCAAAATGTTCTACTAATGTTTATAGTCACTTCCGGGTTTACCGCAATCGCTTTTTGACGCATTAAAACAGTATTTTTGTCATGAAAACATTAACAAATAATTCTGAAAACCTCCGTGCACGTGTATGTATATGTATAATGTATTCTCCGATTAACATTTAAATGTGTTGATTGATTGATATTTGTATTATTGAGCGTGGCTAGAGCTGCTGATCAGTGCTCTGATTACTCTCCGGAGTAATCTTAGTATTATTCACACCTGAAGTACAAGCACAAAGTGCGTTGCCATATTTGTTTGAGAGGTCCGTTATCAAAAAATAATGATTGTTAGAACGTTTGGAAATTACACTCAAATCAATGGAGCAAAATTATGATTAAATATTCTAATATATTCAAATATCTAAATCAATCATCTCTCCTCCGCATGTCTTGGCCCATTGACCTGGAGCGTGCACGGAAAAGTAGGCACGGCTTCAAATCCAATAAGAAAGGAAGGGGGAAGGAGCTTGGGTCGTTTTTTTTTTTTTTTTTTCAAATGTACATTTCTCTTTTTTTTTCTGACAAACTCCAGACTATCACTTTAACCCCTTAAACTCTCGGGCCTATTCCCATATAAATGCTTTACAGGCCTTTACAGCCTGAACATTGTTGAAAATGATAGAAATTTTACTCATATTGTAAGTTAGTCTCTGGGGATTCTGTGGATGTGAACATTTTCATGTCTACAATAGTTTGCAAGAGTACATTAGGCTACATTATCAAAAAGGTTGGTTTTCCTAAAATAAACACATAAAAATTATGTATGACATAATTACTTGAAAAGAAGCAAACATAATCAAATGCAACTTCAAACCTTTTACTGACACCTTGGAGCCAAGTTTATGTCTAGATACCAAAAAAATCATAATGTATGCAGGTATTGATATGAAAAATCCAGGCGGAAATGCATTTGGCACTGTTTGGCACAGATTGGCACAAAAAAAGTAAAATGTGGAATATCTTAATTAAATTGAAAAATGTAGATGTTGTTACATATTTGGTCATAAAAATGCACAAACGTACAAATGTTTTAAACAAACTCACTCCGAGCGTCTCCGTGCGTCAAAGTTGGCGTGCCCCCGCCGCTAAAGAGGTTAATGCCAATTTGTAGACTGTAGGTAATATAGAAACTGTCCCATTGTTTCCTCGAGGCTTTGTTTTGAAAAAGTAATCTTCCCAATATCTTCTCACAATACATGTTCTTCTTTTTAAAATGTCTATTGTCAGGATATGGGAGTGGATAGAGACCACATTATAACGTCAGACATTATGTTTTTGCAGCATTAAGGACTTCCAGGTGAGCGGGCCTCGCAACATGACCAAGGTGTTCTCTGACCACCCACTGGGGAAGGCTGCGGTGACCCTGAGCTGGACTCCACACCACCAGGACCTGTACCGACATGTGCCCATCTGCTTCACAGCAGAGACTGATGAAACGTGAGCAAAAATAGCTGCTTTTACCACTATGAGAACTTCCCTGACCCTGAGAGATGAGGAGTTCTGAGGTATGAGGAGCTCTGAGGAATGATGTCGTGCAGACTTTTATGACATCACTCCCACTGCTCTGTCCTCTACTTTTGTTTTGGAGTTGTTGATGTTAACCCTGGCCTTTCCTCTCCTCTCCTCTCCTCTCCTCTCCTCTCCTCTACTCTACTCTGCTGATAGCGAGTGCTGCTGGGAGCCAACCAAGGAATTATCTGTAGACTGTATTTAGATGCACAATGCTAACCTGCAAGCTCAATGAAGTCCGATAGGCAAGTGCTAATGGTGAAGTTTGGCTCCAGCCTTCATTCTCAGGGAAACTCCAGTTTGCCTTGGCAACCGTCTTATCAACATGTCTGCCCCTGTTACAGCACAAAGCTAACGCCATCAGAACAAATGACCGTATTGGGAAATCAGACATAATTGAATTTTTTTTTTTTCCCTCTTTCAGCCAATCAGAGATGCGGTGTGCTGTGATAGTCGTGACCAAATCCACGATAACTCAAGGTTTGTGTAATCACATTGTGGATTATAGACTGTGGGAGTCTGACCTCTCTCTGACCTCGTAATCCACAGGAAACGCCATCGTGAAGTGCCAGGCTGACAGGATGACGGTGTCTCTGGAGAAAGCCTCGGTTCCTGGGATTGATGAGAACTTCCTGAAGTTATTGGACCCGTCCTGCTCCCTGACCTTCAACAGCACTCACATCATGGGCGCCATGACCTACTCCACCTGTGGCACCAAAGTCGAGGTAAAAACAGGTGCAGCAGCTTTAAGGACAGCTGTCAAAAGAAACCAGAAACTCTCAAGAGGCTGATCACTTTATTCATGAATTCACAATCGTCGCTCGCTGTAACACAGATATTGTTTTACAGTATGTTTCTCATATTTCTCTCTTTATACATAACAACAACATAATTTACCTGTTACTATAGTCTCTGGAATCAGTCTGGTTACTGGTCTTTCCCTTTCGTCTCTTTCTGGTCTCTTTCTGGTCTGTTTCTAGTCTCTTTCTGGTTTCTCTCTGGTATTTTCCGGTCTCTCTTGCTGGCCTCTCTCTGGTATCACTCTCTGGTCTCTCTCTTGTCTTTTTGGTATCTCGCTCTCTGGTGTCTTTATCTAGTCTATTTCTGGTCTCTCTCTGTTGGGATGAATTTTCTTCTGTCCTGGGTTCCATGGGAGCCTCTCTGTCTCCTCACTGACCCGTATTGCAAAAGTGCAGTAGGAGGCAGAGTGTTTAGCTACCAAGCTTCTATACTGTGGAATCAAACATCCCTAATGACATGGATCTTTCTCTCTCAGGACAAGGGGGACTTCATTGTCTTCTTCAATGAAATCGACTCCTTTGAGTTGCCCACGGAGATCATCACAAGAAGGAGGAAGGTCAAGCTGGGCTTCTCGTGCCAGTTTCCCAAGTTCTTATCTATCTCTACCCACTACAACGTGCACACCAACGACTACATCTTCACAGAGTCCACTTTTGGCAGCTTCCAGTACGCCTTCGAGATCTACAAAGACGCTCAATTCACGGAGAAGGTGCAGCCCAACGAGTATCCAGTGGAGATTGAGCTTTTCCAGAACTTGTACATGTGCATCAGGGCAACGTCAGAGCTACAGGTACAGAGACTACAGCTTCCTTTGGGACATCCTTCATCGCAGTGTCCATTAATTCCATACACAGGGTTGATAAACTACAACAGTTGCCACAGTTGCCCTGGGGCGCACTAACATAAGTCAGAGTCCTTGATCTACCGCCTCAGTCCTGGATCTACAGCATCAGTCCTGAAACTGCAGTCCTAGATTCACAGTCTCATTCTTGATCTACCCCTCAGTCTTTGGTCTACCGCCCCTCAAACTACAGATGTAGTTTGTTCCAACAGTAAAAGTAAAATAATCACATCTACTGAGAAAACTTGTTATCTTTTGTGTAAGTCACTATTTGACTCTTTAGGCTGAGAGCTGATTGGTTGAGTGAAAGTGGTCCTCTCTTTTTACTTTTTTGTCTGACCAAAAATACATGATGTGGAAACAAGTGATAGAACTCTGATGTTTTAGAGCCAGGAACTAGAGGGATAGAATGTTTGTTGTGGTTTGAAAGTTAGTTACCCCAGCTTTAAGGACCAAAGGCAGTGTTTTCTCACATTATTCAAAAAAATATCTATTTGCAGAACGTGAAAATGTTCGTGGAGTCGTGTCGAGGGACTCCTGATGAAAATCCGGATAACACTCTGTTCTATGACCTCACCAAAGATGGGTGAGTGTGAGGAACTGGGCCAAATCATAGACTGTTGGATAAGGCTAACCCGCTAGCTAAATGAAGCCCGATAGGAAAGTGCTCACATTCACCCTTTTGGGATTAAATCCATGGTTGAGCGCTCTCTGTGATCCTGGTGTCTATATTGTGATATTGTCTTTTTAAATCCAGACCTGTGCCGTATCAGGATTTAGCAATTAGAGGCCTTCATTCACGGAGGAAGAGAGAGACCTGAGAGAGAGACCAGGGAGAAAAGACCATAGAGACTAGAGAGAGATAACATAGATGATGATGATGATGATGACTTTATTAGCAGACTCGAGGTCCAGATCAACAAGAGAAAGACCAGAGAGAGATACCAGAGAGGAATCAGAGAGAGGTCAGAAAGAGAGACCAGAGAGAGACTGGATATAGACCAATATGAAATCACACTCAGAGCTGTTCCCTGTCTATAAAACAAAAGTATTGCCCATAATTAGTTTGGTTAATTACTTCAGTGAAATGATCTTCATGTTATGGCACAAAGATGATGCTTTCGGAACAAATGCTCATTTAAGAAAACCGGCTCATGCTAACTAACAAACTTCTAACTTTTGTTCAAATCAGCTTCTTCTGTATTTAGGCTAACACTGTCACATTCAAATACAGTCTATGGGTCAAACGTTGTGTGGGGTCACTCCGATCATGTGGCAAAGTAAACTTGTGTGCTTTTTCCCACAGCTGTTCTAAAGACGAGACGTTCAACGTGGCTAAGTCCACAGACGACACCTACTGCTTTCAAGTTCAATCGTTCAAATTCAATGGAAACAACGATCAGGTCAGAAATGCACCTTCTGTCTAAAAGCTCCTGTCTCAGTCCTGGTCTCTCTCTCTCTGATCTCACTTTAGTCTCTCTTTTGTGTTTCTCTTAGGTCTCTCTCTGGTCTTTCTCTTGTCTCTGTCTGGTCTCTTTCTCTCTGGTCTCTCAATGATCTCTCTGTCTGGTCTCTCTTTATTCTCTCCATGGTCTCTCTGATCTCTCTCATAGGGAGAAGGTTACTCCACTGTACATAGAGTGAGATTGTAATGACTGTATTAGACCACATTGGTGCAGGTGACACATGGTCCCTGTCAGGGCTGGACTGGGACCAAAAAACGGCCCGGGCCGTTTTGCCTTCTTGACAGCCCAGGCGTGTTTTTTTCCACGTTTTTTTACAGTTTGTTTATACAGTATGCGGAAGCAAATACTGTAGAGCAGTGTCTCCCAAAGTGGGGTCCGCGGCCCCCTGGTGGGCCGCGAGTGTACTGCAGGGGGGCCGCGGGAGGTCATAAAAAAAATAAACAAATAATATAATTATTTAATGTTAAATTTATAATGTTTTGTTTGTAATATTAAAATATTTGTGTTCATTATTTGACTTGAATAATCCACTGTAATCATTTTTGTATTCCAATGTTTGTAGCAGAGGCTATTTCCCCAAAATAAAATAACCAGAAGAGCCTATTCTTAATGTTGTCTTCTTGGTTATTATTTTGGGGGGGCCACGCAGACCCGTCAGATTTTTAAGGGGGCCTCGGTGTTACTGAGTTTGGGAATGGCTGCTGTAGAGGATCCGGATGTATGCAGTTTTAACAATAAAACAAAGTGCAATAGTCTACATTACAAGAGAGTAATAAACATGTCTCAGATTGAGGGAGGTGGACACAGACAACACTATTGTTTGTTACAAGGATAAGAATAAATTGTAAATTGAAATTGTTCCCCATTTTCTTTATTGTATGACAAGTTGGTTTCAAGCTACTAAATCTGTCCTGAGGCCACTTGAGTCCCTTTATAAAAACGAATTAAAAATCCACAATAAAAAAAGCAGACGTTTCCATCACTGTCATATCCTTACAAAACATAAAATCTTTAGCTTTGACGACTTAATTAAACACACAAATCTTTGCTTCCTGTATAAGATCCTGCACCGCTGCTTCTCTCCACTGAAAGAGTTAATCTCTTTAGGCTTAGACATAACAACACAAGCCACGAGATCCACCGAGCGCGGCGAGTGTAGGATCCTCAAACGCAGGACAGCTTTTTCCTGTGTGACCACTCGTCAGTGGAATATGCTACCCACAGAGCTGATAGCAAGGACCAATTCCTACATTAAAGCCTTTTAAAGAAATGGTTATTATCAAACCAAACTTGCACTCATGTGTAGCTTGTGTGAGTGTGTGTGAGAGAGAGAGCGGGGGGTGTGTGTGTTTGACCAGTATAAATGAGTGATATGAATGTGAGTTTTTAACAAATTGTGCATGTAAAGACTTGTATTTTGGCCAAATGTAAACTACATCCATGAATGTGTATTATTTTTTAATGTAATACCATAACATCAGCCTGCCCAGGGACTACATGCGGAAATTCTTGAGCTATAACCTGGTACAATGCATCTCTCCCTTTGAGGATAATGTTTATTGTGCACTGTCCCTGTCATCTTCAATAAATAAATAGATCAAAAAAGTCTGAAATGCATAATTGGCTGGCTCTAAATCTGTTTGATTTGTTCACAACATTTTACTTTTGGGCACAACCAACAACTTTAATTTAGGGAGTTTGATCGCGTTTCGAGAGGAGAGGGGAAACACGGACTGTTTCCTGCAGCGGTGTATTTATTGCGTGCACAGATTATGGAAAGAAATGCACACAACAAGCAGAGAATGGTCCTGTGCGCGTTTATGGTCTTGGGTACATGGCCACGTTGCGGCTGCGCGCTGGTGGAGCGGCTGTGAGCTCACAGTCCCTGGACGCGGGAACCGCTCATTACAAAGCGGCCACAGCTGCCCCGGAACACTGCGGCCGCTGAGGTGGCGGAATCCCATTCGAGTACATACAGCAGGTGCCCCGCAGACACGTGCGCCCCCTCGAACAATTCTCAACGGATTTACACTTTTTACAAACATGTTTTTTGTATGAGGCAGACAGGCCGGCCCAAATATGGGCATCGGCCCTTCGGGCATTGCCCTGTACACCCAATGGCCAGTCCAGCCCTGGTCCCTGTAAATGCCTGAAACTGGTACTTTTGCTGACTCCCACTGATGTCTGCTGTTGTTGTGCCCTTGGGCAAGACACTTAACCCCACTTTGCCAGAAGTCCCCGCTGAAAGATCTAGGCTCCTGTGGACTCACCACCTGCAGGAGGATCAGTGAGGGGCTGGTGCTCTGTGAATTGGGTGCAGCTCTGACTGCCGCCCCCCTGACCCAGCAATGGATTAAGGGGAAGAAAATGGATGGATGGATGATACTTTTGCCCCTCCTGTTCTGATATCTACACTCAAAGAAATGATTCACGTGGTTAGTATTTTGAACTCAAAATACATACTAAACTAAACTCAATAATTGATTTTTGCCAGTTTTACTTAAATTAGTGTGGTCGCAACTCATTTTAAACATGCCTGTCTCAATTAAAAGTTAATACAAGAATCCTAACTCATTTTTGTAACAAATTTGAACTTGATATTCTGGCATAACTGGACAACGGAGAAGTATTGAGTTTGCTCAACATGAAAATCCTCTTGTAAGCCTGGGGGTCCATTAATGAAAAAACAAATATATTGAGTTGATTCAAAATAAATATATTGAGTTGATTCAAAATAAATATATTGTGTTGATTGAAAACAAAATGTGGCGAAGCAGTGACGCTACCCAGAATGCATTGCAGCGAAAAATATAAACTTCTTAAAAATTCTACATTTGAGCATTAATTTTAAAACTGAATATGAAGCAAGTCCTAAAGCAAAATACTTGAGCAACATTCTGAATAAACTAATTTGACCAAATAAGTAATTGTATTTATTTTTATCAACCATGATCGAGAGGGCCAAGCCAAAGCAGTCCTATACTCCCTGTGTCACCCTTCAATTTCGAACAAATACTTTAAGGTGAACATGTTTACCAGTGACTGTACTGGCCCACTCTCATATATATGTGGAGTGAGAGACTACTGCCTGAAATTAACAATTGTGAACCGTTTTGTGAATCTAATCTTTGAAAGATGGTATTTGAATAAAGATTACATATTCCTGACTGAAAATCACTTGTTGATTATACTCAAAAAGATTTATTTTCAATGTAATTATTTAAGTTGGTAGTATTGTTAAAATTAAGTTGAGCTGATGCTAAAACACTTGCTGAATATACTTAACAAAGTGTCTTTATAACTCAATTATTCAAGTTGGTGGTATTGAAAAAATTGTGCTGGACCAATGATAAAAGACTTACAAAGAATACTTAAAACACAGTCTTGTTCGCAAAACTTAAAAAGATGCATGCAAAATGCTGCCTCAATTTTATTAAGTTTTGCCAATGCATTTTTTTTTAGAGTGTATGTCTCCCCCAGGTCTACATCACCTGCTCGGTTATCCTGTGTGACAAGGACAGCCCCTTCTCCCGCTGTGCGCAGGGCTGTGTGGAGAACGCCAACCAGGCCAGACGGCGGCGCCGACGGAGCCTCTCCAAAGAGACAGAGGACCACCGCATCACCCAGGGGCCCTTCATCTTTCAGAACGCAGACTCTCTTCTCAGCAGTGATAGCATGGCATTGATTGCTGATGCCGAGTTAAAGCCCACCCCGCTCCCCACCACAGCCATAAGCAAGAGAGTCAAGTTAACAGGTGAATATACAGTACATGCATATCCCTCTTGTTTCCCTCTGGTCTCTCCCTGGTTTTTCTGGTCTTTCTCTCTGGTCACTTTCTCTCTCTCTCTGGTCTCTCTCTAGTCTCTCTCTGTTCTCTGTGATCTCTCATTTTTCTCTCTGGTCACTTTCTCTCTCTCTCTGGTCTCTCTCTAGTCTCTCTCTGTTCTCTGTGATCTCTCATTTTTCTCTCTGGTCACTCTCTGGTCTCTCCCTCTCTGGTCCCTCTCGTCTTTCTGGTTTCTCTCCTGTCCCTCTATGCCTCTCTTTGGTCTCTCTCTCTGGTCTCTCCCTCTGGTCTCTCTCTAATCTCCTTGCTGCCTGTTCTTCAGAGCCTGGCCAGAGTTGGCTTGATCGCTCATCAGAATCCGGAGATGTTGTTTATGTGGAAGACGATGACGTTGAAGACGACTTCCTTGAGATTCGGGAGATCCTCGCCTCACACTGGATCACCGCTGTCTTCGCCACAAGCTTCTTCCTCGCCATCATCACTATGGTCTTCCTCGTCTGCTACTTCACAAAAAAGAGGCGAGCAGAGGACAGGAAGATGTTGCTGGAATCAGAGTGAAACTGCTGTCTTTCCATGTTGGTACTGTTTATCCATGGGCCCCAGGAGGATGAATCACAATCAGGCTCACCTATTAATCTCAAACAAAATACCAATTTTTGTGGTCGCAATTAGCAAATCATAAAATCTACTGATATTTTGGTTATTTGTAAAAACAAAAGAGACTAGGGCAAGGAAAAATGCTTGTATTTGGAAAAATGTCTCTTGATTTTAGTTTATTTTTAAAGATTTGACAATAGGACTTATCTCACTGGTCTCTTTCTCCTGTCTCTCTCTCTCAGGTTTCTCTGGTTTTTCTCTCGTCTTTCTCTCGTCTAAATCTGTGGTCTGTCTCCAAAATGTTTGTACTGAAGCTACGAGCTCTATAAACATTTTCTGAAATGTGAGGACTAGTGTTAGAGGTAACGGCTTCATATGTCATCTTTTCAAATCTCTACAAGAAGATTTTTCTTGACACATGACTTTGACAACGGTCCAGCACTGGACACCTATGGATACACACACTCTCAAAACTATATAGACTACAGGGCTACACACTATACTCTTCATAATAACTAACAGCCTTTATGTTCAGATGTTTTTTTTTTTTGTATTAGTTTAATATTTATTATGTGTGGATCATTACGTGCATATGTAGAGTCACTTCTCTGTGTCAACTTCATAGCTGACATAGCAGCACCAGACGACAACATCAAAAAATAATAAAAGTTAAAAACAAGAGGAAGATTGCATATTTCACCAGATTTGAAAGACAAATTGACACTTGTGTTTTTTATGTTTCTGGATTTATGAATGTATAATAATTTATCCCTGTTACCACCAGCTCTGCTCTCTCTCAGCATAGCAATAATACCAAAGTTATGGAGAATATTTCAGATGGGTATATTGATTGAAATTGATTGAAATATTGATATATCGTCACACTCCTAGTACTGATGGTGCTGATTTGATGTTTTTGACCTGTACAAACTGAGATAGAACCATTTTAAAGCCGTGCTTGTGCGACTTTCAAGAACAAAGGTGTAACTGAGGCAGTATTGAGCAGTGGAGGGACTGTATCGGAAGATAGAAAATAATGTAATATGGTTGTTGAATGGAGGAGAGGTGTCGGTAGTGAGTCAAGAGAGAAGGAGCAAGGCCGGGCTGCGGTCATCAGGGTAGTGATATGCTGCAGTGATTGTAAATTAAACTCGGACAGAATCCAAGTGCGTGTGGTGGGCACGTTATTGAATCGACAGCGGTCAAAATGCAGAGAGACAATATCGTATCTGTTTATTGTACAAGAAGCCTACATATTTCTGATGCTTGGTGGGAAGGTTGCGAATATACAGTAACAAATACTAAAGCGTAATGGAAACGCAACCAGGTAGAGCAGAGTGGAGCAGAGCAGAGCAGAGAAGAGTAGAGCAGAGAAGAGTAGAGGTGGTGGAAACAGGGCTAAATTGTGACCATCTCCAAAAACGGAGGAAGAGGAGGTTTCACGACTCAGCACAAAATGTGGAGCGTCGTTGTTTCTGAAACAGAACTGGTTTGAAGACAATAAGTCTCACTTTTTTTCTGTCTGACATTTCTGATTTCGAAATAAAACTATTATTGAGACAAGTGTGTTTTTTTTTTTTGTTGAAACATTAAAAGAAAATTTGCTTTTGATTTACAAAGAATGTATGATAGTTTATTACCACTGTCCAAAATATGGCCCCTCTCTGGTCTCTTTCAAATCTCTCTCTGTTATCCCTCTCTGGTCTCTCTTTTTGGTCTCTAGTCTCTTTAAACCACCTCTGCAACATTGCTTGTCTCTGCCGATCCCTTTTCATCAAACCACTGCATACATCTTTAACCTGAACTCTGAGGATCTAGCCTTCTTAAAGCCACCCTGTGTAATTTTTACAGCTGCTCCATATGAAATTGTATTCATAAGCTTAGAATTTAACTCATAAGTGTGTTGAGGCTATCCAGATGCGCCACACACACTACCATCTAGGCCAGACATGGGCAAACTTTTCCTCCTGAGGGCCACATTGGAAATTAGGTCCGGATTCAAGCTTCATTTTAAAACAAAAATGTATGGTTTATATGAAAAAAATAGCTCTGCACACAGCAGAGGGGGATTGTATGATGTTTAAATTGAAATTACCCCACTGTGGGATGAATAAATGTTCTTAATCCTTATCTCTCTTGGTCTTAATCTTAATCTATAGAAATTGAGGAGGGCTCAGGGGCCTGATAGAAGCATCCAATGGGCCGCATCTGGCCCACGGGCCGGGGTTTGCCCACCACTGATCTAGGCGCTCAAATCGAGCGCACCTCACAGAAGGAGACGAGCTCCTCCCAGTCGGCCCCTCCCAGTCGGCCCCTTCCATTGGCCGTCGTGGGTGGTGCCCTCTCCCCTTTTATTAGTGATAATGCTGTTTCAACTACAGTTGAACCTGATGAAATCTCACACAACAAAGAGACAAAGTTAATCTTTTACTTGTTACATTGTCACAAGGAGAATGTCTTGACAGAGGCAAGGCACAGACCCTAGCCTCTCTCAGGACAAGTCTGAAGATTCACAGTCTGCAAGCCCCTTTTGGTAGAACAAGACACACCTTCGTATGCAGATGGGAAAGGAAGAAACCAACACAACAAAAGACACTTAGCATATGAGCTCCCCAGACCTCCCGGTGTCTTCCTGAAGCTAAAGTGAATTACAATACAGAGCATTCAGCACATAGCCACATATGATTTACCAAAATGATAACTTAAGTTACACTCCAATATCAATTAGTGATTGTTTGAACGTGTGAATGAATGAAATGAACAATGACTCGTGCTGTTGTGGCTATCCAGATGCGCCGCACGCACTACCATCTAGGCCAGGCGTGTCAAACTCATTTTGGTCCGGGGGCCACATACAACCTAATCTGATCTCAAGTGGGCCGGACCAGGAGATGCTCTACAAAAATATCCAAAATCGGTACAAAGTCCAACTTTTTGTGCACATAAACACATTTATTTAAAACTTCCTTTAAAACACTATCCTTTAATACTCAGTTTTCTGTTACAAACTTAAATGTAACAGTGAGTTTTCCATAGTGCAAATAATGTAATGTATTTACAATATTACATTGAAAATGGTATTTCACAATATGTATATTAATATTTGTATGTTAGCTTTGTTTTAAGGCTCATTACAGAGAAAACTTGCTCACAAAGGTAAAGTAGGTAGACAGAAAAAATCAATTTAACACAGCACCTCAGCTTAACCATCTTCAGTGTGGTAAGGTCCATGGTTATGTTATTATCACATTAACCATCTTCAGTGTGGTAAGGTCCATGGTTATGTTATTATCACATTAACCTTCTTCAGTGTGGTAAGGTCCATGGTTATGTTATTATCACATTAACCATCTTCAGTGTGGTCAGGTCCATGGTTATGTTATTATCACATTAACCTTCTTCAGTGTGGTAAGGTCCATGGTTATGTTATTATCACATTAACCATCTTCAGTGTGGTAAGGTCCATGGTTATGTTATTATCACAGAGAAAGCATCAAACTGACCATGATTCAGTTGAAATTAATAAAACAACTTCCATAACGTGATCCAATCTTAACGACTGCAGCAGTGTCTCTGTGTAAAATACAGTCAAATGTCCAAAAATCATCACCTCCATTTGCAGCTTTGTCACTACACCTGTTTTTACCATCGGTACCCGTCCACACTGTCCAACACACCAGAAACAACAGCAGAACCAGCAGCAGCAGCGCTCAAAACTCCTCTGATAGTTTCAGTAACACCACAAATTAATATGTGACATCAGTAACATCAGTCTCTTATCAATGGCAACATGTTGGTGACAGCGAGTGGTTTCTCAGACCATGTCTGCAGCCTGTGAGAGTTTTAACAAACTCTCTCTCACTGTGCGGCTGCGATGCTAATGCTAATGTTGTTAGCACAGGTAGCTTCCCTTTACAGCAGCAGAACTAACCTCTCGCTCTGGGCACAAACAGACTGCTGTGTCTTCAGGGCCAGACATGTTTATCTTCTGTTTTCTCAATTCTCCGCTCAAAGTGCCGTATTTTTCGCCGAGTCTTGTAGTTTAAGATGTTATTCCTCCAGCACCGCTCTGGTGGAGCCACTACAGACGCACTGGACTCACCCCTGAGCGCGGCGCTGCGGCGTCGCGGAGCCTCGCGTCGCGTCGCGGAGCGGCTTTTTAAAATGTATTATTATATTTTTACATAAATGAGCCGCGGGCCGTGTCAAATCTCTTGGCGGGCCGGTTCCGGCCCGCGGGCCGTATGAATGACACCCCTGATCTAGGCGCTCAAATCGAGTGCACCTCACAGCAGGAGACGCGCTCCTCCCAGTCGGCCCCTTCAAATGGCCGTTGTGGGTGGTGCCCTCTCCCCTTTTATTAGTGTGACCAAGCCATTGTAATATAACAATTAAACTAAGGAGACTCAAATTGTCAGTACAATTGCCATATTTATTTCATAGGAGTATTAAAAGTAATATATTCAGTGCAATGTTCGTTTCACAGCAAGACCATGCAAGAGGGGTGGGATCAAATACAAATTATTTTAGCCCAATATATAAATAAACAATTATGGGATAAAACAGTGGCCGGCTTGAAGTGCTGTGTTTGGATTCACTGTAACAAGAACAATATTTAAGAACAGACACAGAAACATTTATAATTAGCTCTAGCACAAAAAATAGTTTACCTGAAACAGTGTAAAACAAAATTCTTTCCAGACACGCGGGATAAAGAGGCCTGCAGGTAACTTAACCTATCGTCAAAAGATTGTATTTGATTTAAGAATAACCTATTTATCAATAACAGTTTATTCACCTTTGACTCTCCAGACACCCCTCCCAAACATGGCTAAAACCACATGAAGCTGTGGACTCTCCTCGTAGCTTACTTCACCTACAGGGAGAGTTGTGTGATTATCTACACACTCTATTGTGTTTTTTTTTTGTCTCTTTTGTTTTATATGGATGTATGGATGTATGTCTGAATTAAAGATTAAATTAAAAAAAATTAAATAATATATTTACAATTCATGTGCTATATTCACCTTTTAAGACTGCGCTGTTCCCCCTGGCTCAGCTGCCCTCATGCTCACTGCATGGAGTGGGTTGAGTGAAAGGCCCTGATTTCCCTCTCTCTCCATTTTGAAACCTTTGCCCCTCCCACCATTTTCTGTTTCCTGTTGCCCTGTCACACTCACCCCCACTTTAAAAGTTCACCGTCGCCGGGAGAGTTCAGATTTTCACCACCATGATCTGAATGTAAACACATCCTGGCCTCGCACCCGAGCGGCTAGGGCCGCCTGACTATGGGCAGAGGCCCAGGGGCGGCAGGCGGAGGCCCAGGGGCGGCGGGCGTAAATCCAGGGGCAGCAGGCGGAGGCCCCGGGGTCTGTTGCAATGGTGTCCAGGCAACCATTAGTTCGCTGCCCACATCACTTTCGTCGTCCAAAATGGAGCTGCCCGCTGATACAAGTGGTGGGGGAGATGGCTGGGGTGATGGGGGTTCTGGAACTGGGTACATACAAGGATACACTTTGATTTCCATTCTATTTACATTTGTCTCTGGACCAAGTTTGTTTGCTGGTCTTTTTTTGTATACTGCTCCTCTATCATCCACACAGTTCACAATCTCAAATATTGTGTTATCCCACGCATCCTGAATCTTATTTCGTCCCAGAGGATGGATTGTTTTCAAAATAAGTGTACCTGGGGCCAGTATTTCTGTCGCATTGGGGACTACCAGTCTATTCCTGCGCTCGACCGCTATCTCCAACTGGTTTCTTGCGTGTGCGTGTGCAGCTGCTAGTCGGGAATGGTGCTCTACTATCCACTCATTCATGCTACCAGTGTCGACATTTACAGCTGTGCCCAATAGGAAGTCGACAGGCAGATTTGGCTTTTGTCCGAACATTAATTCATGGGGGGAATATCCGGTGGAGGCATGTTCTGTTGTATTGTACGAAAAAAGGAGGTGCGGCAACTGTTGGGGCCACTTTCGTTTCTTTTTTGGGGGAAGTGTACGGAGCAAATCATGGAGTGTATGGTTAAACCGTTCACATTGTCCATTTCCCTCTGGGTGGTAGGGTGTGGTCCTTGTCTTTTCAATTCCATACATTCTGCATAGTTGTTTTAAAGGGGACATATGATGAAAAATCCACTTTTTGTGCCTTAATATGGAGCTCTTCGCGAAAATTCACTGTGGTAGACCCGGCCGCTGCTGCCAGATCTACAAGCCTGCTCATCCTCTACTCATTACACCAGCAAAACGCCCACATCTAATCCACCAATAACCACCAGGACAGCAAGTTAAAAGCCGGAGACGCCCACTTCTCGGCCTTCTGAAGTCTGCAAGCTTCTGAAGTCTGCAAGGTGCATGTCGCTAACGCACCTGTTCGCAAATGCATGCGTTGTTCTGGAGGGGTCGCTTCTGCTCACGTGTTGCTCGTGCGCGTGGCCCGGCTGTCCTCAGTCTGGCTGCTCGTGGTCTGCTCCTCCTCCGCGTCCCTGCACCTGTTGTGGTTTGCGTGTCTCCACTGCTCTCCTCCTCTGCGGGCTCTTTCTGCGGGCTGCTCCGCGGGGCCCCTCCCTCTCCCCTCCCTCTGTGCTGCTCGTGGTCTGCTGCCGCGCGCAGACGGTCTGGCGGTGCCGCATTGTCCCGTTGCTTTCCCAAATCTCCTGGCATGTGAGTGTGCTGACCGCGGACGGATTAATCCCGGAGTCTAGGCTGCAGGCGGCTGGTTTTTGCCCTGCGCACTTGACTGCAGGCGTCAGTTTTCGCCCCGTGCTTGGTCTGCAGGCTCCGTTTTCACACGTGTTTGAGCTAACTGAGGGGCAATGCATATTAAATGGTATCAATCTCTATTGTCTGAGGGATATAAGAGGAGCAATGTGCATTAATTCAGATTCATGTTCTGCCACTTGCAGTAAAACCACGTTGGAAAAATGTGCAAGACTACCCCATCGTGCTCCAGACGGCACACACCAGAACTCTTGCCACGGCGCCATCTTTACAGCATTAATCTCATTACTCGCAGGTCACTATTGTTAAATGAATGCATTTAAATTCGTCTATCTGCAGGAGGAAGGAGGGGCCATGCATTTAAATAGCTAGGTCACTAGTATTAAATTGGGTAACTAAACTGCAGTTGTTGCATTTTGAAAGTGCAGCAGAAAGAAAAAGGGCCCAATGTGAATCTGCAATGGGTTTGAAGTGGAGTTGGAACTAATGAACGCATGGAAAAGTGATCGTTCATGCGTATCTGCCATAACCAAAGCAGCAAGATGGCTCCAGGGGACATCTGTGACATCATGCGAATGCATGGGAATGTTTCGGATTCGGGTTGATTTATTTCCTCAGGCTCTTAAACAACCATGGGCATGGTTCTCTGACCGCCGCTGCTGCGGTCCCTGCTGCCATTCCTACTGATGCCTGATCCCGCTGCTGCCTGTTCCCGCTGCTGCCTGTTCCTGCTGCCGCTCCTGCTGCTGCCTGTTCCTGCTGCCGCTCCTGCTGCTGCCTGTCCCTGCTGCCTGCTCCTGCTGCTCCTACTACTACATGTGCCGCTGCTGCTGTTCCTGCCGCTGCCGCTCCGCGGGCTCCCAGGCTGCACCTGTCTCTACGGCTCGGCTCTTTCAGACACGTATGTAACCTGGCTCACGGAGACAAGCGGCGCACGCTGGCGTGACACGTCTGTTGTTCGTATGAATCGCATTGTGCTGCTGCTGCTGCTGCTAATGCTGCTTCTGCTGCTTCATACTGCTACCGCTACTGCTGCTACTGCTGCCGCTACTGCTGCTACTGCTGCCGCTGCTGCTTCATACTGCTACTGCTGCCGTGCTGCTGCTGCTTCTTTTACTTTGACACCTCTCTTCACTTCGCATCTCTTTTACTGAAACACTAAACAGCAACAACAATATTCTACTGCTGTGGCTTTGATACAGGATTATTGCTGTTATTATCTACGGATGCTGCAACTGCTGCTGCTGCTGCTGCTGCTGCTTCATACTGCTACTGCTGCTACTGCTGCTGCTTCATACTGCTACTGCTGCTACTGCTGCTGCTTCATACTGCTACTGCTGCTACTGCTACTGCTGCTGCTGCTTCATTGATTGACTGCGGAACCTTCCGCAGTCAACCATTGGTTTTGTATTTCTTTATTCCGTCATTTTTTTTGACACGTTTCACAGCTTTCACATTTTCAACAATTTCCACAAGTTATACATCAAAACGTTCCACATGTTTGGGAGATTATTGCTATTACTTTTGGGACTTCAGCGATTTCCGGTTTTTCCGCAATCGGACAAAAATCTGCATTGAGAATTCTGCAATGCATTTTAATAGGCCCATGCATTTTAATAGGACTTCAGCTCTTTCAGACATTTCTACAGTTTCAATGATTCAACAGTTTCAAGGATTCAACAGTTTCAAGGATTTCAGCAGTTTCAAGATTTCAAGAGTTTCAAGGACTTCAACAGTTTCAAGGACTTCAGCAGTTTCAAGGACTTCAGCAGTTTCAAGGACTTCAGCAGTTTCAAGGACTTCAGTGTAATCATGCAACCTAATAGGGATTTTTCCATGTAAACCAGTATAATGCAACTTAATAGGGATTTTTCCATGTAAACCAGTATAATGCAACTTAATAGGGTTTTTTCATGTAAACCAGTATAATGCAACTTAATAGGGTTTTTTTTCATGTAAACCAGTATAATGCAACTTAATGGGGATTTTTCCATGTAAACCAGTATAATGCAACTTAATAGGGGTTTTTACATGTAAACCAGTATAATGCAACTTAATAGGGATTTTTCCATGTAAACCAGTATAATGCAACTTAATAGGGATTTTTCCATGTAAACCAGTATAATGCAACTTAATAGGGATTTTTCCATGTAAACCAGTATAATGCAACTTAATAGGGATTTTTCCATGTAAACCAGTATAATGCAACTTAATAGGGATTTTTCCATGTAAACCAGTATAATGCAACTTAATAGGGGTTTTTACATGTAAACCAGTATAATGCAACTTAATAGGGGTTTTTACATGTAAACCAGTATAATGCAACTTAATAGGGTTTTTTACATGTAAACCAGTATTATGCAACTTAATAGGGATTTTTCCATGTAAACCAGTATAATGCAACTTAATAGGGTTTTTTTTTCATGTAAACCAGTATAATGCAACTTAATGGGGATTTTTCCATGTAAACCAGTATAATGCAACTTAATAGGGGTTTTTTTTACATGTAAACCAGTATAATGGAACTTAATAGGGATTTTTCCATGTAAACCAGTATAATGCAACTTAATAGGGTTTTTTTCATGTAAACCAGTATAATGCAACTTAATGGGGATTTTTCCATGTAAACCAGTATTATGCAACTTAATAGGGATTTTTCCATGTAAACCAGTATAATGCAACTTAATAGGGTTTTTTTCATGTAAACCAGTATAATGCAACTTAATAGGGTTTTTTTCATGTAAACCAGTATAATGCAACTTAATGGGGATTTTTCCATGTAAACCAGTATAATGCAACTTAATAGGGTTTTTTTTTTACATATAAACCAGTATAATGGAACTTAATAGGGGTTTCAAGGATTTCAGGAGTTTCAATGTTTCAACAGTTTCAAGGATTTCAGGAGTTTAAAGGTTTCAACAATTTCAAGGACTTCAGGAGTTTCAAATATCTATCAAGTATTTTAACAGTTTCAAGGCCTTTTAAAGGATTTCAAGGATTTTTTTTAGCAGATTTCCACATTAGATCTGTTCCGCAGTCAATCGCAATGGCTTCAGCCATTGCAAGTTTCTAGTTTATTTTGACATCTCTCTTCACTTGCATCTCTTTTACTGAAACACTGAACAGCTACAACAACATTCTACTGCTGTTATTTTCTAAGGATGCTGCTGCTGCTGCTGCTGCTACTGCTGCTGCCGCGGCTTGATACAGGATTATTGCTGTTATTATCTGAGGTTACTACTGCTGCCGCTGCTGCTACTGCTACTGCTGCAACCCACTCTCTCAGAAGCTTACCCTGCTTCTAATGGATGCAGCCCGGCTGAGTATGCCGCGCTGCGCTGGACTCGCACCTATGCTCCCAGGGTGGCTTCGGCGGTTATGCTTCATCTCTCTACTTAATCTACTTAATCTACTTAATCTTCTGATTCTATCAGATGCAGCTGGCCGAGTAGCTGCGCTGAGCTGTCAATCGGACTCCTAATCAAGGGCATCCATACCTGTATTCTTCACTCTTCTGATCGCAGGCTCCCCATCATGCCGCCCATCCTGCAGCGGCTCTGAGCGGCACTGAACTCCGGCTCATCTTCCAAGTACATGTCTGCCCTCCTCGCAGCATCTTCCTGCTCGCCTTCTGTGGCTTCTCTGCATAAGCGAGTTCACTACTGCTCACTCAACCTTCAACGCGGTCCGAGACACGGCTTTCCCGACCATCCTCCTATCCTGATTATCTACTCTCCAACCCAAGATCCTAAGCGTAAGGGCGCCTGCAACATCAATGGCCCTCTCCGATATGTCTCTGCCCCTACAGGTCTCCGCTTCTACACGGATGCTGCCCCTTCCGTGGGTTTTGGGGGGTTCTTCCAGGACCCGTGGTTTGCCGGGCCGTGGCCGCTACTTCCACCGGAGCATCTTCTCTGCCCTACACGAGATATTCCCAGCGGTCGTGGCCTGCGCGCTGTGGAATCACACGTGGCAGAGAAAGAGGATCTCTGTCATGTGTGATAATCTCGACGTAGTGGAAGCATTAAACAAAGGTCGCCTTCTTCACCCAACATAATGTCCCCTGACCATTTCAACCTTCATCTCAAACATTCAAAGATCAAAGGCGCCTGCAACATAATATTAATAGCTCGCTCCGACACATCTCTCAGCCCCTACAGGTCCGTGATGCGTTACACTCGCCTCCGCTGCAAAAAAGGAGATCTTAACGGACCTCTATTTCTCACTCCAGACATTCTTCCCATGACAGCAACCTGGTTCAGAGCTCAACTAAGATCCCTACTGCTCCTCTGTAAATTGTCTCCCCAGCTCTACACAGCTCACTCCTTCAGGATAGGCGCCGCCACGCGCGCGGCCTCGCTGGGGCTCCCTGTGCGGGGAAGCGTTTAGTCCGGGTCTTGCTTTGGATGAGCACGCTGGTTCTGACCAGTCGACGCCCTCTCCTGCAAGGCCGCGTTCCACATTTTGCCCCAACCGTCTTTGATTATCGGGATGTTCCATCATAAGACACGTTCGCTTTTTTTAACGCAGTCATCACTGTATTCCCGGTGTGAGCGAGAGGTTTACTTACTCATAGATCAAAATGCTGAAAGTGGGGTCTCCTTGGCTCATATATTTTTCACAATAAAATTCCTCTGTCTCTGCGGGATGTCCATAAGTTCGAAATTACAGACACATTTTCACGTAGTCAGTTTCTGAGGCAGGATTGCTATTAGATTATAATCAACGTAAGGGACAGACGGTTGTTCGCTGTTCCAAATACCTGTCTGTGCCTCGCAAACCTGTTCCCATACACTGATATGTACAGCTGCAATGGGTCGTGCAGTTTAAACCTTGGAGCTGGGCTTGGACTGTGTGGTTTTCATTCACTAAAACTTGTCCACAACAGTGATGTACAAACACATGCTCACGCTCTGCTCTAAACACACATTTTTCATAGACTTTACAGGGATAAGAAATGTTGATTTAGAAAAGGCAAATTACATGTGGGAATTAATGCTGTAGGTGATTGCTATCACAAACCAGGAAAATGACGTACGGGTTGTATGAATAAGCAAGAACGTGCTACTGTCCAGGACCTCCTATATCGTCTCCCTCCTCTGCTTCGTCTCTGACGGAAAACTATCTCCAAGCTGAGTCGTTATGTGGGGATAAACGATATTAACGCTGCAGCAGTCCGAGTTCCCAAAGAAAGCATTTTATGGATCTTTTTTGCCTCCTCCAATCCTCGGTTTGTCTGTATTTATATCTGGTCCCAATCCCAACCGTAAAGCCGGTGGTGTCTGTCTCTCAGCGGAGAAGGTTTGCTGACGAACAGCAGCTGGACCCGTCTCACCCTTGCATATGTACCACAGAATAAAAATAATCGACTTTTCCAACCACTCTCACTTAAGGGCCGGAGACTACGGTCCTCCAGGACCAGAACCTCCCTTCGTTCTGTTGGATTTGTAGTGGGGTTTATGGCCTGTGCTCCACCCCTAGCTCCACCCCTCATTCCACCCACTAGTTAGCTGCCCCTTTTTAAGCGCAGCTGGGTAAGTTGGAGGGGCAGCCATTCTAAGGAGACCCTCTCAGCTGGATCGTAATAGGCCTATTGCACTTTACCTCATCGTTTTGTCGTACAAGTGATGGACGGATGGCGTGACGGATAGATTGGTATATAAACTTAGAGCGAGAGTGGTTAAGTTTAGTAGTGTACAAAGTGGCTTCCGGGAAAAAGGTAGAGGGGACTGTGGATGCTGCTTGTGTGTCTGGAGATGCAATATTATCAAAACGCCATAGTTAAACAGGAAGTTTTTAGTGGCCGTTTTCCATGGATATTGAGAAAGCACATGATATGTATGTGGAAGAGGGGCTTGATTATAAAATTGCATAATGCAGGAATTATCGGGAGGGCGGATGTTTAAATTGGGGTCAGGAGGAACCTTTCTTCCAATAGAGTTATTCAGGTGAGGGTGGGAAGCACTTATTCTCAGGGGGTGGCCAACCCGCGCGCTTGTGTAGCCGCATGCGGCTCTTTGGCTGGTTCCGTGTCGGGACTTCTGGGGCTTTCCACTCGACAAGCGTCAAAAACGCCTCGGTGGTGGCCGTGCCTTTCATTCCATATGTAGTCTCAGACCAATAAAGTAAAGGCCGGACTTCACTCCACTAGCCAGCCGCCAAAACCATCTGACGTCGTGCGAACGGTCAATTCATGGTTGGTCGGCATTGCATTGTCAATCACTCTGCAGCTGCTACCATCAGCTGCGTAGCAAATATCATAACAAACAACACGTTGCCTCGAAAACGCCATGGCCGTCCCGGTACGGAAAAAGAATTTCCTTGTCGCGTGGATTGAGGGCAACACCTTTCCTCAGTTTGAGCACGAGGACACCAGCCTGATCTCGCTGGTATCCACCAGAAACCAGAAGGTGATTGTGGGAGCTAGCACTAAGGACGGAGCAGGAATGATTTCCACGCTAAACTCTGACAATGCAGAAGAAAAAGTTAAAAAAGCTTAAAAGGAGACAACCGTTGTACATGAAAGATCGCTAAGCAGCAGATAGTAGAGGCAAGACCGAAAAGACTGGAGGTGGTTTGACCAAATGGGATTACATTTACGGACATCGGCTAACACCGGCTAACATGCTAAAACCACTGGAACAACAAACTAGCAAAACACAGGAGATAAGCCGAAACTCTGCCTGGTGAGTGTCTGTCTACAATCAAGATGCAAAAGTTATCTGGTCTTATACGGAGCATGTGGGTCTGTGGTTTCCTAAATCAGCTAAAGTGGTGATGGTGAAACCATACTAAAGGACAATGAACAAGTACCGGGGAGCGGCTGAAGCGAGCGGTGGAAGCGCCCGCAAACCGGGGAGAGTCGAGTCCAGCCCTTAGTGCTGTACGAGTCAATTTCTGTCATTATCATGTTGATGACATTTACAATAAATCTGTCTGAGCAGAGCACACCTCTCTCTGCACAGACAGATTGCATGTGTGTGCGCGTGTCTGCTCGTGTGCGTACGTGCCCGTGTGCGTGCGTGTGTAAGGGTTGGGGTGATGTTTATGTAGTGCACATTTGTATGATGTGGCTCTTTGCTGTAATACAGTAAAAAAAAATTGGCTCTTAGTCTCTGACTGGTTGGCCACCCCTGCTTTATCTAATGGGACATTGATTGATAATGGGACCCCGCAGGGGAGGGTGATCAGTCCTGTGTTGTTCAATATTATGGTCAATATGTTTGATGAGGTTGGACCTGGGTTTGGAACATCCCTGTTTGCAGATGACGGGGCTGTCTGGAAGCGAGGGCGCAATGTAGATCATGTCATGGCTCAAGTTCAAGAGAGCATGCATAAGATTGTTGGTTGGGGACAGACATGGGGTTTTAAGATTTCTATTGATAAAACTAAATATGTAGTGTTCGGTTATAGAACAGTTAAAGATCAGGGTTTGAACATGTATGGGCAGCCAATTGAGAGGGTCAAGTTTTTTAAATTTCTTGGTGTTATTTTTTATGAGAGGCTTACGTGGAAAAAAACAAATTGATGTGTTGCGTTTACTTTCAGGTAGTTCATAGGGGGCATCCAGGGAGACACAGTTAATGATATTCAGGGCAATGGTTAGGTCAAGGTTGGATTATGGAAGTATGTGTTATGGATCAGCAGCAGTGTCTCATCTCAGATGTTTAAATTGTGTACAGGCAAAAGCACTAAGGGTTTGCTGTGGAGCGCTCCGGTCATCTCCAATTCCAGCCTTACTTGTTGAAATGGGTGAAAGTCCCCTATCAATCCGGCGCTCAAAGCTTGCTATGCAGTATGTCGTCAAACTAATAGCTTATCCTGGTAGTCATCCTGCCAAGCTGGTGTTGGATGAAGTTTGGGAATGGGGTGCTAAGTCAAAGTATGGACCCTTTGTGTATAAGATGAGGAAAGAGATGGAGAGGCTGCGATTGGGTGATGTAGGAGTGGCTCCACATTTGGTATGGACCGATGTGCCTCCCTGGATTCTGCCCATGCCAGAGATAGACATGACTGTAATGAGTCTCGCCAAGGCAGGCTTCAACTACGTGGGGTCAGTGAATCAGGCCCTAAGTACTAGATGGGAGGGATTTCTGCAAATTTATACAGATGGATCTAAAGATCCAGAGACCAGAAAGACTGGAGTTGCATTTTATGTCCCAGAGTATGACATCCTGCAATTCAAAAGACTCCCTGATGTCTCTGTGTTTACTGCAGAACTGATGGGAATAATTGCGGCCTTGCAATGGATAGAGCAAACTAGGCAAGAGAAAACAGTAGTATGTTCAGACTCAGCATCTGTCCTGGAATCTTTGGAGAGTGGTGGAGCTAATGCCAGGCCTGACCTCATCGCAGAGCTGCTGGCTATCTTGTTCAGAGTGGAGAGAGCTGGGGGGAGTGTAGGATTCTTGTGGGTGCCATCACATGTGGGGGTGTATGGGAATGAGACCGCTGACATGGCTGCAAAATGGGCGTTGAAGAGGGAGATAGAAGTCTATGTAGTCCCAGGAGTGCTTGAATGGAAGTCAACTATTAAGAGGTACACCTCAGCTGTCTGGCAAAAAATGTGGGAAAGCGACCTTAGGGGTTGCCATTACTTTGGTTTAAATCCATCAGTAAAACCAGTGTCAGTATATACGGGTAAAGACAGGAGAGCCGCTGTCATTCTGACCAGGCCTTGGGTGGGATTTAGTCAAAATCGGGAAACACCCGGATGGATTATGTCAACACTGCAAACAAGACCAAACTGTCAAACACGTTTTTATTGCGTGTCCCGCTGTATAGATCTCAACGAGCAGAGCTATTTCAAACTGTTGCGTCCGTCCCTCAGAGTGATGTTACTCTGCAGACTCTGTTAAGTCCGGCACAGGGCCAGGACTTCGCTATAAGAGCGCTCGTGGACTTTCTTGTAGCCGTCGGGCTATTGTGGATGTAATAGTATTGTAGTGCTGGACTTGGACAAGAGAGGCAGCAATGTGCCTAGAGGCACCTAGTTTGCTATAAATTATTCGAAGAAGAAGAAGAAGAAGGAGGGCAGCCATTTTGTGCTGCTGGTGTGCTTTGCGGCCGTGGTCTTCATTTGTCTGAGGTAGGAATATTCCAAGCTAAGATGCAGCTTTAACTTGTCTTAGGGCTAAATAATTACTTTTTATTCAGGTCTTACTGCTGTATTGCTGGACTGGGTAGGCAGCATAACCACTTGTTGCTCATTTTAATCAGTTCTGCCCCAATTGTGACAATTGGTCTTTTTATTCAGTGCTGGTTCAAAACCGTCAAGTGTGGTAAGTTGGTGGCCTGTTTTTAGGTTTATAGTCAGCCTTAACAATTATAACTTTGTTCCATACAGGCTAACCTGCTGCTGTTGTATTGTTATTTAATTTGTGTTACTGCTGTTTTGCTTTAGTTGCTGGTTTTTTGTTTTTTGTGCTATTTGCTTTTGCTCTGGTTTAGTCTGTTCTTTGATTATACTTTTTCTTTTTTTCTTTGTTAATCTGTAGTTTATTTGTTTAGTTTAATTACATCTTTTTGATTTACATTTATTTTTGCAGCGACAGGTAGTCCAAAACAAACTGTGTCCGGTGATATTTGTTTTTTAACCATTTTTACCTTTTCTTTTAGCAACGATGGGCGCCCCCTGGTGGCTGGGCTAGGCACATTGGTGTGATCCCCCACCTTTGCATGAGATTAAGTGCACTTAATTCACGAGTTTGTTTTGCACATTTCATTTGCTGTGTCCACTACAGGTGAGTATTCTGTGTAGAACCCCTGGGCACCTCCCTGAGTAGCATGCTCACCACCGGTGGCCCCAGCTAGCTCCCTCTTTGTTTTGGCATTTATATTTTTAGCATTTAGGCCTTTTTAGATTAACTTTACCATTTTAATACCTTTAAATAAATGTCATTACTTTGTTTAATTTGTTAAATAAATTGACCTTTTCTAAATTTAGTTTGTCTAATTCTTTTCTTTTAGCAGGATCTTTTTATCAAACAATTTAAACTTGTATTCACGTCTGTCATATTTTAATTAGATACTTACCTGTGTTACTTTTTTATATTGTAAGTTTTTAAAATCAACCACACCCTTGGTACGCCACAGACTCATGAACACTTCATAAACATCGCTGACCTTATGACCGTCGCTTTATGCTACTGTCACTTTACTGCACTCTACCGGACTTAAGTCTATTGTGTGCACCTAGTGCACTTGTATATAGTATACTGAAGACATTTATGTAGATTTCTTATTTATGCATGCCTTTGATTTTTATTCTGCTTAACTTGGTAACTTGCACCGAGAGCCAAAGCAATTTCCTAGTTTGTGACTTCCTGTTACTCACATGGCAATAAAAAGGATGAGAAAATAGTCCACTATGACCAGGAACGGCGGCGACTGCTGCTGTGACCTGTCCTGCTACACCCAGAGGCTAGACCATCTCTGCTGCTGTGACCCGTCCTGCTCCACACAAAGGCTGGACCATCTCTGCTGTTGTGACCTGTCGTGCTCCGCCCAGGGGCTGCACCGTCTCTGCTGCTTTGGCCTGTCCTGTTCCATCCACAGCGGATAGCCCACCTCTGCTGCTGTGACCTGAAGTGCTGTTTGTTATTTTTACTATTAGCTTTTTAGAATGATCAATTTGTTTTGTTTGTGTGGATGGATGTGTTTTTGCTGCTACTGGATACCTAAATTTCTCCTACGGGGATCAATGAAGTATCTGTCTCTAAATGTTGTTGAATGTCGAGTGTCCTGGATTTGCGCCCTCCTGGACGGATCAGAGAGGCACCACTGGAAAGAGAAATATAAAAATTGTCCACTCACCTTTGGCCCTCCGCGGGCGGTTATCCCTCTCTAAGCTCGGGTCCTCTACCAGAGGCCTGGGAGCTTGAGGGTTCTGCGCAGTATCTTTGCTGTTCCTAGCACTGCACATTTCTGGACCGAGATGTCAGAGGTTGTTCCGGGGATTCGCTGTAACCACTCTTCTAGCTTTGGGGTCACTGCCCCGAGTGCACTGATCACCACGGGCACTACTGTCACCTTTACCCTCCAGGCCCTCTCCAGCTCCTCTCTGAGACCTTGGTATTTCTCAAGCTTTTCATGTTCTTTTTTCCGGATGTTACCATCGCTTGGAATTGCCACGTCCACCACCACGGCTGTCCTCTGCCCTTTGTCTACCACCACGATGTCAGGTTGGTTCGCCATTACCATTCGGTCGGTCTGTATCAGGAAGTCCCACAGGATCTTTGCACGCTCATTCTCCACCACCTTTGGAGGAGTTTCCCACTTAGACCTTGGGGTTTCCAGCCCATACTCTGTACAGATGTTTCTGTACACTATGCCAGCCACTTGGTTATGGCATTCCATGTAGGCCTTCCCTGCCAGCATCTTGCACCCTGCAGTTATGTGTTGGATCGTCTCAGGTGCCTCTTTGCACAACCGACACCTTGGGTCTTGTCTGGTGTGGTATATCTGGGCCTCTATCGCTCTGGTGCTCAGGGCCTGTTCCTGTGCAGCCATGATGAGTGCCTCTGTGCTGTCCTGTAGACCAGCCCTTTCTAGCCATTGGTAGGACTTCTTGAGATCAGCCACTTCTGTTATGCTCCGGTAGTATATGCCGTGTAGGGGCTTGTTCTCCCATGATGGGCTCTCCTCCAGCACCTCCTCATCTCGCCACTGCCTGAGACATTCACTGAGTACGTCATCCGTTTTGGCCTTCTCCATGATGTAGTTATGGAGTTTGGATGTTATGGAGTTTGGATGATATATATATATATATATATATATATATATATATATATATATATATATATATGAAAATGGACTACAGCAGGTTTCTCATCTACATGGAGAATTACACACATTCCTCCCTCTGCTGGCAGTATAGGGAGTTACAGGTGGGGATAATTTTTTTCACTATTCATGTTACACTGGCCTTAGCCATCCGTACACTCCGCTTAATCATCTCCCTGTAAGGTCTGGGTCTGGTCCCCATGCTACCGATTACAATCGGTTGAATTTCGACCGACAAATCAGAGTGCAAGGGAGGCAGGTGTTTTATTTAGTTGTGGGTGATGTCAAGAGTTTGTGTCGAACGGGCAGGTTGTAGTTTGGCAATAGCGAAAATTGCGATAGTAAAGTAATCCGGTCTGGTTCTATCAAGAAATTGAAGCCGGAGCAAGAGGAATGTTTAGCAAATGTAATCGCTGGAAAACATTGTGGCGCTACTCCCCACGGGCTTAGCGGCAAAGGAGATGGCTAAGCTAAATGCTAACGACAGACTTAAACTCAGATCCAATCTTTACAATCTGCAAAAGGAGTTAACCCCTCCCACCTGTAAACGGAGCTCAATGGGCTATATGCACGGGGAAGCGTGACGTCATTTCCTGTTAACAAAGCACAGCCCGTTCACTTCCTGCCTATGCTATCCTATGGCATTTAGGTGAGTTTTAGTGACGTTTTTTAGTAATTAGATTGATACATTCAGCTGTGAGACTGACCCAAAAGTGTCGCTGTGCTTTCTCTCTGAGGTAGAGCTTTGACTGTGGCCACTCAGAGCGATTTTTATACTTTATAAAAACTAGTGATGGGTAAATGAAACCTCACGTATCGTTTCGGCACATCCAACGAACTGTATTGATACTGTGCCGCAACAGTGTTGCTTGTGCTGCTCTATACTGACGCCTGGTGGATCTGATAAATCATTGCATCCAACTCACTGATTCAATGAGCTTTGTCTGTACACAATATTACGTAACTGCATTGTCTGTGTTATTTTATTTTTATGTGAAAATTAAAGTGATAGTTGTGAATGTATTCATTAAGCAAAATGTCATTGAGTGATTTTATATATATATATTGTAAGGTTATTTAAAGGGCACCCAGTCGAACATTGACCAGCAGACCAGGATACGTAAACATGCCCTCTTGAGCATGACCCATCTTGACGCACATCTAAGAGACGACCAGGTCAACCAGAGGACGTCATCGGTCACCGAGACCATAAGTGTCAACCAAGGCAATAAACCGAGCCCCAGAACAAACATCTTTGTGCCTTTCTGCCTGGCAGAGATCAGAGATCAATAATCTGCTCTCACTCCCGGGACATTCCACGGCTCTGAGACAATCTGTGACTCACCCACGGCGCTATGGCGCCCCCCAGCGGACACTGAACACTATCACACCCGAGGCGGACACTCAAAACGGACATTCCCCGATGACATTATGTGATAACCGTTACGGACACTACTCGTATGTGGCGTTGTCTGTGATGTGAATGCACTGTGTATCGGTATATGATTATGAACGATATGAATGTCTGTATTAATCCTGTGTTTTGCCAGTATAACATGTCTGTTGTGAAGGATGTCCAGGGAGACGCGCAAGGACGTCACGGACGCGCCCCCTTTGGAGCACAACAAAACTAAAGCACGGACCGGCAGACAGCCTCTTGGTTCTCCCTTGTAGGCAAGGCAAGGCAAGGCATGTTTATTTGTATAGCACAATTCATACACAAGGCAACTCAAAGTGCTGAACAAGATAGCATTAAAATCATAAATAATCACAGAACATTAAAAAGAAAGATAAAAATATAAAATCCCTCAGTTGTATGCACAGCTAAACAGCACCGTTTTTAACTTGGTTTTAAACATAGTCAGAGAGGAGGCCTGTCTCACATCTTCAGGAAGAATGTTCCAGATTTTAGCAGCATGAATCTGAAAAGCAGCCTCCCCATGTTTAGTTCTGACTCTGGGCACTAACAGGAGTCCAGTCCCTGTGCTCCTCAGAGTCCGGGCTGGTTCATATGGGACTAACATGTCACTAATATATTTTGGTGCGAGGCCATGGAGAGACTTGTACACAAGCAAAGCTGTTTTAAAGTCTATTCTCTGAGCCACAGGAAGCCAGTGCAGAGACCTGAGGACCGGACTAATATGGTCGTACTTCCTGGTTCTAGTCAGGACTCGAGCTGCTGCATTTTGAATGTACTGCAGCTGTTTTACAGCCTGTTTGGACAGACCTGTGAGCAGGCCATTGCAGTAGTCTAACCTACTGGAGACAAATGCATGGATAAGAATCTCCAAGTCTGCTTTAGACACTATGTTTTTGATCTTGGAAATGTTTTTTAGATGGTAAAAAGCTGCTGATGTTACTGATTTGATGTGGCTATTAAAATTTAAGTCTGAGTCCAGTATTACCCCTAGATTTCTGACCTTGTTTGAAGGTTTTAGGGAGAGAGACTGTAGATGACAGATGACGCTCTCTCTTTGTTTCTGGGGACCAAAGACAATCATTTCAGTTTTGTCTGCGTTTAGCTGAAGGAAGTTGTTTTGCATCCACTCACTGATCTGTTGGATACAGTGAAGGAGTGAGTCCACTGGTCCATGTTCTCCTGCAGTCAGTGAGACATAGATCTGAGTGTCGTCTGCATAGTTATGATAGGAAACTTCGTTTCTGCGTATTAACTGACCTAACGGCAGCATGTAGAGATTGAAAAGAAGAGGTCCCAGGATCGACCCCTGTGGTACTCCACAGGTCAGGGCCATATGATCTGAGACACAGTTTCCAATCTCAACAAAGTACTTCCTGTCTTCAAGGTAAGACCTAAACCAACTTAGGGCGGTGCCAGCGACGCCAACCCAGTTCTCTAGTCTCTGTAAGAGGATCTCATGGTCGACAGTGTCAAAGGCAGCACTCAGATCTAACAGGATTAGGATTGAGACTTTGCCTGCGTCAGTGTTTAGCCGGATATCGTTTGTAACCTTGACGAGAGCAGTCTCAGTGCTGTGGTGGGGTCTAAAGCCGGACTGAAACATATCAAATGAGTTGTTGATTATAAGAAATCTATTTAGCTGTTGGTAGACAACTTTTTCAAGGACTTTCCCCATAAATGGCAGATTTGAGATGGGACGGTAGTTGTTAAGTACCGTAGCATCTAGACTGCTCTTTTTAAGCAGGGGCCTGATGACTGCAGTTTTCAGGGCCTTTGGGAATATTCCAGAATGAAGGGACATGTTTACTATCTGTGTGAGTGAAGGTAACAGACTGCTCAGAACAGACTTTAGAAATCTAGTGGGTAGTACATCCAGGCTACATGTGGAGGCGCTCAGACTGGAGATTATCTCTTGGACAGTTTGATCATTTACAGGTGCAAAGTAAGTTAGCTCAAAGAGCCTTTTAGGCTGTTGGATGGTTATCTGTGGATTGGAGACAATGGCGTTTTTGATGCCTTGAACCTTGTCATTGAAAAAATGTGCAAACTCATTACATTTACGTTTGGAAGTTAGCTCTAATGGCATCTGAACAGGGGGGTTTGTTAATCTATTAACTGTTGAAAACAGAACACGCAGATTGTTGCTGCAGCCTTCAATCATTTCAGAAAAATACCTTTCTCTCGTATTACGTAGCACCTGGTTAAACTCGCACAACTTATCTTTGAAGATCTCGTAGTCAACCTGGAGGTTGGACTTGCGCCACTTCCGCTCGGCCCTCCGGCACTCTCTCTTTTGTGCCCTGACCGAGTCTGCTTTAGCCCACGGCGCCTTCTGCTTATTTTTCACTGTTTTAACCTTCACAGGAGCGATGGTGTCCAGAACATTCAAAACACTAGAGGTGACAGAGTTAAACAGTTCATCTACAGTAGAATACGATGCATTCTCAAAGTTTATCATTCCCATAAATAGTTCACCCGTATTTTCATTTATGTGTCTTCTTCGTACAGTTGCAGAGTCCACTGGTGGTTTGTTAGTGAAACACATGTCAAAAAATACACAAAAATGATCCGAAAGCGCAACATCGACCACGTTTACATTTGAAATATTCACCCCCTTAGTAACTAACAGGTCTAGAGTGTGCCCTCTGCTGTGGGTGGGGCCACTCACATGCTGAGTGAGACCAAAAGATTCAAGAACAGAACTCAGCTCTTTTGCCTTTCTGTCAATAACATTATCCACATGAATATTAAAATCCCCTGTAATAACTAAGCTATCAAAATCTGTGCATAAAACTGAAAGAAACTCCGTAAAATTATCAATAAATCTGTGACATGACTGCGGTGGCTTGTATAGGACAATGAAGAGTATTGGACTAGATTGTTTTTGTTGTATTTTAAAAGACACATATTCAAAAGACGGAAACTTCCCAAGAGACATTCTATGGGAGACAAAGTGGTCTCTGAAAATGGCAGCTAAGCCTCCTCCTTTTTTGTTTCCCCGTATTTCAGATTCAAATTTGAAATTTGGTGGTGATGCTTCTATTAAAACTGCATTTTCTGTATTTTGGTCAAGCCATGTTTCAGCCATGAACATAAGATCTAGATTATAAGAAAAAATAAAATTATTGATTAAAAAAGACTTGTTACAAAGAGATCTGACATTTAGCATAGCAAGTTTCAAAGTTTCAGTATCAGCGGTTGTGGTCGGCTGATTCTTACACGGAACAAGAATTAGATTTTCCTGATTAGACTGATTAACTTCAGATGTTTTTCTGTAATGTATTCTTTGTGTTATCACTAAAGGAATGGCACAGGTGGCTTCATGACAGGGCCCCAGCCGGGTCTCTCCTCTAACTAGACTGCCAGTGGCTGTGAAGCAGAGACCCTGTGCATCCTAGTGCTTAGAGAGAAGAGGGGAAGGTGGGGGAAGAGGATGGAGAGGCAGGTGGTTCTTGGGAGTTGGACGGGGGGGGGTTGAAGGTGGATGGGTTTTTGGTGATGGGTTAGGGGAGGGGCAGGCTGAGTTGGGTGGTGGACGAGGGGGGAGTGGAGGTGGAGGGTTTCTTGGTGCTGGGTTAGGGGGGAGGTGGGCTAAATGAGCAGGAGGGGGGGGGGGGGGGGGTGGAATACTTATGGGGTTAGAGGAGGGACGGGTGGATTTTGTGGGAGAATTTGAGTTGGACGCCCTAGGTAGCTTTGGAGGTACGTATGGGGAGTGGTTTTGAATGTTAGATAGGACTCTTGATCTGGCTACAGTGGGTGTGAGAGGAATAGTCTTCATCGCCGATCTTATCATGCCTGCCGAGTGTTCCGGTAATTCCAGTAGTGAAGGCGGGGATAGAAAACAAAGGGAAAGGTCGTCCTCATTTTCCCTAGATGGAGTGGATGTAGTTGCTTGTAATCACTCTAGCAACTCTACCTTTTCGGTACGCGTCTCCTACGCGGCCTACGCCAGCCACTTTCGGGCCTGTACATCCACGAGGACAGCAGCCACCCCGCTGTTGGAGACAAGGACTCTCCATCGCCAGCCACTCTCGGGCTCCCTGGACACCCCACCGCAACATCATTCTAGACCGTGTTGTGTGCGGAACCCACGTCTGGACCCGACCTGCTGGCTTCCTCCTGCTACCGTCCGGACAAAGGACACGTGGACGACATCCTCGCTTTCCCCATCTCCATTCTTCAATCTTCATTCTCATCCTCTCCACTGCCTCCTATCGTCCTTACCCCTTCGGACTTCTCAAAGTAAGACTGTTCCTTGTTGGAAGTGTGATTCGAATGATATGTATACAACCTCTGCTTAATGTGACCAGAAAACCCTTTTCGTTTTCGTTTCAATTTTTGTAGTCAATAAACCCCCGTTATCTTTAACTCATTCATTTCAGCGTCGTGTTTATAAGTCTTGGATATCCCTGGCCGATTTACGTACTCAAAACCATCAGATTTATGATACTGGTATCGAGGCAAATTAGTTGGATCTGTGCAGAAGCTTCAAACTCTGCTGGTGTCCAAAATAAAAGCAGATCCCCAACTCGTGTAGTACGGCGAGACTCTGATCTGGAGACTAGCCGCACTACACTACATTTTCATTTACCCCACGTATATGATTATCCTTTAAAATTATATCTTACATATATAATTACCCTACAGTATATATATATATATATATATATATATGTAACCCTAGTTCAGCGATGGCAAGCCCCAAGTGTGCTCTCTGCGTTGTGTTGTTTGTGTTACTGGTCAGGGGCCAGCAGTGCGGATAGGGAAACCAGGAGTCAATGGTGGAAGAGGCTGAACAGACGTTCCTCATTTATTGCCTTCATAAAAACAAAAGAGAACTGCCTCATTAAGAAGAAATTGTAACTGTTTTTGCAGTAATAAATTGTACATTCAAAGGCTGAATTGTAAAGTCCACATGCTACTGTAACAAGGACACGTGCAAGCTAGCACTCTAAAAACGAAATACGAAGTTATTTTTCCCACTTAAGTTTAACAGAGAAACAGCCTAAATGTACAATGACAAAATGCTAACCCACAATCAATATCTGGCACCCAACATACATTTATACACAAATAAACTTATTTTACACTCGGGAGCCCTCCTTACCTTCATAAAAACAAAAGAGAACTGCAGCGTTGCGTAGCTGCGGAGGGCTTATATAGTTAAGAAAACAAAGGGCGCCCTCTGTTGGCGCACGGACACATTACATCCTTACATATATATTTATTTTTCAAAACAATAAGCATGTCCAAAGTGCACTGTAAACCCTGGCAACTAAAGTATACTTGAAAAACCTTTGACATTTTCTACACTGCAATTTCTCAATCATTCTTCAAGACTGTGATGTCAACATAAACTTTTGAGGTTCGACTGGGATTCGTACCCTGTTCCCTCAAACGCGAGGTGAGAGCGCTATCCACTCATCCATCATGCCTAACTAGATTTTCCGTTTCAAACTGTTGATTGTAGATAAAGCGTCAAATGTAAAATACAAACATTGCCTTATTTGCTGTTATTTGCAGTATCACACTGCAGAATACTTTCTTTTAGTGGCAGGTTCCATTTTGATGCTGTAAAATTGGATGTTTTTCCTTTTTGAAAGGGTTATTTTCTTTTTCTGACAGCGGTTCATACCGGTGACACTTGCAGATGCGGAACCTTTTAAAGTGGTTCTCACCCCCGCTCCTCGGAGCTTACGTTACTCACATTTCCTGTTCAAATCTTCCTCTAAATGGGCGTAGCCTGGAGGACTGAAGGGGGCGTGAACGAGACTGGGCCGTTTACATTGCTCTGGGCGGGGGGCTGCTGACGTCAGGTCCAACTTGCAGACGTCAGGTCCAACTTCTGTGCCAGTGTTGGCGCCAGATTCAAAATTCAAATGTAGTAATACAGGTCGCCAGCAGATGGCGCCTCACAGACGGTTTTAGGCAGAAAGTCTAACTTTCAACTAATTTGCACCAAAGTGACAAAATTATGACCAGGATATGTAGACAACACTATTGGACACTCATTTATACCGTTTATCAGCAAAAAAAAAGTGGATTTGAGGGTGAGTCGTCCTTTAAACACATTTTGCCGTGTCGGTGACAAGCATGGATGTATTATGGTGACAAGCGACACTGCGGCTGTATCGGACACGTGGCTTTTTCATAAAGCGACACGCGCGCCGATACGAGGTTTCGCTAAACGAACTCGGCACATGCGCAGGTGTATCAGTGTTGCTGGACCCATCACTAATAAAAACACAATGACAGCACAATCAAAGAGCACTGTTGTGTCCCCAAAATGCCCAGTATCCTCAGTTTCCTGTTGTGACAAAAAAATAAAATGCTGGATGTTTGGTTTTGTGGATAGGCAAGGGGATAGGGGGTATGGTTTCAAGTTGGTGCTACGGCTAAGCTAAC
Source organism: Knipowitschia caucasica (assembly GCA_964034765.1). Taxonomy (NCBI): domain Eukaryota; kingdom Metazoa; phylum Chordata; class Actinopteri; order Gobiiformes; family Gobiidae; genus Knipowitschia; species Knipowitschia caucasica. Next base: position 34,439,208 of record OZ035826.1, read on the forward strand.
AAAATGGTGTACTACACCTTTAAATTAATATTTCACGTTCCAAAACATGTAAAGAAAAAATAAATAGTTCATAGTTTATAATTCTAAATGGCCAAATATAAAGTATAATGTTTCATTTTGCGTCTCTGTGTGTATTTTCTACAAGGGTGAGACCATAGATTGTAAAAGGTGAGACAGACAGCAGTTTTTGACACAGTCCATGTTTTTAAGGACTAATCTTTTGCCCCCACATGAGATTAGTTATCATTTTTCTACTCTGTCCACAGTTCACAGTGACGTGTCCTGCAAACACAAGGTTCACTTTTCTAGCTCTCTCCTTTGGCCTTTCCGAGAACCCGTAGTTACGTCATCCCACGGAAAAACCAACCTAGTGGCAAGATGGCTTCCGAACCAAATAAAACAGAAATCCTCACCATTTTCAAGCGATTAAGATCAGTTCCGACAAACAAGGTGAGCCTAATCCACACCGTCCAAGCCTTAAACATAATGTTCAAGTGTTTTGAGTGACTTTGTGCTTTTAAATCGAGTCGCAATCCAGGGAAGGGAAGAAAAGCGGACCCGGTGTCGCTAATGAAGCTAATGCTGCTAACGCTAATGTTGAAGCCTAGGCCACGTAAACGCTATAATGTCATAGGATGTACAGCTATTCTTGATGAGAAAGTCATCTTAAAACACACGACAGGTTTGGAGACCAAAAGATCCACTTTAGTCTTGAATTTAAAATGTAATATTTCGCTACGTTTGACCGATTAGATATGGATTAACGTCAGCCGTGTCCTAGGGAAGACTCATTTATGAAAAACGCGCAGAAAACCTCACAATTATGACAACATCGAGCAGATATGTTTAATGTTGCACTGTTATGTCTTCGTCGTCTGTGCAAAATTGCGTTAACTATCTCTCTACATGTTTAGGATTAGTGAGTAAAGTTGTACCTATAACAGATGTTGTAACTGGATTGTAGACGAGACTAGCATATTTTACTGCATTGATCTATCCCTGATGTATCCCTATTAGTTATTTTGTGTTGAAGTGAACACCAATTCAATGTACATGTATTTGTGTATCCCTCAATTCTAACAGCAGTCGTCTCGGAGGACTTCACGAACTTGTGGATTTGCCAACAACAGTTCAAACACAGGACATGCTTAAATAACAAACACATAGGAGCCATTGGTCCTATGTAAGGCACATGCATTATAGGCCTCAAACTAGTCCTCAAACAAGAGGACGATGGCCGCTCAAATGTGTAACCACAAGAACGAGCTCCTCACACACTACTCTGCTGAATGGAGCACTTCTAGAGATCCTTTCTTCCTTCAGTCATAAGACTATACAGATTTGTCTAAGCTAAACATGTGACTTAAGAACTAATAGTAACTTTTAGAATGTTGTATTAGTGACGTTAGTGTGGACGGATGTGTTTCTGCTGCTGTTCCTAAAAGAGCTCAGACATTCAGTAATATTCAATTCAATGGAGTTACTAATCGATATATCGCCCACCCCTACTACAAGGCTAATTTGCAATGTCTGTGTACAGAAGGGATTTGAACTATGGATGCATCGGCTGAACATTAGTGTCGGCCGATGTTTTCCTGATTAACTACCATAAGCAAAAAAAAGACATTCACCGATGGTAAGCGCAAGCGAAGAGATACCGGGACATTTCAGGAAAGTCTGAAATTTTAGACAATGCACCCTTCAGCATGGACTTTTTTTTAAAATGCACTAAGAAATGGCGACTTGATTAATTTTCATTCACTGTGGCATTAGCAGCACACACACTTGTCTGCTCCTTCACACACACACACATGTCTGCTTCTCCGCTCACACACAGCCTCACACACAACGCTTCTCTAGTCTCGCACAGTGTGAGCAGGTGTGTGTCCATCTGCCCTCTCAATACAATGCATCACTCCTTTCTTTCCTCCTATCACTTGGATTTAGACATCGCTAAAGGACCCTGCTGCAAACATAGCCGCCCGGGCTCCCACTTGTTTACAAATTGCTTTTGGTGAAAACATGTATTTTTGAACAAAAAAAATCACTGAGGTCACAATCAGAGCTGCCACCCAATGCTCATAGCACCAGTCCCTTGTTGATCCCCCGGCAGGTGGTGAATCCACAGGAAGATGGGTGCTCCGTCGGCCTTGGTGTTTCAGTGGGGGCTTCAGGCAATGTGGGGTTAAGTGTCTTGCCCAGGGACACAACAACAGTAGACTGTCGCCCCTTACACATATTAACCTCAAATCTTGCCTAAATTTGCCAATTCTGCAAACAAAAATATTACTTGAGTATTTCCAAAAAATTATTTCTGCTACACATTCATATTTGCATTTTCAATACAAAGTGGCAATCATTTTGAAACAATTTGCTTTCTCCAAACACTTCAACTTTCGGTTTTTGTACCTGGCAAAATAGTCTTAAAGGTGCACTGTGTAATTTTTACTGCCATCTAGCTTTGAGATCATATATTGCTAGTCTACTTCTACTACCAACACTACGGAAGCCTCCGAGGTATGTCGTGTTTGATAGTGATCCCCAACACCCGGTTATTCACCGGACTAACAAGGAAAGAATCCTTTAGTTTGATAAATGACCGGATCGCTCCATACACTACCACCCGTGTTGTAGAGCAGGGGTTCCCAAAGTTTTTAGCCCGCAACCCCCATCATAAATGCCCTGCTAACCCGCAACCCCCCCCCCCCCCCCCCCAACATCCCTTCCGTCACATGAAATGAGCATGTATTTCCTTGATACGGAGTAACGCTTTCTAGAGACTCACGCCACTACCGAGCTGCACTGTCCAGCCCAAAAAAGGAGGCTTGCTTATTTTTACTCATGTAGTGACACAGTGATGGGCTTGGTGGGCTCCCTCCTCAGCAGAAGTGGAGCGCATTTCTTGCGGCTCGCCCTAACTGTTCTCCTACCGCGGTAAAGTGGGCCGGCTTTCCGGAGTCAGCGGTAAAGAGGTCCGCACATTAAAAGCGGGCGGCCGCTTTCTGCTGTTACTTTATGCGGTTACTTTATGCGGTTCATCCCCGCGGCTTCTCTTTCCAAAGTTACTGTCAGTAAAGGCATAAACCGGCCACCCGCTTTTAATGTGCGGACCTCTTTACCTTTGACTCCGAAAAGCCGGGCCTCTTTAACGCGCTGTTCTACCACTGTCCTCCCTCCCTCCGCTGCCCTCTCTCCCTCCGCTGCCCTCTCTCCCTCCGCTGCCCTCTCTCCCTCTCTTCGCACCATCAGCCTGACCCCTGATACAAGTGACTTTTCTCCCCCTCCGGGTTTTTCTGTTGTGGATATTAACCACGTTTCATTTTAAAGCAGGTATTATTTATTTGTAGCCTCCAAACACCTTTAGTTTTAGCAAACAACAGCAGGACACGCTTTGTCGCTGCATGATGTGAGCTGTGTTACGTGATGATTTTGATTGACACTGCAATGACTGGGACAAAATTACTAACGTTATTAAAATATATTATAGTCTCCAAACACAATTTAACAAGTAGTCCTTTTGAATCAAATCAAATGCTAAATAAATATTTAAGGGCTTTATATTTGCTCAAAAAAAAAAAATCTTTTTTTTTTGTTTGTGTAGAAATTATCTTGCGACCCCCCCCAGGGGTTCCCGCGACCCCCCCGGGGGGTCGGGACCCCCACTTTGGGAACCACTGTTGTAGAGTCTCCCTCGTTCTCATCACTGTTGGTGTGTGAAGTTATGTATTGTTCACGTGTGAGTCTGTTGTATACAAACTACTAGGGATGTACCGATCCAGATTTTTTGTAATCCGATCCGATTTCGATATTCTTAAATATTGTTTTGCCGATACCGATCCGATACAATATTTTCTTTTCTTTTCAAAGCATTAAAGATTGTGCATTTTTACCTGAATAAATACGTTTGTCGTGTCGGCTAACGCACGTTAGCAGCCTTGTTTTCAGTCACGGGGAATGAGGCTCGAGGAATATGTTCACAAGCAGGCTCCCCCATAGTTAGTCCTCGTGAAATCCTGGTTTAGTCCTGGTTTATCTCCTGTTTTGTGTCCCCATGACGGCTCTGTGCGGCCGCTCTCTGATTACCGCACGGAGGAAAAAGTTCATCACTTGCTTTCGCCGCATGCATCAGGTCTCTGTGTCCACTGCCTCTGCCACACCGCACATGCTATGCCTCGCACGGACATGCATAACCATTGACACGGCATTGAAAAACATGTACGATACGCATTGTGCGGTTGTTGTTTTTGCATTTCCCAGAAAGTTTTGCGGTCATACTCGGCTGTGATAGGTCGAGAAGCCTATGCCTACATCCCCCAGAATGCCGCACGCCTCTGACTCTGCTTTACTTCCTGTGTTTTTATCCTGTTTTTTCTAACGGAGTGATGTTAAACTAGCATTCTATCGACCCCGTTTTCTATTGATATCGAACACGTGTCTATTGCAATATATCTTGTTGTCGTTTTATCGCCCAGCCCTAGTTTTACATTGAATTTAGTTTACGGCAGCCGTAAAGCGTGAGCATGCTGAAAAGTGAAGTAAATCGGCTTCATATTTAACAAATCCGATATTATCCGATCCTTACAAAATACCCATATCGGCCTGCGATACCGATCCTGAACTGAATATCAGATCGGTACATCCCTACAAACTACACAATGTGCCTCCTGTTGTGTTAACTCTGCCTTTTGGTGCGTGTGGTTTGCGATGTTGACACTTTGCTGCTACGACTACGGACTTTTGCATAATTATTTTTTAAGATTGTTGTTCGTGTTGTTTTATTTTCATAACTGTGGTCCTCCATGGTTCTTTTATATAACTGTGATCCTCCATGGTTCCTTCTTCCAACTTTTGAAGGCACACAATATCGATATTTTAAATTCTAAGCCTATAAAAACGATTAAAAAAACATGGTGGAGGTAAATAAAAAGGTCACATTGGTTATCAGTTAACATGTTTTTTCGTATAGAGCACTTGTAAAAATTACACAAGGTGGCTTTTTTATAGACTGACAATTAGGGATGGGCAATATGGCTGAAAACTATATCACATTATAAGTCATTCATATCGGTTGATAATGATATATATTAGAGGTGCACCTATCGAGAATTTTTTGACCGATCATTAAAATTTTGATCTGCCGATCCGATCAAATTTTGATAATATTAGTGATAAATGAATAGGACTAGTTATTCACTTTATAACTAATCTTTCAAAACCATCAAGGTACTATGGAGGCGGTTGACGATATATCGATTTTTCTATATATCGCGATTATTAATTATTATCAATTAATTATTATCAATATGCATTTGCCATTTTTTTTTTGTACTATTCTTTTTTTTAAAATTGGTATCAATGCGTAATGTAGCCATATTAAGTATCTCCATTCTATTTATAATGAAATAAAGTATTTTTCTTTTATTTATGCCATAAATTGGCATATTGTATATTTCTGACCAATATATCAATAATCGTCATAAAATCATTATCGTAATATCGTTATCGTGATATGATCGTGAGCTTTGTATCGTATCGTATCGTGAGGTTCCCTTAGGTTCCCACCCTAGGTAGTATAAAAAAAATGCCCTAGGGGTACTCGAGACAAAAAGATTGGGAACCACAAGTATACGTTACAGAGCATTGAGATACATAAAAAAGAGATAGTTATGGCAATGTTTTTTCTTCAGTAATATTAGCATCTCAGCATTTGCAGGGGTTAGTTTATTACGTTTATCATCCTGAATAGTCCCGCTGCGCTAAACAGCCGCTCACTGTCTACACTTGTGCATGGAGCGCAGAGGAAAGCAAGCGCTGCTTTGGCCAATGCAGGGAAGGTGCTTTTATTTTCCTTTCAATAAACAAGCGGCTGACAGCTCCGAGGCGTAACTACGTCAGACCAGTTTCATTTTTAAGTCCAGATAATAGTTGGAGTGTGGATATGTTATCCTGCAATTGGAAATGAGCACAGTTGATCACTAAAAAGTAAAACTCTCGGTGCATCCGATTTCTTAAATCAACCTTCTTACCCTTCACTTCCCATCCTTATCATTCCTATTGTCACTGGAGGCATATAATTGGCCTAAGTCGCTTTTAAAACATCTTAAAATGTGTTACATATATATTGGCTAATTCTGCAGCTGCCCTCAGCAGAGGAAGAATAACTTAGACTTGAACAAACTTTATTGATCCACAAGGAAAATTGCGTTGTCACCGTAGCTTGCATAGTATTCCACAATAAAAATAACAATGAATCAAGGAGGCTTTCTGATGTAATCGGATGCAGTCAAATCCTGGGCTAACGATCGTCCCCTACCTTGAGGCTGGCCTCACTTGGTGATTTTTCAAGCCGTGGTTGAGCATGATAGACCCGTATTTGTTTTCGAAAACATAAATTATGACCCATGTTATCCCAGCGATAAACACGAGCGAGAAAACGGTATGATTGCACTGCACAGCATTCTCCCACTGTGAGCTGAGGCATTTATGTCACCCAAGTGAGGTTTGCCTCACAGCACGCCGCTGTAACCAAAATTTGACAAAAATCTGCAATTTCGAGTTAAAATTCATTTAAATTCAATTAATATAGTTCAACAGTAGGTATCTCAAAGGAGAGTTACATTTATATGATACAATAGCACAAATCACTTGGTAAATAGTGACCACGTATTATTGTTTTGATTAGGGCAGCAGGATACAACAACAAAATATTGTTATTGCAATATCCATATCAAAAAGATGCGCTGTTAAAATTGTGCTTATTAATACTCATTAATGTTGTGCTTATTTTGTTATTTGTCTCTTGCGTTTCAATGCAGATTGCAATTTCAGGTGAAAACTATCGCAATAATATTGTTATCTTAATACTAAACACTCATATCTCATAACACTCATAACACTAATTTCCAATATCGTGCAGCCCTAGTTTCGATGTAATTATCTTCCTTTCCATGATTGCCTCCGCTACCGCTCGTCACTGATCGCCATAGTGTGATTTGTACAGAAGTTAGCTGGAGGCCCTATGGGCCTTAGTTCTGACGGCGTTTGCTTCTAACTGGGACAGATTTGTTACTTACTGCTAATTTACACATCACGCGTTACAGCACGTACGCGTTATACGCGCAGCAGACGCGCGTAACTTTTTTCCATGTTAACCTATGATGATATTTACACTTCTAGCGTTATACGCGTATGACGGACATGTGACGCGAAGCTGCGCTCTAATTTAGGATGGATTTCTAATTTTGTGCGCGCACCAACTAGAGGTGCAACGGTTCATCACTGATCCGTGATCCGTTCGGTTCAACGTCTTCGGTTCGGTACAGACGTGATCCGCGGTTTGATTTATGAAAAAAAAGTTGTGCGCACGTTGTTCAGTCCACACACAGCGCGGTCATTGCGAGCAGAGGAACGGAGATGCTTGAAAGCCCTGCGTCTTAAATCCCCAGTATGAGAGCATTTTGGCTTCACTGTAACTATACTGATGATTAATATTCGACAAAACTGTCACGGTGTGTAAGCACTGTGGCACAAGAAAGACATGAGTGAAAAAAGCGTCTCAACGACCACCTATTGTCGCGGCATTTAAGCAGCTCCTTTACGCACAGTCAGACCGGGCTAAAGTCAACTCTCCCGCGCATCCTCACCTGCGCTCACGACTGACGCTTGGAAGTCCCGCGGAACCTATAATAGATCGATCAGCGGAACCGCTCACTTCATCACCGCAGACTGGGAGATGAAAAGTCTGGCACTGAAGACACGCCCCCTCTACGACAGTCACACTGTCACACAGCGCAGGTACTGACACAAGCAGCGGAGGAATGGAAGACAAAGGCCCAGTACTAATATCCCAGTCACAACTGATAATGCCAAAAATTAAATAAATGCAGTGAATGAGGCTGGGCCCAGAATGGACCCCCTCCTTGGGAGAATCAGCAAGGTGGTGTAATATATGAGGGTAAATATCCTCATAAAGTGCCTTCTTATGTTGCACTTTGTGTTGTTTTTCATTAAATATGTTAAAAAGACATAATTGGATGGATGGAATATGCCTTCCATCCATCCATCCATTTCCTTCCCCTTAATTCATTTCTAGGTCAGGGGGGGCAGTCAGAGCAGGTGCCGAGTCCACATGAGCTGTGTTTATTAAAAAGACAAAACTTTTTTTTAGAAAAATGAACCGAAAAATGAACCGAACCGTGGCTTCTGAACCGAGGTACAAACCGAACCGTGATATTTTCAAACCGTTGCACCCCTAGCACCAACGCGTCTCCCATTGAAATCTCATGTAAAACTTTATTTTTCTAGCGGTCCTTGGCTTTAGATCACATCTGCACGCACACTGCACTTATGTCTAAACATCAGCAGGAGGAGCAGCAGGTTTTACAGTGATTCTGGACATCGTTTTTTTTCTTTCATAAAGTCTCGCGTCTGGCCAAACCAGCGCACAGAGACCATGAAGACAAACGCATGCATGTCTATCTCTTATACAGTCTATGGGAAGGACTCAAAACAAACCCAATGGGGAAAAAATATTTTCAGAAGGCTCAAAAACAGCAGCAGCCTCAAGACTCAACTAGGGATGTAAAAAACTATGAATTTAATGACCGATCACCAGCCTCACTAACCGGTTGAAACCGGTTAACCGCGTAGTTTAAAATATTCAACGTTCTTTGAAATAACAGCCATTTCGAGCCGCGTACTTCTCATAAGTGCATCTATGTGTTCTACGGGATCAGAGCAGACACAGCGGCGCCAAAACCCGCAACCGCTACCTTTGCGCACAGAGAACTGCTTTTTTAATCTTCCCATTCTTCTGTGGATGGTATGGGAGATTTGCGTACTTTTCCGTACTGCCTCAGCCGTGGTTCCATCCCCATAGTACCCGTGCCATGACGTCACGTCGGCCCACTGCCTTACACTGATTGGTCAACGAGTGTCGTCACTGGAAGCAACATCTGACACTTTGGGAAAGACAACTCAACCGCCATCTTTAAAACCGGCTGCTCTGCTCGGCTCTGTTTCGGTTACATTAAGTCCTCCTCACTCCAGAGAAATGGAATCACACAGAAAGCTCCAAAAGTCCTGGTCCTGGTCGGTGGACGAGGTCCACACGTTCCTCTCTTCAGGCCAAAAGAAAGAATTCAAAGGCAGCTCGAGCCTCAACACAGTTTTCAGGGAGATCACCCAGCTCTGGACTAGTCTGTGGTAATCCTGGAAATAACTGGTTAGCTACTGGTTAAAGCTCTCACTGAAATGTATTTACTGTGTAAATGTTCGATTGTCTGTTGTACACAGTGAGCTAGCTACATTTAGCTTCATTTAGCTATCGATAGCAGCTAAGCTAACGTCCTCCCTGTGCTACTGTGCTTTATCTCGTATTATCTGCAGTGCTTGTATTTAAGTTGTGTGTATATTTGTGTGATAATCCCTTCCCATAAGTGTGGAGATTACCAACGAGTAATGAGTGACCGGAGTATTCTCGTCTGGACCTGGTCTGGACCTGGTCTCAGACATACGTACTTTTGACTTTGTAAACTGTTGGTTTTGCACTTTACATTTGTTTTCAATAAATCTGTGATTGTATCCCAAGACTGTGTTTCATTCATTTATTATTATTATTGTAGTTGAGGTTTGGGTATCGATTGTTTGTCTGGTCTCGGAGTCTGCTGTAGTCCGGACCGAGTCCGGACTAGCCTAGCCTAGCTTAGCCTCGCCGCTAACTCGCTAACTCCCCTATGGCTGCCGCTGTCTCTCCCTCGGTCCTTTACTGCTCGAGTTGCCATATGACGAGTTTAAACCCCGGATCCTTCTCTGAGGGTAGTGATAGATGTGTTAAGTGTTGTACAGTTGTAGCTTTGGAATCCAGGGTTAGTGAGTGAGCAGAGTGTCGAGCTAGCGCTAGCATTAGCTATAGCCTAGCAGTATCCTCGGACATGCAGCCCTCCTCCTCTGCTACACAGGCTGCTGTTGCTAAAGGTCCCATTCAGACATTCAGATTGTACAGAGCAGTCAGCACCATTGACTTCACAGTGTCAGAGTCATTCTTGTGCTGAATTTTCTATTAAACACTTGCTTTGATATTATAATAAATCCATGCACCGCACCAGTACTAGTTACGCGTCACACGTAAATGACGTGCTATGACAACGCTGAGGACATACTGGGGGTACTATTTTTGATGGAAAAGCACGCGAACTGGGCCATGGCGCGCCGTGTAGAGTCAAAACGTACCGGACTCTGACTGTGGAAAAGCGGCATATGTGTGTACGTGTGTGTAAAGATAGCTCCAATGTAGTTCTGACCCGCGCCAGTGTGCAACTTTGGCGGTAACAGAGGGGAGAGATGATGCGTATGGAGGGGGGGAAAGTGTGTGTGTGTGTGTGCGCGTGCATGTGGTGCGTGCGGCATGAGAGTCGCCCCGGAGTTTACAAATACATTGGCGCACACAGCTAGAGACAGACCCGCTCGTCACACCGTGCAAATAGGGCTTAAAATAGCGTTAATAAGAGATGTCCCCTCTCCCCTTTTTCTTTTTTTTAACCAACAGCTTTGACCGGTTAGCGCTGTGACGGTCAACCACTGGTTAAACGGTCACCAATTTACATCCCTAGACTCAACAGACGTGTTCATGTTTCTGCTCCTAATTCGTAGTGTTGCTTTCAGGCGTGTTTCGACTGTGCAGCCAAGAACCCAAGCTGGGCCAGCATCCCATACGGCGTGTTTCTGTGCATCGACTGCTCCGGAATCCACCGTTCTCTCGGAGTTCACCTCAGCTTCATCAGGTGAATCTGTCAAACTATTATTCAACTGTACATGATGGAAGGTATGTAGCAGCCTGTAGCCAAACGTGAGTGTCTGTGTGCTAACCAAGGCGTGTGTGTGTTCAGATCCACCGAGTTGGATTCCAACTGGAACTGGTTTCAGCTCAGATGTATGCAGGTTGGAGGCAACACAAATGCAGTAAGTACTTTTATAAGAGTGGCTTACATAAGGGTGGCTTCCATAAGTATCAATACAACTCCAGTAACGTGCAGTCTGCATCTTATTAGAAACATTGTAGACTTGTAAAAAAGCCCTGTGAGTCACTATTTCTTGTTTTGGGCTGAGAGCTGATTGGCTAAGTGTGGGTCTCTCGCTGGTCTGTCTTTTTGGTGTCTCTTTCTGGCCTCAAAAAGGATTTCTTTCTTGTGAATTGCTGCAGTCATGGTTTGTTTCTATTTTGGCAGATGGCTTTTTTCCGCCAACACGGCTGCACCACGAATGACACCAATGCCAAATACAACAGCCGTGCGGCACAAATGTACCGCGAAAAGATTCGGCAGCTCGCCAACGCTGCTTTGTCCAAGTACGGGACTGACGTGAGTACAGCTGCTGCTGGGGTAGAAGAAAAGAGCTGATTTGAAGATATAGGGTTGGGCGACATGGCTGAAAACTATATCACAATAAATACATTTGTCGTGTCGGCTAACACACGTTAGCATCAAATATTTAGTCTCAGGGGAATGACAACTAGGCTGGAGGCACATGTTCACAAGCACAGTGTCCCCCATCGACAGTCCTGGTTTAGCTCCTGTTTTGGCCGTTTTGGAGTGTTTTCAGTGTCTCTGGTGGAAAAGAGGAAGTCGAGTCTTTGTACCCACTGCCGCACATGCTATCCCTCGCACGGACATGCATTGAAACACGACTTTAGATCCTCGGACGTAACGCATGGTCCGCTTGTTGATGTGAGTTTTTCCTTTTTTGTTGCATTTCCCCGAATGCCTTGCGGGTCATGCTCGGCCGTGATAGGTCGAGAAGCCTTTGCCTACATACCCCAGAATGCCACGCGCTTCTGACTCTGCTTTACTTCCTGTTTTTACGTCCTGTTTTTTCTGACTGAGTGAAGTTAAACTATCGAACATTCTACCGACCCCATTTTCTATGTATATCGTCGTTATCGTTTTATTACCCAGCCTATGAAAGAGGCAAACAGGCATTTAAAACCTAGTGGCAGAACCTCTCTGGTCTCTCTCTGGTCTTTGTCTGGTCTCTTTGGTCTATCTGTAAATGTTGATCTAAAGATAGCTTTTTTTGAGTGCATTAAACACTGCTCATTGTCCTGTTTGGGGGCTAGAAAGAATAGCTGGTAACATGTATGGAGATAGCCTGGCCTTAGCCATCTGTAAACTGCTGTTAATTGTTATTTCCTTACATATACAGGTCCTTCTAAAAAAAATAGCATATTGTGATAAAGTTCATTATTTTCTGTAATGTACTGATAAACATTAGACTTTCATATATTTTAGATTCATTACACACAACTGAAGTAGTTCAAGCCTTTATTGTTTTAATATTGATGAATTTGGCAAAAAAGTAAAGAAAAACCAAAAATCCCTATCTCAGAAAATTAGCATATCATGAATAGGTACTCTAAACGAGCCATTAACCTAATCATCTGAACCAACAAATTAACTCTAAACATTTGCAGAAGATTCCCGAGGCTTTTAAAAACTCCCGGCCTGGTTCATTACTCAAAACTGCAATCATGGGTAAGACTACCTGACTGCTGTCCAGAAGGCAATCATTGACACCCTCAAGCAAGAGGGTAAGACACAGAAAGACGTGTGTCGACACCTGAGCGAATAGGCTGTTCCCAGAGTGCTATATCAAGGCACCTCAGTGGGAAGTCTGTGGGAGAGAAAAAGTGTGGCAGAAAATGCTGCACAACCCCAAGAGGTGACTGGACCTTGAGGAGGATGGTGGAGAAGGGCCGATTCCAGACCTTGCGGGACTTGCGGAAGCAGTGGACTGAGTCTGGAGCAGAAATATCCACAACCATCGTGCACAGGCGTGTGCAGGAAATGGGCTACAGAAGCCACAACCAGAAGCAGAAGCGCCTGACCTGGGCTACAGAGAAGCAGCACTGGACTGTTGCTCAATGGTCCAAAGTACTTTTTTCGGTGGAAATCAAGGTGCCAGACTGTGGAGGAAGACTGGGGAGAAGAAAATGCCAAAATGCCTGAAGTCCAGTGTCAAGTACCCACAGTCAGTGATGGTCTGGGGTGTCATGTCAGCTGCTGGTGGTGGTCCACTGTGTTTTATCAAAGGCAGGGTCAATGAAGCTGGCTATCAGGAGATTTTGCAGCACTTCATGCTTCCATCTGCTGAAAAGATTTATGGAGATGAAGAATTCCTTTTTCAGCATGACCTGCTCAGTGCTCACAGTGCCAAAACCACTGGTAAATGGTTTACTGACCGTGGGGTTACTGTACTCAATTGGCCTGCCAACTCTCCTAACCTGAACCCCATAGAGAATCTGTGAGATATTGTGAAGAGGAAGTTGAGTCACCAGAATCAACACTGTGGATGAACTTAAGGGCACTATCGAAGCATCCTGGGCCTCCATAATGGTGCTTTCAGACCGGATCATGCGTTGCGTCGGATTTCAATGCAAAGTCTATGGTGACGAGCGTTCGAGCGTCACACGTGTAGGGACCTCTCGGCACGCACGGACGGACTGTTCAGTAGACACGCACGGACTTGGCGGGAAAGTCAAAGGGGAGGAGCACGAGCGAAAAATCAACGCCCACAGGAGATGGATTCTGCTCATCCTTTTCTTGGGACGTTCATGCGACAACCAATCAGAGAGCAGCAAAGTAGTCACGGGGACATTGGCGGACTGAACGAGCAGACTGAAAATACTCGTAAACAGCCAAAACGGGACCCACACCAGGCTTCACCAGAACTCAAACCAGGGTTGACAATGGGGGACTGTGTGCTTTTGAAAATATGTGTTGTCATGCTCCCGTGACCTTATGCAACTGCTTCGAGTGTGTTCGCCGATGCGGAAATACCGAATAATGATATGAAAAAACGTATGGCGCACCTCTGTGAACACATACTATTGTTATATAAAGCCTGTGGAAAGTCTCTGTTCAAAGACACGCTGCATATTGGAGAAGATCTGTACACAAGAAGCCGCTAGCTAAACTCTGTTAGCATCAGAGCCGGCCGGCTACTTCCGGCACTTCCGGTCCGCGTCAGGGCCTCTCGGTGTGAAGCCCGTGCGTCTGAAAACTAACCTGTCTCAGAGGCAGCTGAGGCAGCAGACCGCCACAGAATGGGGCCTGTTTCTGAATGATATTGATTAGAGTGGAATGATAAGTACGAACTGCTTGTCACAGGTAGCCTTCCCATTAGGGTTGCCAACTTGAGAATAAAAAAATAAGGGACACCATTTGGGTGGATCGGGTTGAGCACTTTTTAGTCCTAATTTCAGTCTACAAAGTAATCATGGAATTTCATAATCACAGTTTTTAGATTGTAATTTAATGACTTTATATAAAAAAACAAACAAATCCTTAGTCAAAAATGAAATTGAATAAATAGGTGGAACTCTTTGGCTGGTTAAGGACTTAATGCATTCTTATTAGTAATAAAAAAAATATATAAAAAAGAAATACTGTAACATACATTATTTATGAATGTTACAATAAAGACCAATTTCTGTAACAGCAAATAAAAAAAGAAAAACATGTATTCATTAAAAAAACTCACAAATCAAAGTCTGTAGCACTTTGATATGGTCATCATTATTTATATTGTCTGAGAGTTTTGTGCAGGTACTGCAGGTTTGTGGCTTCAGTAAAAGCTATTGTTTGTTTACAAAGCTGGTCTGGATATTTGTTGACGGTCCCCAAGTGCTTTTCTCGGCGCTTGCAGTGCATTGGATTCAGAGGATTTCTCTGCATTAAAACCGCATTGAATTTTTAAAATCAACGTAGAGATGATCATTTTAGCACAATTACTTTTGTTTAACAAAGTAGCTTTCATGAGCTATTGACCGCGGAAGTCCAAATCTGGGAAAATGACGCTACTTTACCAAACTTCTGACGTGATGGTGCTGCGGGCACGGCCCACGCTGGTGATTGTCAACATTAAACCAACGTCTGTGATCAAGCCTACGCCCCTTTGACAGTGATTGGCCGAAAGGTAGACGCTTAAACTGATCATTACTAGTGTGTGCGTGTGACATGCAGTGAGTGAGTGATGCATTTAAGGTGGCTCTGAAAATACGGGACCGAAGCCGTCCCGTATCGGTTCAATACGGGACGCACATAGTTTTTCTATAATACGGGACAATTCCGTATTTCAAGGGACGGTTGGCAACCCTACTTCCCATGTTCTCTTACAGTAACCGCTTATGTTGCGGTTCTTCACAGTTTTGTCTGTACATTTTATGTATGAACCCAGACCAAGATAAAGTATATGTTGTGGGGGTCATATAGTTATAAAATTCTAAACTCTGCCACAATAACCTGCACCTCTTTGTCCCCAAGGGAAATGATACCCCAATGTGCACAAAAGAGACAGTAATTTAACACATGCTCAAACATAAAGTAGTATTTATTGTACACAAGTACAATAAACAATATACAATGAAATTGCACACGATATAGAACACTAGTAATACTAACAAAAGTCTGAAGCTAAATTCAGCTAACTAATCTAACAATAAAAGCAACTAACTAATGCCTAAAACTCCAATATTCAACAACTACGCTATTAACACTACACAATTATCTATAATACAAACAGCTATGCAAATAAAAAAATCCCTAAATGCTATAACTAATTGCAAACCTGACAATCAATGAAAACACTCCCTATATTCCTTCTCCAACTCGATACGGGGACGTGAACAAGACTGGGTCGTTTATATACCTCAGAGCTGCAGGGCAACTGACGTCAGGAACAACTGCAGACGTCAGAAACAACTGCTGTGCCAATGTTGGCGCCAGATTCAAAATTAAAATGTAGTAAATACAGGTCGCCTGCAGATGGCGCCTCACTGACAGAAAGTTGATCTTTCAACTAATTTGCGCCAAAGTGACAAAATTATGACTAGGATATTTAGACAACACTATTGGACACTCATTTATACCGTTTATCAGCAAAAAAAAGTGGATTTGAGGGTGAGTTGCCCTTTAACAAAGTTCTGATTTTTTTTTTTTTTTTTTTTTTTTTTTTTTTACAGCTGTGGATTGATTCCTTGTCTGGAGCCGGTACTCTCGCTCCAGAGAAGAAAGAGGCAGACTTCTTTGCCGAACACACGCAGGTTTGTTTATGGTCCTGTTTGGATCAGTGTCAGAAAGAATTGTCTGAAAACACAGGCAATGCTGTGTTTTCGAGCCCACCATGAGATCTTCACCACCGACGAAGGTCAGCCCACCATGAGACCATGGTAGATAGGAAAAGGCTGTAATGTACAATACTTATGAATAGTTATTTGTTTTGATATCAAATTTTACTTTATAAACCTGTTGAATGTTAATGTTTAATGTGAATGTGCAGTAAACCTGGTGTAGAGGGTTGAAAAGACTCGCCAAACTCTTGGCATTGCGTCCGGAACCAAGAGAAATAATCTATCCTGCATTGGACGAAATTCCGAGATTGATAGAGAGAACTCTTTTGTCTGTCTCCACCACACACATTTTATACTGTTGCATAAGTGCTGAACTCCACCGGCCGCGTCTCCGTTTATGCGTGTAGGCTGCTGCCCGTCAGACGTCCGTAAAACGGAATAGTGACCACACCGGCTTCAGCAGCACGCAGCTCTGGCTGCGCGTTTATCAGCACCCCGTGAGGCTTTGTTTTAAATAAAAGAAGCGGCGTGTGATTTGCATGAGCTGTGGCTATGACCTATGCAAAGCATGGCATTTCAAGATTTTTTTATTTGTCAAACCAAGTGAATGGTTTGAAATTATATTTCTCTCATCCTTGATTGTGGAGCGGGGGGTGGGGGAAGAGGGGTGGGAGGGAGGGCAGGAAGTTCAGCTTCCTGATGACCTTGTGAATGAAACTGTTTTTATGGTTGACTGGAACTGTTCCGTAAATTCTGCAGTCTCCTCCCTGAAGAGCCTGTGTGATGGGTGCGTAGGGTCCCTGGTGATTCTGACGGCTTTGCGGGTGAGACGGGTGGAGTACATGTCCTTAATGGTGGGGAGAGGGGCTCCACAGATCTTCTCTGCTGCTCTCACGATGCGCTGGAGGCTCCTTCGGCAGGAGGCAGTGCTGGTGCCGTGCCACCCAGTGAGGGAGCTGGTCAGGATGCTCTCTACAGTCCCTCTGTAGAAGTTGCACACAACGGAGGCCGGGACTCCTGTAGCGCGTCTTGTGACGCCTCCACTGTGCTGCAGATGCGTGGGGCCCTCGGTGACCTGTCAGCGCTTCAGAAGATGATCTCTGGATTTGTAGGTCTTAAATACTGCTCAAAAAGCCTTTAGCTCAGATGCTAACTGTGTGTTTACTTTTAAAAACACATCCTCTGTTCATTGCTAGCAGTAAAAAATCCGCTGAACTCCACAAAAACATGGCAAATATGTACAACAACATCTTGCAAAACAATGCGGATCACAACTGCAAATGCAGTTTGCAGAAAAGGGTAGAAACGTCACCTTGTCAAGAGAGAGAGAAGCCGCAGCATGTTCATGCGCCGCCATGGTAACAAGGACTGTCATATTGTAGCATATTGTAGCATTGAGGATGAATGAGGCAAAACTTATTGAAAGCAATTGGTAAAAAGGGGAGAGAGAAAAGAACTCCAACATATCCAGGATTTTTTAAAAGCAAGTCAATATTAACATTACACAAAAAATAATCGGCAGATTTACGATCTGGAAACAATTATTTAAATTTAATACATGAAAAAAAAAATGTGTTAATAATAACACTTATAACCAAGGTCTATAGGCATATATCAATACATGTATAATTATGTAGTAAATATGTTTCCTTTGTATTTCCAACGCAAAACGGACCATACAAGCGTCGACGTACGTAAAAAATAGGATTGTTTCTATTTCGTCCGCCTGCGTCCGTTGCACCCTGCGTGGACGCGCTGCTCCCTACGCGCGTCATTCGGATGCATGTGGTAGGGAGTGGAGCCACTTCCATTCACCCTCATGGAAACAACGGAGATGAAACGGACACGTTTGGACGGATACGTAGTACGTTTTACGCAGCCGGTGGAGTCGGGGCTTCACACACATCAAAACTGAAATGAACATGGATCTGACGCACTAAATGATCGTGAACTCATTATATAACTCTCTATATGATTGTTATGTAATGACCGCACATTCATATAATGACTTCAAAATTAATACAGTGGTTTCCACATGTGAGTGAGCACTCTTCAGTCCAGAAGTTCCTCTCTTGTTTGAAGATGACGTACATTGGTCATGTGTAGCTCAACCTTGTTAGTGACACGGACCGGTTTAACGTCAGACAATAATGGCACGGACTGGCACTTAATGTGGGAAAATCCAACTACACTGTTCACAAGTTTCAACAATCCAAATTATCCAGGCAACAAGCATAAAACAGGCAAAACACACAGAATCCCCACAGAGCAATTGCCAGAATACTGTTTAACTGGTGGTGAGGGAAGACTCAATGCGGAGTCTTCATTTTGTATTAGCCTAGCTCCACAGGTTTGCTTGTTGATAAACTTTTATTCCCTTCGGCTTTTGGCCTCAGCTCTGCCCTGGCTCATGATGAAGTTTTGCTCCAACTCGCTCTGATGTAAAAGTAAACTCTAGCTCAGTAACCGTTTGTGTCACACTTACCATTCTCTGTGATCCTGGTGTTTATATTGTCTTTGTTAATCCAGGTATGAGCCATATAAGGATTTATCAATCTGATGCCCCTGTTACCGCAAGAAGCTAATGCCTGCCGAACAAATGGCTCCAGCTAGCTTATGCGCAAACACTTTGATGTCACTCTCACCAATTTCTCTCTCCCCCTTTTCCCATTTTTTTTTTCTTACGTCTGATCACACCAGCTCACATACATGTGATTTTTATTGCTTCTGTCCTCTACACTTTATCAGCCGTGTCCCTGTGCGCTCTGCCGGTGTGTACACAGCTGCGTGACGCGAGCCTCCTCTGCTGAGGAGAGGCTTGTCATTCGCTGCGCATGCGGTTTGTGTGAGCCGTAAACGACAAGGTTTCTCTTTTCGTCTCACACTCTCTTTATCATGTTCTTTTAGATTCAGATTTCTAATGACTGGAACATGGCTTCTCCCACGGAACCCGAGCATAATGATGCCTCCCTTTCCTCACTGCAGACTGACCTCAGTCCAAAAGTGCAGGATGACCCTCGTAAGTCCTTCATAAGATTTATGGTCAAACAAGTTTCCTATACTTTACAGAAATATAATGTTTAACAGAGCCAGAAGAGGGGCCCAGTATCGACGGGTTGAGCACGTCTCCAAAAACCTCCATTGGTGAGTCCATACATACTCTACTCTACCTTACTCTCTCTCTACCTTTCATCTACTCCAACAAAATCATATAACCACTGGTATAACATGAGTTACATATAGTCAGAAGAAAACTTGTATTGCAATTTGTTTCACTACTAGCCTTATTCTCACAAATGCTTACATCCTTAAAGGTTCTTTTAAGGAACTACATTTTTTGCCTTTGTCAAAAAATTATCTTTTTAGTTCAGAAAAATATTGACTTAAAGGGTTAAATATATCTTAGATATAAACCGCATGCATTATGACAAGTGCAAATGCAGAAGTAGGATTACCAAAACCCTGGTTTATCGCGGGGGTTATGTGTTCTCAAAATAGTCACAGATCTATGTTTTAAGGCTGTATAACCCCTCTCCACACACTTAATACACTTTTCTAACCACCTCAATTTTACGACTGCTGAAGTGCGATTGCATAGATATCAAACCTGTTGGTTGTAGGTCTGAGCGCTGCTGCAGCTGTTGAAAGCTATTCTACCTACCTATGTAAAATACAGACGCAGAAGACTTGGGCACAAGCAGGACTGAGGGCTATGAGAAGACCAGAGAGAGACACTAGAGGGAGAAAGAGATTGACCAGAGAGGGGCGCGGGGATATTTTTTGTTTTCACCAATTTGATTTATTTATGGAAATATAGTTTAGACTTCACTCTAGTAACAACAGCCTGAAGAAGTAATACGTCAGGCCAGAGCAGAAGATGATGTAATGTTCTTTGACTCATAGTCTGTTTTTTTTAAATAATTTTTTTTCTGGTTTTGATCAAACTATAATTTATTTATTCATTCATTTAAAATGTATGTAGACTTCACAAAACCATTTATCTCTTATTTATTTATTCTTGCCATATTTTTGCTTTATTTCCCCAAGCTTTTTGTTGTTTTGTTGTTGTGTTTTCCTTTGCACAAATGAGGAGCGTTTCTTAAAGTCTGGAGTTTGTCAGAAAAAAAGAGAGCAAGGTACATGATTTGAAAATAACGACCCAAGTTAATTCAATTATGAGAGTGTCCAGGACATGGCTGAAAAATTCAACATTGAGATTAAACCACTGCAGTATAGCGCATGGAGCAACAGGCATAAACAAACGCTCACTGAAATGCTTCTGAAAGTTAAAAAAAGACAACAACTATGACTGGCATACAGCATTAGACTGGGCACTCATAGCGAAGACCTCAATGCACAATGTACATAGGTATAGCCCCTATCAACTAGTGTTTGGACAGAATCCAAAACTTCTGTCAGTGCTCACTGACAAACGCCAAGCCCTGGAAACAAGCATTACTCCTGCATTGCTCAACACATGACAACACTACATGCTATGAGAAAGGCATTCAAAGAGGCAGAAATTCCGTCAATACAAGCGGCGTGAGCGGGAGAGAAGTCTATAGGAGTTAGTGCGCGGACGTAGCGCTCCTTGTATTATTACGCCTCACAATATAGTACCCCTTTTTATCCGCTGAGAAAATCTACATGTTACATTTCTGTGTTACTATAGTTTGTAGTGTAACACGTCACATAACTGTATTTAAATAGGGAACACGTGGAAGAGTTTGGTAGCTTCTAACGGGAGCTGATTTGGAACTATACAGTATGTGGAAGAGGCTGCGTTTGTGCTTTTTGTGCTCCGTTTGTATGACAGAGTGCACGGACAAAGACCAGACAGGTACATATCAACTAGTCTAAGGTAAGGTAAGAACATATGTCAGTATGTAAAAACGGTGGCCTCTTCCTTTAACACAACAGTAGGCACATTGTGTAGTGTGAACAATACGTAACTTTTTTCACATTGACATCAATGAGAACGAGGCAGAATCTGCAACAGTCTCAAGATGTTCTGACCCGATCCGATCGCAGTCCAACTATGTCACAAGTTTCAACTGAACTTATTCAGGGACAAAGCCTCAAATAAAACACACACAGAATCCCCACAAAACAATCGCCAGAATACTTTATCAACAGCGTGAGTGAGTGTTCTGTTTTCTTACCGTGATGCTAAAGCCTAGCGTACATCGACAGAGTAACTGGAGACAACTAGTTGCAAGGCGGCTTTTGGCAACTGAGAGTAGATGATGGGAGAAGATAAGTTGCCGAAATGGGTCGATGTGAGCGCTCTTACAGCTTGAGATAAACAATCGATCTCCGGTTTCAGTCAGTTGCCCGTGTTCTACTTTTTGGCAACTAGTTGTACTCCGATCCGGAGATATAACCCGATATGCGCGCTCCTAATAGATCCATGGCGCGCTCCAACAACATGTGTGTATTGCGCGTCATCTACAGTTTATGCCAGAAAATGCACTGTAGTTGACGGCCAGTTGCTGTCAATGTTATTCCCGAGACTGGTCTGCTACTAGGAGTTGCCCGTTTTCGCCAGATTGTTGATGTGTGCAGGGCAGCAACTCATAGGCGACGGATATAATCAGTTGCCAGTCCGATGTACGCTAGGCATAACATGCCAATAGTAACATTAGCTTTTAGCCATGTTCTGCCGCGGCTGTGTAAATGTCCTGCTTCTCTGATCATTGTAGGTTTAAGCTCACACAGACGTTATTCCTCCATGCGTCTCTTCTCCTCACACCGCTTTTGTAAAACGATGTATTATATTAGATCCATGGTAAAACTCTGTGCATGACAAATTAGCCTCTCTGCAGAGGGTGCCGCTTCAGAACGCAGTCTTGTTTAAAATGTCGCCTCCACGCGACTGTCAAGTGCCTGAGACGTTTGGAGAGATCCGGTCATTTATCAAACTAATGGATACTTTACTTGGCAGTCCGGTGAATGACTGAGAGTTGAGGAGCACTGTAATGGGGCTTTCAGACCGGATCATGCGTTGCGTCGGGTTTCAATGCAAAGTCTATGGTGGCGCGCGTTCGACCGTCACAACGCACGGACCTCTCGGCACGCACAAATTATTGATTGTTCAATAATGACGCACGGGCTTGGCAGGAAAGTGAAAAGGGAGGAGCACGAGCAAAAAATCAACGCCCACAGGAGATAGATTCTGCTCATCCTTTCCTTGGGACGTTCATGCGACAACCAATCAGAGAGCAGCAAAGTGGTCACAGGGACATTGGCAGACTGAGCGAGCAGACTGAAAATACTCGTAAACAGCCAAAACAGGACCCACACCAGGCTTCACCAGAACTCAAACCAGGGTTGACAATGGGGGACTCTGTGCTTGTGAAAATATGCGTTGTCATGCGCCCGTGACCTTATGCAACTGCTTTGAGTGTGTTCGCCGATGCGGAAATTCCGTTGAATAATATGAAAAAACGTATGGCGCACCTCCGTGAACACATACTACTGTTATATAAAGCCCGTGGAATGTCTCTGTTCAAAGACACGCTGCATATTGGAGAAGATCTGTACACAAGAAGCCGCTACCATAGCTCTGTTAGCATTAGAGCCGGCCGGCTACTTCCGGTACTTCCGGTCCGCGTCAGGACGTTCGGGTGTGAAGTCCTCCTGCGTCTGAAAACTAGAGAATGCGCATCTGGTGAGCGGGGATTCCGCGTTTCAGCGTTGGCGGTCTGAAAGCACCATTAAAGACACACATTTTCTATCAAAGGCTTCCGTAGTACCTTAGACTGCAATATAAGATCTCAACTAAAAATTACACGGTTTACCTTTAAACTTTTCCAATTCATAGACTTTGTCTGCCATCTTTGTTTTCTTTGGCTGCCGTGAGACGCGCAGGTTTGCATTACATCATATACAGCTGAGGTAGTGTATTTTGACAAAGCAGTGTAAATCTACGTTACACCGTAAAACAATATTCTGACCAGTTCTAAAACTGAACTTATTTAAGCGTGACTGTCTGTGATTGAAGTAAAAAATCAACATGCTAATACACACAAAAATCATGCCAATATAATATTTGAATATTAAGGGCTGTCTAATATTTGTTCAAATGTCATTATTTTTGGTAATATTTGAATTATGTTTCAAAAATCTAAATTTGTTTTCCCGGCCCATTAATTACCTATACACTACAGACAGGAGTCCGTCAAATAGACATATAAAAGAAAAAAAATGGAAGTATCACTTAAAAAGACAAAAACTAATGCATAATATTTCATCTTTAACATTATGGGTATACTGTCCTGGAACAGGCCCACCTGCAGGACATGCATGAGTCAGGTTTGTGGAGATGCAAGCCTCGTCACTATTGGGAAACATGTAATGTATTTTACTTCACCATTGAATAGCTTTACTTTCAGCTTCAAGGATCTGGTTTCAGGCGGCAGATGGAGTTGGTATTTACTGTTTATTTTTGTTCTTTAGAGTCATCAATGCGTTTGTCAGCAGAACAAAGCCCAGCCCCTCTGGGTAACTCTGCAGTCTTAAATCTCTGCATGACTGAGTGACACGTCTCTGCTTCCTCTACCATGAAACGGCTTATCTAACACACCAGCAATGACAGCTATGTGAGACGCGCAGAGAGCTCACGCACCAGCACTTACTCTCCCTGGTCTCTCTCTCTGTCTCTGCAGTCTCCATCTCTGTCTCGCTCTCTCTCCCTCTCTGTGGTGTCTTTTATTTCTCCCTCATCTATGGTCTCTCTGGTCTCTCTCTGATCTCTTGTCTCCCTTGTCCCTCTCTCTCTGGTCTTTCTATGGTCTCTCTCTGATCTCTCTTTTACCCTCCTACACACACCAGCCCCTACATACACCGTTCAGGCCGGTATTTTTAGGCCTCTGGCAGCAGACAAAAATAAACTCGTTGGAATAAAAACAGTAAAAATACTGTTTAGTTTAGTTCGGAATCTTGGCACAAGCAGGAAGGCAGTCCCTATACGAGTCAAATTGTGCATTTATGGGGTTTGTGGAAATGTCAGTAATTTACTCATTAAAGCCTGTACAGTCTGGAAAAAAAAAAAAAACATTTGTAATTTTGTCCCAGTCATTGACAGCGTCAATCCAAATCAAGTTCCGCAGCGAAAAAGCGTGTCCTGCTGTTGTTTACTAAAGCTAAAGGTGCTTGGAGGCTTTAAACAAATACCTGTTTTAAAATGAAAAGGGGTTAATATCCACAAAAGAAAAACCCAGAAAAGTAACATGTTCCAGAGGTGAGGAGGAGAAAAGTAACATGTTCCAGAGGTGAGGAGGAGAAAAGTCACATGTTCCAGAGGTGAGGAGGAGAAAAGTCACATGTTCCAGAGGTGAGGAGGAGAAAAGTCACATGTTCCAGAGGTGAGGAGGAGAAAAGTCACATGTGCCAGAGGTGAGGCTGATGGTGCGAAGACTGCGGAAGGAGAGAGGGCAGCGGAGAACACCGCGGTAAAGAGGCCCGCACATTAAAAGCGGGTGTGGCCGCTTTATGCTGCTACTTAAGTGACGTTGGAAAGAAAAGCCGAGAGAGCGAGGCGCGAGAGAGCGAGGCGCGAGTGAGCGAGGCGCGAGAGAGCGAGGCGCGAGAGAGCGAGGCGCGAGAGAGCGAGGCGCGAGAGAGCGAGGCGCGAGAGAGCGAGGCGCGAGAGAGCGAGGCGCGAGAGAGCGAGGCGCGAGAGAGCGAGGCGCGAGAGAGCGAGGCGCGAGAGAGCGAGGCCCGAGAGAGCGAGGCCCGAGAGAGCGAGGCCCGAGAGAGCGAGGCCCGAGAGAGCGAGGCCCGAGAGAGCGAGGCCCGAGAGAGCGAGACAAGACATGTTTTGACTTTAAAGTGTTTTTTTCTGTTGTTTGAAACCTTTAACCTTTGGCTGACCTTATTCTGTGAAACGCCTTGCTCTGAATTGTCAAAAATGCATGTTTATTAGTTATTTTACCATAGGATAAGAATAGTTTTCTTGTGTTCTGTAGTATTGTGGGTCAATTTACCGGAGGCTGGAGACAGAAAGGCCGTAATTTGAATCAAGCACTGTTTTTAACTCAAAGTTAAAACCAGGAGAGAGAAAAAACTTTCCTCTGGTCTCTCTCTCTGGTCTCTTTCTCTATTGTCTCTGTCTCTGGTCTCTCTTTTGTATCCTCTCTTATGATAAAGCTGCTGATTCTTCTTGGCGCAAAGCCTCCAGTTCCTGTAAATTCCTGGGCGGCCTTGCATGAACTGCACATTTGAGATCTGCCTAGAGCGGCTCAACTATGTTATAATGGAAAAATGAAAACTGTTCCGCCTTTTTAATCTTTTATAATGTCTCTAAGTACACAATAAATCTACCTCCTTATAGCTGGTTTCAGACCTGGTTTTAGACCTGGTTCATTGCGTATGAGTTTGGTATTAATTTGGATATGTTTTACAGATGTCAAACCTTCGATCATCGGAAAGAAGAAGCCAATGGCTGCAAAGAAAGGGGTGAGTAACAAACTTTATTTTATTATCTTTTATTAAAACTACAAAATCACTCTATTCTACTCTACTGCCAAGTATAAGTCTGGTGTGTGTGAAAAGTTGGTGGTCGTGGGAGGGGCTGATGGCACATAACGGTTGCCTTGCTTCTGTGAGTGCGTCCCAGGGCAGCTGTGGCTACAGTAATCACCACCGTGTATGCAGTAAATGAATAATGCTTCTTTGAGCGTCCAAAAAAGTGCTGCATAAAAGCCACTGTATTCTTTTTTGTGTATTTACTATTTAGACAAGAGGAACTCTCAGATGACCTCCTTTCATACCTTTATCTTTAGTCACAATCAAAACCTCAATCTCATCTGCATTCTCCTTTTTGTTCTGTTTACTGTGGGAAATAAACCAGGAAATGCCTCTACTTGAAGCACAATAATTAGTCACCCTGTAATTATGACTAATGCCAACTTTTTTGATGGTAATCTAAGCCAATTACTAAGGTTACAGTCGCAGCCTCTGGTGTCAGTGTCCTAAAGAGAGACCAGTGGGACCAGTGAGAGGGGACCAGTGAGAGGGGACCAGTGAGAGGGGCCAGGGAGAGATAGAATGAAGCAAATGATGAGCGATAAAATTGTCTACAAACGCTTCAGTTTTGTTTTAGTTTTCCAGTTTACATCTCTGTGTTCTACACATTTTTACTTTTTCTGCTGTTATCATTAAGAAATTCCAAAGAAGATTGGGCTGTAGGTGAATCTTTGTCGTTGCCTCAATTCTCATTTTTTTATTGATAACATAGCTATCGTTGTATTGCACAGCCCTAAATCTAAATGGAATCTTTGTTTATGGTTGTAAACCTAAGAAAATCTGCGTACGTTTCATACTTTCGAGAGGCACTGTATTTTGCACACACACATATGGTCATGCATGTTATGGCCTCGGTCCTCGTTCTACAGCCTCAGTAGCCTGAGTCCTGGATCTACAGCCTGTATGTCAGTGGGAGCGGATCCCTCTCTCAATGTGGGCCTCCCTGATGTTTCTCACCTTATCCCAATGGGTTTTTTATTCAAGTTTTTCCTTGCCAATGCAAGAGGATCTGAGGACAGTGGTGATGATCCAGGACCCTCGACATTTAACAAAATTTATGGGCATTGGTCATCTGCCCCTTATGGACCAATGGTTCTGTGCTTTTATTTCATTGCATTTCTTTGGCTTGAACTGTGTTTGATGCAATAGGGATCTCTATCAGCCCTGTTTGGACCCTGACTGACTGTGTTCTGTCCGTGTTGTAGCTGGGGGCAAAGAAAGGCCTGGGCGCGCAGAAGGTGAGCAGCAAGAGCTTCTCGGAGGTGGAGAAAATGGCTCAAGTCGCAGAGAAGCAGAGAGAGGCGCAGGCAGCTGAGGCCAAGAAGCAAGCGGAGGAGTCCATGTGAGTGCAGAGACAGACCTAAAGCTGTATGTTTCTTATATCAGTATGGCTTTTCCCTGTGCTCTTCATTGCATCAGTCGGCTTTGTCTAGTAGGATCGACATAAACAGGTAGACTTGTCTTGTACTTCTTAGCGTCGCCTCAATGCGTCTGGCGTACAAAGAGCTGGAGATTGACCGGAAAGTGGAAGAGAAGAAGTTTCAGAGTCTGGAGGGGAAGAAGAGGGAGCAAGCGGAGCGGCTGGGGATGGGCTTCGGGAACAGAAGGTGAGCATGAGGTCATCAACCAGAAGGAAGGTAGGGTAGGGTAGGGAGTAGGGTAAGGTAGGGTATGAAATGGAAGAAATGAGGCTTTAGTGTTACAGGTTTGAGCATTTTGACAGAATGGGTGGGGAGACATGTTTGTGCCTTTTTATCAAGATAAGTAAATCCTTTATTTGTCCCATAGTGGGGGAAATTTCAGTGTTGCATCACAAGTTACAAAGCAGTATGAGTACAAATGAATATTAAGAATATGAAATTAAATCTCTATCTTAACCCTTCAGGTACCAGAGTCTTTGAGTGAAACAGACAGAAGATGTAGGAGACATTTCTGTAGATCAAGGGCTCTGTCCAGATTGTGTCCTGGTTTCACATTTCTGTCCAGAATCTGTCTTGGATCCAGGCTCCTGCAGGGTTATGATAATCTGCAGACAAACTTTGTGTGTGTATGTCTTCTCTAGCGCTGTGTCTCACTCGGTGATGTCAGAGATGCAGGTTATCCAACAGGAGAGTCCAGTCGGCGCAAAGACCTCATCGAGATCCAAACTGGACCTGTTTGACGAGCCAGGCTTTACCTCCGGGCCTCCCAAGTATGACTCCAACACAACCTTGTCTCTGGGCCTGGCTGACTGTGACTAAAGCGAAACTAGGGCTGGGTTATAGATATCTGGTCTCTCTCTCTTCCGAAAAAGACCTGTTTAGAGACCATTGACATTTATTCTTTTGTAAGTTCTGCAGTTTTGTGACATTTCCTTCTCAAGTCTTGATGTCATTTTTTGTGCCTGACTTTTCAGATTCAGTTCTAGCTTGACCTTGTGCAGTGATTCGTAAACTTTTTCTGCTGGGCCCCCTTTGGTACATAAGATTTTTTTTGTTACTCCCCCTCCAAAAAAAAGGACCTACATACACCGTGACTCTCCCTGCTGCTGTCTCCCCTGCTCTCTCTCTCGTCTAACAAACAAAAGACAAAGCCTTCTCCAACAACACCTTACTGTCCCCGTGATTAAGGGGAGACACAATAATACATCTGTGGGAGGCACTATTAGTGGAGCTGGAGTCGCGGCACCCCAACGTGACTTCCAGTCTTGTCCTCCGCAAATTTTAACTGTCTCCCAATAACAGCACTGACTCAGAGAAACACTGTTCCCACCACTGACCCTGTGTGAAGTGTCTAAAGTCAGTGCAAAGTTAGTACAACACTCGGCCACTGCCTCGCTGCGCTATGGTTTCCGCACTGGTTCAACGCGGTCTTGCTCGAATATTTTGATGGTAGCATGAAGGTTTATTGGGCCAGGGAGGTAGTCTGACATGTCTGCCAACTAGTGCCAGGGAGTTTACGTGAATTTTGACACACTGTTTGATTGTAATGTGTCAAAAATGTGTCCATCTTATGCTAGCGGTGTCATTTGGCCTACTTTATTTTTGTTCATTCATTTGTCCCGCGTCCCCCCTGCAATAGGCTCTATGCCCGGGGAGGCGTGACGTCATTTCATTTAAACAAAGAACAGCTTGTTTACTTCCTCTCTGTGCTAGCGCTATAGCATTGTGGTGAGTTGTAGTGACGTTTTTTAGTAATTAGATTGATACATTCATCTGTGAGACTGACCCGAAAGTGTCGACGTGCTTTCTCTTTGAGGAATAGCTTTGACTGTGGCCACTCAGAGAGAGTCGTTAACTTTATAAAAGCACAATGACAGCACAATCAAAGAGCACTGCTGTGTCCCAAAAATGCCCAGCCCCCTCACAGTTTTATTGGAGCTGCTGAACTAAAGCCGTCTTGTGTGCAGGTATAAAGATAATCCGTTCTCCATTGGTGATTCCTTTGGCTCTCGGTGGGAAAGTGACTCCGGGAGCGGATCGTTCACCGCGTCTTGGGCTTTGGACAAAGAGGAGCCCAAAGAAGAAGTGACCATCTCCAGCATCCAGCCAATCGGAGAGAGGTACATCACCTGACCATGGCTCTTACTGCTGCTCTGTGTGCACCATACACTGTATACACAGAGACTATGCTAACCTGCCGCCTCTATGAAGCCCAAGTGCTCATGGCGAAGCTCCTATTGACTTGCATGTAAAAGTAAACTCCTCTTGCTCAGTAACCATTTGTGTCACATTCACCATTTTGGGCTTAAACCCGTGGTTTTACGCACTCTGTAATCCTGCTGTTTATATTGTCTTGATAAATCCAGATATGAGCCATATAAGGATCAACCAATCAGATGTCTTCATTCACAGGCAAAACTCCTGCTTGCCTTAGCAACTGTCTTTGCCACAAGTCTGCCCTTGTTACGGCGCAAAGCTAACACCTTCAGAACAAATGCCCATACAAGGAAATAGGCTCCAGCTTGGAGTTTAATTTTCAATATAAGTCAACAGGAGTTGGAGCGAGCACTTGGAGCACTTCCCTATTGGGCTTCATTGAGCTAGTATGTTAGAATCTCCCTCTGTCTGTGGTAAAGCTCTGCTCTTACCTTCATAAAGTTGTCTTCTGTGTCTCTGCAGTTTGGACACTGACCTGTATTGTTGTAATTCCTAGGTTGCCCAGCAGGAGGAAAGCTGAAGCCATCTCCCCGGTTTCCGAGTCCAACGAAGCTCGGCAGAAGTTTGCAAACGCCAAAGCCATTTCTTCCGACATGTTCTTTGGACGAGAGAGCAGCGCAGAGGTGGGACTTTGAGATGGACATGATTCAAAATCCTAGATGGTCTAAGGACACTGAATAGACACTAGTATAAATATTGTGGCTCTCTAACTACAGCTGCCAGTCAGGTTTGTGGAGAGGCAACCCCAGAGAGCGGAGTGTGAGCGGAGTGTGAGCGGAGTGTGAGCGGAGTGTGAGCGGAGTGTGAGCGGAGTGTGAGCGGAGTGTGAGCGGAGTGTGAGCGGAGTGTGAGCGGAGTGTGAGCGGAGTGTGAGCGGAGTGTGAGCGGAGTGTGAGCGGAGTGTGAGCGGAGTCTTTCAAAAGGGATAAACATTAGCAGTCTATTTTCCACTAGAACGTGATGTTCTGAGGCATATGGAGTGTGGGTATTTTCTCTTAAAGTTTGTGTCAAGCCAGGTCTGTTTTCCTTCTTTAAAATCTGATTTTGTTTCTTCAGTACGATGCAAAGACAAGACTGGAAACAATGTCTGGAAGCTCATCCATCAGTTCTGCAGATCTGTTTGGAGATGGAAGCAAAGGTGAGAGTTCAGCTGATTTTGTGTTTGGTCAACACACATTCCCTATGGGACGATACCCTCGTCTTTTGGATGATAATGTTTTGGTATGAATGTGTTTTTAATTTGTTTTTAAAGGATGACTTTATAAAGTGCTGTGTGCTTGTGTCTGCAGCGCGGTCGCCTGGTCTGGACGGTGTTCTGCCCTCAGGTCCTGACATCACTCAGTTTAAACAGGGAGTGAAGAGCGTGGCAGGAAAGATGGCTGTACTCGCCAACGGAGTCATGAACACCATCCAGGTCTGATACTTTTGTAACCAGAACAAACCGCAAATTAATTTTTCCAATGGTTTTTTATTAATTGAGAATGTCGTTTTCCTTCACATTTACCCATGTCTGCACACAGTCTTTTACTCTGCTCTCTCTCTCTGGTCTCGCTCTCTAAAATGTCTGTTTCCTGTGTACAGGATCGTTATGGCTCTTACTGAACCCGTCTCTCATAGACAAGACGAGATCTGGACCTAAAGCCTCTGGGTTCAGAGGTAGTTCTGCATGAAGGAAGCCTCGCCTTTCTATAAACCACCACAAACTTTGGAGACAGTATTCAAACAGACCAGGACCCAGGCGCCTGCTTCACCTCTTCTGTCTTTTCCACTGAGGAGACTTCCTTTGGGGTCATAGAATTTCAAAATGCCGTATTTTGTTTTCTGTTTTTGTCAAAAGTGCATCTAAAATGTCAAATATTGTGAGAGATTGAACTAATGTGGGGGTTAGACCACATTCTGAGAAAGTGGTGGTATTTAAAAATACAGAAGTCCCTCGCTGCAACACGGTCCACCTTTTGAGGCCTCCCTGTTTTTGTGTAATTGTGCTTTTTTACAGTGTGCTTCAGCATGTGTATACACAGATGATTAAAAGTAGAATTAAATAACCCAAATTAGGGTCTAAAGGGGTATAAATAACTTGGAAAATAAATTAGGAAAAACCCTTATTTAGGGTATTATTGAATCACTCTGGCGTGTCAATTTGACCCAAGGATAGCACAAGGGTTAAAGCCTCTCTGGTCTTACTCTGGTCTCTCTCTTTCTCTCTCTCCTGTCTCTTTCGCTTCTCTCTCTCTCTGATGGGGGTAAGCCTTAGAACATAGTAAAATTGTGAAAGAAGCAGTATTTATTGTTGGTTACTTTTTAGACCACGTCAAACCTGGGACCCCTGTATTTGTAAAGTCCACTTCCTCTTCTTGTATTGAGTCTAAATATTTATTTAATCATTGATAATGAATCAAAATATTGAGATTCAGTTTAGATGCACTTGTCATTAGTTTTTTTTTTTGTATAATTTTCAGCCATTGTTCATATCGTTTTTATTCAGAAAAGCCGTTTTCAATTAGGACTCGTTCTTTAAAGCTGGGGTACCTCACTTTTTACTTGCCATTTGTCTCAACAGAAGCGAGACCACGACATGCTGTCTTCATCTCATTAGAAGACATGTTTTCTTTGTGTAAGAAAGAAAGAGCCCTGAGAGTCACTATTTGACAATTTGGGCTGAGAGTTGATTGGAAATGGTCCTCCTTTTTAAGTTTCTGTCTGAAAAATATGATCTAAAGATGTGACAGAGGCCAACAATACGTGACTGAACAGTTTTTATTAGTTGGTTGTGGTTTCAAACTTAGGTACCCCAGCTTTAGTTGGCCACTTTATATTAATGTGAGAGAAACTAGTGTATATATCCGTATAGTTCCAAATGTATTGATTCATTCAAAAATAAACATTAATAAACCTTTGGGATTTGAGTCAACAGTGAGTCTTTCAAACTACCGGGTACAGTGTATGTAAACCTGTCGCAACAAAGGGAGAATGACAGGTTGTTTTACAAGAAGCTGGAACAATGAGGCGGACATCTCCATGACTTCATCCAAAGATTCTACAGAACATCCACACAATTGGACTCAAGTCACTTCAATCGAACACCTCAACAGGCAGGCGTCCCTAACACATGTCCGAGGCACCTCAACTGGCTTCTGTCCACTTGGGGAAGCAGTGGCTCTACTCTGAGCTCCTTAAGTGTGACTGAGCTCGTCCGCCTGTCTCTAACTCCACTCTGCAAGTGGAAAGCTTGTATCTGCAATCTTGTCCTTTTGGTCATTCCCCAAAGCTAAGGATCAGAGGTGACTGAAGACCCTGCTCACCAAAGCAGTTCTGACTTTACATACATACATATCTCAACAGTTTTGTAAAATGTCTGGTCTTTCACTGTTCCCACTCTTTCTGGTTTCTAACTGGTTTATCGGATTCATGAGTGGAATATAGGAAAACGTAACTTTTTAGGCTCGAGCCCCAACTGGGGTAAGGGCCTATTGCTTTTCCAACGAATGTTACTCGTAACTGTCATAAGTCACACGGCGATTGTGACCTGCACGCGACGGCACGTGCCCAAGCACTGATAAATCCGTGCCGGAGGCACGGAATGGCTTTGCTCCTGCTGTAGTACACAGTGAAATGATTGAGGTCCTATGGACCCCATTGGGGTGGGTGACCTGATGCGCTCGTCAATCACCGAGTACCCAATGTTGCGTTCGTCTGGTCGTTCGCTTTAAAACAATGTATAATTTGTATTATAGGTTACTATGGAAACCTATATTGTTTTTGCTCGAAGATTTGCAAAAAAAATTCCTTATTAGGCCCGAGCCCCAACCGGGGTAGGGGCCTATTGTTTTTTTTGTAACTGTCATATGTCACAATCGCGACGGCACGTGCCCAAGCACTGATAAATCCGTGCCGGAGGCACGGAATGGCTTTGCTCCTGCTGTAGTACACAGTGAAATGATTGAGGTCCAATTAAAGGGGGGTTCTTTCAACTGTCTTACGGACGAATGTCCGGGCGCAGTTCTCGTCAATCACCGAGAACCCAATAGTTGCGTTCGCCTCGTCGTTCGCTTTAAAACGACGTATCATTTGTATTATAGGTTACTATGGAAACCTATATTGTTTTTGCTCGAAGATTTGAAAAAAAAATTCCTTATTAGGCCCGAGCCCCAACAGGGGTAAGGGCCTATTGCTTTTCCAACGAGTAATGCCTGGGTTTCGCCCAGGCATTACTCGTTGTAACTGTCATAAGTGCAGCCCGGAGATTGTGACCTGCACGCGACGGCACGTGCCCAAGCACTGATAAATCCGTGCCAGAGGCACGGAATGGCTTTGCTCCTGCTGTAGTACACAGTGAAATGATTGAGGTCCTATGGACCCCATTGGGGTGGGTGACCTGACGCGCTCGTCAATCACCGAGTACCCAATGTTGCGTTCGTCTGGTCGTTCGCTTTAAAACAATGTATAATTTGTATTATAGGTTACTATGGAAACCTATATTGTTTTTGCTCGAAGATTTGCAAAAAAAATTCCTTATTAGGCCCGAGCCCCAACTGGGGTAGGGGCCTATTGTTTTTTTTGTAACTGTCATATGTCACAATCGCGACGGCACGTGCCCAAGCACTGATAAATCCGTGCCGGAGGCACGGAATGGCTTTGCTCCTGCTGTAGTACACAGTGAAATGATTGAGGTCCAATTAAAGGGGGGTTCTTTCAACTGTCTTACGGACGAATGTCCGGGCGCAGTTCTCGTCAATCACCGAGAACCCAATAGTTGCGTTCGCCTCGTCGTTCGCTTTAAAACGACGTATCATTTGTTATTATAGGTTACTATGGAAACCTATATTGTTTTTGCTCGAAGATTTGAAAAAAAAATTCCTTATTAGGCCCGAGCCCCAACAGGGGTAAGGGCCTATTGCTTTTCCAACGAGTAATGCCTGGGTTTCGCCCAGGCATTACTCGTTGTAACTGTCATAAGTGCAGCCCGGAGATTGTGACCTGCACGCGACGGCACGTGCCCAAGCACTGATAAATCCGTGCCTGGAGGCACGGAATGGCTTTGCTCCTGCTGTAGTACACAGTGAAATGCTTGAGGTCCTATTAAAGTGGGGTTCTTTCAACTGTCTTACGGACGAATGTCCCCCAAGCCCGACGGCGCGTGCCCAGACACTGACAAAAGAGTGCCGGAGGCACTGAATGGCTTTGCTCCTGCTGTAGTACACAGTGTAATGAATGGGGTCCTATGGGGGGGGTGGGGGACCTCATGATGGCGAGGTGATTGACGAGCGCGTCAGCGCTCGTCAATCACCGAGAACCCAATAGTTGCGTTCACCTTGTCGTCCGCTTTAAAACGATGTATCATTTGTATTATAGGTTACTATGGAAACCTATATTGTTTTTGCTCGAAGATTTGCAAAAAAAAAATCCTTATTTCTTTCTTTCTTTTTTCTTCTGCACTTTGAACCTTAATTTGACCCCCTGAACATTGATGAAAAGTTGTGAAATTTTGCCCAAAATTCAGAACCGGCGAAAAATAAATTTTTTTGGTGTTTATTTTTATGGGACAAAAAAAATGACAGAACAGCGCCCCCTACAAAAGTCAGTTTACATTGCTCCTATGGGAGGGGGTCGGAGGTCAAGTTTGTCTCAGAGCCACGAAACTCTGTACACATGTTCAAGTCAAGACATGAAAAAAAGTCATTATGGCTCCGCCCCCTGACAAACGGGGAGCTCATTAATTTCAATGGGAAATGGAAAAATTTCGGTTGGAAATTATCTCCTCCTCGGCCGTTTCACCGATTTGTTTCAAAATCGCTCCACATGTTCTAAACACATGTACCATCAATTATTGAATATAGAATTTGGATCAGTTAAACGTTGTCCGAGCAGCGGAGCGGCAAAATGTGACATATTTTTTTCAATTTTTGACAAAAGTAAATTTGCTCCCGTTTGCACAAACAAAGCCGGATTTGCATAAAATGTTAATCGATTGTTTGGCTCCAGGGTCTAGGTAATTTGAAAGTGGAAATATTGAAATTGGCTCATTAGCGCCCCCAACAGACCATGTCAAAGTTTAGCATGGGCCTAATAAAATTTAGTTTTTTCAAAATGTTTGAAATTTTGCACATAATTCTGTTTTGTCATCTGGATTCAAAAAGTCAATGACAACATATGGTTATTTTCTACCCTGTTGCCGTGGCAACGACAAACACTCCGTCTGTGTCTATGGGAAAATCATATCTCCGAAAAGTACACCTCGCTCAAACATCAAACCAGCCGCGGCCGTTTCACTAATTTGGCTGAAAATCGCTCCACATTGTCTCAACACATGGACCATAAATAGTTGAATATAGAATTTAAATTAGTCAAACGGTCTGCGCGTGACAGACTCCCAAAATGTGGTCTTTTTCATAGAGAGGTGTGAAGTTCCCATGTTATCCAATGGAGACACAGATTGTATGTGCAAACAGGAGCACGTTTACAAACTCTGATTTGCACTAAACTTGACTCGGTTGTTCAACTCCTGGGCCTAGGTCACATGACCGTATGAACGATGACATTGACCCATTAGCGCCCCCTACAGGCTGAGTAAAGGTTTACATGGGGATACAGGTATTTAGGTTTTATGTTGTTTGATCTCATATTTGAACCA
Source organism: Knipowitschia caucasica (assembly GCA_964034765.1). Taxonomy (NCBI): domain Eukaryota; kingdom Metazoa; phylum Chordata; class Actinopteri; order Gobiiformes; family Gobiidae; genus Knipowitschia; species Knipowitschia caucasica. The sequence continues at coordinate 34,475,128 of OZ035826.1, forward strand.
CATAACAAACAACTCACCAAACTTTGCCACAAGTTTTTTTCAGGCATAAAGTGTATTTTGGTGTTCTTTGATACAACACAAAAAAATCAAAGTGTAGGGGGCGCTGTTGTACAACATTAAATGCCACCATTTGCACATACAAAGTCTGATTTGCACAAAATTTCATTTGATAGTCCAACTCTTGGGTTTGAGTAAACTGAACGTGTAAATCATGGAAATGCAGCATCAGCACCCCCTACAGAGTGAAACAAGTGTTACATGGAGAGACTGGGGTTTACCTTTTCAATAGAGATACACAATCACTGATCATAGGAATTCAAAATGCACAGTGTCGCTCCCATCAGGGCGGTACGGCGAGGGCCGTTAGATGCCACTTGCGGCTTTAATTCTTTTTGTTTTTCATTTTGGTCATGACAATAGTTGCTAAGGTGCTGCTTTTCTTGGCACATGTTTGGTGTCTGTTTAAACCACACAACCGCAGTACTCCGGGGGTTTGTTTTGCTTAATTAGCAGTTGTCTGATTTGTAATTCTCAACCATGGGGTAAAAATGTTTAAAAAGGAAAATATTCCTGTAATAAGTAACTAGCTACTCTCAACACTGCACAGGAAGAATATGAAAAAAATCACATGTTCAATTCCACCTCCGTCTAAAGCTAAGAACCCAGGACTTTCCTGTGCTTCGATCAACAGGTCACAGCAAAACAAAAATTACTAATGAAATGTTCCAAAATGAGAAAAACATTTTATTTTACACCAGGAAAAGTGAGAATTGAACATTAAAGCCTCATTTCCACCAGCCCAATTCTACTCTCCCCTGGTCGGAAGTATTTCCACTGGAACCGTTTAACCCCTACCAGGTCCTCTTTAGTCCCTCTTGGCCCTGATTCTATCCAGGCCAACCTGGTACTAAAGTGTTCTGACAGTGTTTGGCCAGAGTCCTGCTAGAAGCCATGGTTACCAAGGAATTTCCCTGGATACTGGGGAATAGATGGGAAGAGTCCAGAGGGGCCAGTGGATATGGGGAAAAGATGTACAATTTTTTTCCCCTCAAGTTTTTGGAAAAAAAGACCTAGATATAAGGCCTGTCATTAAAGTGAAGTTTATTTATCAGAAAAATCAAAAATGTGGCTGTAGGTGACCATAGACTGCTCAGATGGACAGTGTGACCAAGCCCCAGGTCTCCAAGATGCCCATTTAGATCGATGGCCTGTGCTCATTGGCTCATACTCGCACCGTGGATGTCCAGGTGGATAGCACTCTCACCTCTCAGCAAGAAGGTTCTGGATTCGAATCAAGGTGGGAACAGCCTGTCTGAGTGGAGTTCGCATGTTCTCCACGTGTCTGCGTAGGTTTCCAACACCACAAAAACCATGTTCAATAGTTCAGGGTGAATGAAATGCAACACGGTACTCTTAGCTGAAAACCCTAACCCTAACTAAATATGCCACTGGTTCCTTTTTTAACTATCACTACTTTTCACATGTGTATCTGAAAAAGTTGAGGGAGAGACAAGAGAGAGACCAGGGAGTGAGAACAAAGAGTAAGACCAGAGAGAGAGAAACCAGGGAGGTTCTATCACTACTTCAGATCATGTATTTTTGGCCAGTCATATTTTCAGACCATTTTTCAGACAGGACCACCCTCACTCAGCCAATCTACTCTCAACTCAAATAGTGACAGATTGGTTAGCTCCTATAGCCACATTTCAGACGTATTTACAGTGACTTCTCTGTTGTATGTTTTGTACTCCTTTGTACTCTCACTACTGTCCTGTTGGTGCGATGAAACACCAGAAAAGCATTTATTATTTTCATAATCGATGAGGGCCGACCAACAAAACCAATTTCTACTTTGGTAGCTCATAGCACCCGCTCACCACGCCACAATTTAGAGACTTTTGTGAAAAAAGTCTGCACCTGTGTCCGGTACTGAGAGGGCGGGGCTTAGCATGAAGGTCAGTTATCATGGGAGGAAAGAAGGGGAGGGGTGATTTCAGAATACATCTGTTTGATTTTTGATTCATGTCTCACAGTAATCATCATAAATCTTTTCAGAAGTCTTGAACCCAGACGGAGGAGCATCAACCCCAGTTGTAGAAATAGATGTTCTGCCATGTGGGGAGGTACTCCATCAGAGGACCTGAACACAGAAGATTTCAGAACACAGATTAGTGCTGGGTCCAGCAAATACTCTTTTACAGGAACAATTGGCAAATCTACTGCAATACAAATATTTTTGGATGAACCGCGAGTAGAAACTGTACCAGCTACAGTTTAAAATACAGTGTTCACATAAAGAATGCTCAGCTCTGATTAAATCTTTTATTCATCCATGACGTTTCAGCTTTATGCCTTCATCAGATCATGTTTTATTTTTATTTTGACCACAAAATACAAAGTGGTTGCCAGCCCAGCTGCTCATATGCCTCCAAATAAGTGGGAGGTCCCAGTGAGTTCACCTGGTAAGGTCAGCCCATTTCGACAAACAAGAGAGAAGAGTATTACATTATTTACAAAAATATGTATATTTATATATATTTTAAAGACAAAATCTCAAATCAAAGTCCACATTCAGTCCATGTGGAGCAAGAGTCCTTAAATGGTGGATCCAGAAACGCTCCCTTTTTGACAGGAGAGTATCCAGATTACCACCTCTAGGAGGCAGTCTCACATGTTCGATGCCTATACAGTGCCTTGCGAAAGTATTCGGCCCCCTTGAACCTTTCAACATTTCGCCACATTTCAGGCTATAAACATTACATTTTTTGTCAAGAATCAACAAGTGGGATACAATCGTGAAGTGGAACGAAATTCATTGGATGATTTAAACTTTTTTAACAAATTATAAACTGAAAAGTGGGGGGTGCAATATTATTCGGCCCCCTTGCGCTAATACTTTGTAGCGCCACCTTTTGCTGCAATTACAGCTGCAAGTCGCTTGGGGTATGTCTATCAGTTTTGCACATCGAGAGACTGGAATTCTTTCCCATTCTTCCTTGCAAAACAGCTCGAGCTCAGTGAGGTTGGATGGAGACCGTTTGTGAACAGCAGTCTTCAGCTCTTTCCACAGATTCTCGATTGGATTCAGGTTTGGACTTTGACTTGGCCATTCTAACACCTGAGTACGTCTATTTGTGAACCATTCCATTGTAGATTTGGCTTTATGTTTTGGATCATTGTCCTGTTGGAAGATAAATCTCCGTCCCAGTCTCAGGTCTTTTGCAGACTCCAACAGGTTTTCTTCCAGAATGGTCCTGTATTTGGCTCCATCCATCTTCCCATCAATTTTAGCCATCTTCCCTGTCCCTGCTGAAGAAAAGCAGGCCCAAACCATGATGCTGCCACCACCATGTTTGACAGTGGGGACGGTGTGTTCAGGGTGATGAGCTGTGTTGCTTTTACGCCAAACATATCGTTTTGAATTGTGGCCGAAAAGTTCGATTTTGGTTTCATCTGACCAGAGCACCTTCTTCCACATGTTTGGTGTGTCTCCCAGGTGGCTTGTGGCAAACTTTAAACGAGACTTTTTATGGATATCTTTGAGAAATGGCTTTCTTCTTGCCACTCTTCCATAAAGGCCAGATTTGTGCAGTGCATGACTGATTCTTGTCCTATGGACAGACTCTCCCACCTCAGCTGTAGTTATCTGCAGTTCATCCAGAGTGATCATGGGCCTCTTGGCTGCATCTCTGATCAGTCTTCTCCTTGTTTGAGATGAAAGTTTGGAGGGACGGCTGGGTCTTGGTAGATTTGCAGTGGTCTGATACTCCTTCCATTTCAATATAATTGCTTGCACAGTGCTCCTTGAGATGTTGAAATCTTTTTGTATCCAAATCCGGCTTTAAACTTCTCCACAACAGTATCTCGGACCTGCCTGGTGTGTTCCTTTGTCTTCATGGTTCTCTCTGCGCTTTAAACATAACCCTGAGACTATCAAAGAGCAGGTGCATTTATACGGAGACTTGATTACACACAGGTGCATTCTATTTATCATCATCAGTCATTTAGGACAACATTGGATCATTCAAAGATCCTCACTGAACTTCTGGAGTGAGTTTGCTGCACTGAAAGTAACGGGGCCGAATAATATTGCACGTCCCACTTTTCAGTTTTTTATTTGTTAAAAAAGTTTAAATTATCCAATAAATTTTGTTCCACTTCACGATTGTGTCCCACTTGTTGTTGATTCATGACAAAAAATTTAAATTTTATATCTTTATGTTTGAAGCCTGAAATGTGGCGAAATGTTGAAAGGTTCAAGGGGGCCAAATACATTATATCTTAATGAAGAGATAGGATAATTATATTCTACAAAATGAGCTGCCACAGGGTAGGTTATACCTAATAGTACTCTTATCTTCTGCAATGCTTGTTTGTAAAGCTCTGCTACTTTTTCCCACATAGGCTTTACATCCTCTGATGGGTATAGTTTTTCCTGTATGTGGGTGTTTAAAGTTATTGAAGGGCTCACCCAACGCCGGGTCCGATTGTAGTATATGCAAAGGAAGGATTCTCACACATCATCTGTACTTCTTAGCAGGTTTTCCCGACGTTTCGTCCTTAATCCAAATAACTTTTTCAAGTGCAGGTCTACCACTCGTCATCAAAACGACGTAATCAAAACGACGTCATAAAAACGACGTCATAAAAACGACGTCATAAAAACGACGTTGTGAAAACAACGCCCTAACATTAAAAAAGGTCAGTGACGTGCTAATGAGTTAGGAGTGGTAGACCTGCACTCCACCCGAGCAATCTCAGAAAACAATAGGTCGGTGGCATGCTAATGAGTTAGGATCGTTAGCCCTAGCATGGTCGTTAGACCTGCTCCAAACCACATCTTAACAGATGTGTTTGAGTTAACCTAAGGATTAGGGGGTGGCTAACCACACCCATAGGTTATAAATCTCCAACTCGCGGTATGAGCTTTCATTCCCTTGAAAAAGATCTTTGGATTAAGGATGAAACGTTGGGAAAACCTGCTAACTGAAGTACAGATGATGTGTGAGAATCCTTCCTTTGCTTTAACTAATCCCTGTACGACTGAGTATATGTCAATGTTTAGATATTATTTTATTTAAATTGTTCTGCAGGTTTTGAATAGACAGTAGAAGAGATTTTGCGAGTATTGGCCCTTTTAGGGGAACTTTTTTTCAGTAGATCAGACCTACTGAAAAAATTTCTGGATCCACCATTAAAGGACTCTTGCTCCACGTGGACTGAATGTGGACTTTGATTTTAGATGTTCTGTTCTCTCTAATTTATATATATATATATATATATATATATATATATATATATAAATAAATCAATTTTTGTAAATATTTGCAAATAATGTAATACTCTTCTCTCTTGTTTGTAGAAATGGGCTGACCTTACCAGGTGATCTCACTGGGACCTCCCACTTATTTGGAGGCATATGAGCAGCTGGGCTGGCAACCACTTTGTATTTTGTGGTCAAAAGAAAAAAAACATGAACTAATAAAGGCATAAAGCTGAAACGTTGTGGATAAATACAAGATTTTGGACATCAGAGCGGAGTGAGCAATGCTACCCTGTTTTCTGAAATATTGATTCTGGCATCTGCACCTCATTAATTAATTTTTTGGTGTGCCATACCTGCTCTTCCTACACATAAAGGACGCACCTGAATGTAAGCCTCACCTGAACGCAGGACTCAAGTTTAACAACTGAAGAAGCCTCACGCCCTGTTTAGACAGAGGCATCGTAACAGTAAAACGGTAGATTTCGGTATCGGTTGGGTCTCCTGTTTACATGGAGAAGGTGCAAGCATGAGCACGTGAATTCTCTGACTGCTATGACCTCTCCACTTCCCTGCACGTACATTTGGACATGCATAATAGCCGGGAACAAACGTAAACACGTGTGCATCGAGCGCGACTCCTTTGCGTGACGCAAAACAATTTTCGCAGCTGCTGTTAAATGCAGAATGATGTTGGTGCATTCTTCCACTGGCCAAATCATTGGCCTGAGGAGGATGTTGTTGAGGAAGTGATTATACTGCTGGTGGTTGCATGTGTCGTGTTGTTAAGCTCCACTACCCACTACTGGCCGGGCGCTAGAACTACATTGTTTTCCATAGTCGTCTAAACGCTCTGCAGGAGCCTGGTCATTTTTGCTAACTGCTTTGCAGCGTCTCAGCAGAGTCTCCATCTAAACGGTTTAAGGCTGTTCTAGTCCACAGAGGACGAAAAGAAACAAGCTCCACACAGTTTATCCGTTTCTCAAATGAAAAAATCTGAAGAATGTCCTCGGGTTCTTAGTACAAAAAAAACTTACGAGCCACAAGTCCCAGTCCGGGAACCGAGTCCGACAGAAGTTTGAGCAGCAACAAGATCTTCTCCCTGAAAAAGACAGCACTAGTTCAGACACACACAATAAAATGTGTATTAGTATCTTTATTATTATTACATATTTATACCGCCAAGAAGAGAGGTACAGAGCTCTTTATGGCTGTATAAATTCATGATTATCAAGCCTGTGATTGGAAAGAAATTATTGTGTGAGTACCAGTTAAATAAAAGCTCATTAACTTTCACACTTCCAGATTTCTGAAATTACTAGAGCTCCCAGAGCAGTCTTTTTGACTGCTTCCATTCCAATTAATTGAATTATGAAAATTATTATTTTTAATTATTATAGTTAGTATTCCACCAGATTTATTAAAAGACAATGATTTATGAGATTTCTAGCTTTACTGACTTTCATTAAGAGCTAAAACCAGTGAATATAACAAGAATACAGGAAAACTGGTTGGTAAAAGGCTATTGCTAGATGCTCGATTGCACTTTTCTGGTGTAAAACCAAGCTGGACCAGAACCAGACTAGAACCAGTCCAGGACCAGACTAGAACCAGTCCAAGTCCAAGAGTTGCTTTCACTGCCATAGACTTCATTCCGGAGAGTAGCTTAAGTGACAGACTCATTCATCCTCCCTGTGTGGCCCTTCCTTACTGAAGCTGTCAGACTGTACAGTGAAAACTGCTGAGTCTATACACGTGCCACACACCTGTTCTGATAATCCACTGATCACTTTACTAGTCGCTAGTCACTTTAGCTGTTATTATTATTACTATTGTTTAGTCTGGTTTTATTCTCTGCTGCTAAAGTACAATACAAACATCAGTAATACTTCCTTCTGACTAAAGTGTACACCCCGCTAGTGAGCTATAATTGAACCAACTGCAATTATAGCTCCAGATATTTACTTTATGGTATTTTATTGTCTTTTTATTTATTTATTGTATTTTATTATCTATTGTGTTCTCCCTGTGCAGTGTTATATCTATTATCTTAAATTATAGATCCTGTTGGATGTGTGCAATCTGAGTGTTCTTATTTTCTCCTTTTTTCTTATTCTGCTGTAATGTGCGCAACAATGACATTGAAATTTCCCCACTGAGGGACAGGTCTTCTTACCTCATCTAAAATGGCTACATTTGAACACAAGCAGCATTTACACTTGAACACAATCAGCATTTACACTTCCAAAAATAAAAGCCGTCAGATTGACTGCTCTGGGGGTTCTGGCGTTAAACCAAAAGAACTGGTTCTTCACTCCTTAATCACAGTGCACAGTTTTAGAGTCTATAGTTTCTAAGAGTCTTTATAATTATAAAATAAATAATAATAATAATAATAATTGTTATTATTATTCTTTGAAGAGCTTCCAGCTCGTTCAGAATACAGCAGCAAGGATCTTAACAGGTACCAAAAGGAGGGAGCACATAACTCCGGCGTTAAAATCCCTCCACTGGCTCCCTGTGGAGTACAGAATAAAGTTTAAAATCCTTCTTTTAACATATAAAGCCATAAATGGCTTGGCTCCTACTTATCTCCAAGACACGTTAGTGTCATATCAACCAAGTCGAGCGTTGCGCTCACAAAACGCCAGACGTCTGGTGGTTCCTAAGGTCTCAAAAATCACTGTTGGCGGCAGAGCATTTAGCTACCAAGCTCCTTTACTGTGGAATCAGCTTCCCATTTATGTTAAGGAAGCAGATACGGTCTCCACATTCAAGGCCAGGCTTAAAGCACTATACTTTAATTTAGCATATAGTTAGGCTGTTTGCCTGGATCGGTTTGTACACTTGGTGTGCAATCCATGAATCTTGGTGCTGTAGCCTAGGCTAGCCTAGCCGTGGCTGCTGCTGCTGTCTCACCTCCTTTCAGATACGCTCTCTTTATTCAAGGCTAGGTTTAAAACAGTCCTCTTTAGTTTAGCCTATGGCTAGGAAGGTAAGACTCAGGGAAGGCTAAACTCCTCAGACTGTCAGTAAAGCTGCATAGGGAGTCAGTTTGCTGGGAGAAGTATGGTAACTTGAGCACTATCCTCTCCTCCTTCCTACTTTACCTGTTTAGCATTATTAGGATTTTTACTGTAGTTTGTTCATTGCTATTCACCCGTTGTCCCATTGTCTGTTTAATGGTACGATGACAGGATCTCTGAGCCTGGCCTCCTCCATCTACACTTGCGGACTGCCCTTCCCGACCCGCCTGGGAGTGCTTCATTCCTGCACCGGACCTGTTCATGTTCAGCGGCCACTGGTCCACGTCCTGTAGCTAGCTTAGGTCCTGGATCATTAGCCTGTCCGTCCGGAGGAGCGGATGCCTTTCTCAAATGGGTCTCCCTCCCTGTGGGTTTCCCTAGGTCTCCCCAAGGTTTCTCACTTTATCCCTCTGGGTTTTTTATGAGTTTGCCGGAGGGTCTTGTTGGACAGTTAGTGTCCAAAAGAAAGGATTGGTGATGATCAGGACACTTTAGCATTCTACAACATGTATGGACATTTCCTTCTGTGTGTGCTTTATATTTTTCATGTGTTTTAACTGTTGATTCTCTGATCTGTGTTGGTGATTTCAATGGTTTTGTTGAGTCCTCTGAGATGACTTCTGTTGTGACCTAGGGCTATACAAGAATAAATTGTAATAATAATAATGGAGAGAGGTCCGGCCCCACTTGAACCCTGTAAACTACAGCAGAGAAATCAGTTCCACTAGAGCTCTGCAGACTACAGGAGAGAGGTCCGGTTCAACAAGAGCTCTGTAGACTAGAGCAGAAGTACGATTCCGCTAGAGCTCTATAGACGTTCTCTCAGCCGATACCAAGCACTTACTGAGAGTACCGGTCGTAGAAAGGCGACCGCAGCAGGTAGAACAGCAGCAGGAACCTCCTTCTCTTCATCTCCGCTCGCTCCCACACGCTCTGGAACTTGGTCTCACTCAGAACCGCAAAACTGAACACAGAGGCAAGGTTATTTGTGTAGCACAGGGCACAGGCAAGGCAGTACTCCCACCCCCCCTCCCCCCTACCCCCCCCCCCCCACCCCATTAACAAACCTTTCCCAACATCCCCCATCCCACCCCACCCCCCCCCACCCCACCCCCCCCCCCCACCCAAAACCCCCACCCCCAAACCCCCCAACCCACCCCCCCCCCCCCCACATACCAACCCCCTCAACCCACCCCCCCTACCAAACCCCCCCCCCACCCCCCAACCCCCCCCCCCACCCCACTAACCCCCCAACCCCCCCCCCCCCCCTAACCCCCCCACCCACCCCCTTATATAACCCCCTCACCCCAACAAACTAATACATCCCTTTCCCCCTCCCTACAAACCCATTCAAATCCCCAATCCCTCTCTTCCTCCCTACACCCCACCACCTTCCTCCATAACCCTCCAAACTCATCCACCCACATCCCCTCCTCCACCCCCATACACTCATCCACATTTCCCACCCCTTGGGCCCCATCTCACCACCTCTACCTTTCATTAACACATTTCCACTCCACACCATTCATACCAAATTATCCCTTCCCATTCTCTCCAATGGTTCTCTCATCAAACCCTCACACCACATTTCCCCTTTCCTCCCTATCCTCTCCCATCTTTTCCACCATATTACTACTGCAGCTGTTTTATTGCATGTTTGGAGATACCTGTGAGCAGGCCATTGCAGTAATCCAGCCTACTGGAAACAAAAGAATGGATAAGAATCTCCAAGTCTGCCCTGGACACAATATTTTTAATTTTGGCAATATTTTTCAGATGATAAAAAGCTGCTGATGTTACCGATCCAATGTGGCTATTGAAGTTTACGTCAGAGTCCATTATTACTCCCAGATTTCTGACCTTATTTAAAGGCCTTAGGGAGAGAGACTGAAGGTGACAAATGACGGTCTCTCTTTGTTTCTCGGGACCAAAGACAATCATTTCGGTTTTGTCCGCATTTAGCTGGAGAAAATTGCATTGCATCCACTCACTGATCCGCTGGATACAGCGAAGGAGTGAGTCCACCGGTCCATGCTCTCCTGCAGTCAGTGAGACATAGATCTGAGTGTCATCAGCGTAATTGTGGTAGGACACTTTCATACTTTGAATTAACTGACCTAATGGCAGCATGTAAATATTGAACAGGAGAGGTCCCAGAATCGACCCCTGTGGCACTCCGCAGGTCAGGGCCATATTATCTGAGACCTAGTCTCCAATCTCCACACAATACTTCCTTTCTTCTAGATAGGACCTAAACCAGCTTAGGGCGGTACCAGCAACACCAACCCAGTCCTCCAGTCTCTGCATGAGAATCTCATGGTCAACGGTGTCGAAAGCGGCACTCAGATCTAACATGACTAAAACAGAGACTTTTCCTGCATCAGTGTTAAGCCGAATATCATTTGTTACCTTGACTAGAGCAGTCTCAGTACTGTGGTGTGGTCTAAAGCCAGACTGGAACATGTCAAATGAGTCATTAGATATTAAAAATTCAGTAAGTTGTTGGTAGGCAACTTTTTCAAGAATTTTTCCCATGAAAGGCAGATTTGAGATGGGACGGTAATTTTCAAGTACCGCAGCATCCAAACTGATCTTTTTTAGGAGGGGCCTGATGACTGCCTTTTTCAGGGCCATTGGAAATGTTCCAGATAAAAAAGACATGTTTACTATTTGTGTCAATGAGGGTAATAGACTACACATAACAGACTTCAGAAATCTAGGAGGTAGTACATCCAGACTGCAGGTAGAGGAACTAAGACCTGTGATTATCTTTTTAACAGTTTCATCATTGACAGGTGCAAATTGAGCTAGCTCACAAAGCCTCACTGGATGTTGCATTGTTACTTGTGTTGTAGAGGTGATGGCATTTCTGATACCCTGAACCTTGTCTCTGAAGAACTGTGCAAACTCATTACACCTGGATTTGGAGTAGTGTTCTAATGGCAACTCAACAGGGGGGTTCGTTAATCTATTGATTGTTGAAAATAGAACACGCAGATTGTTGCTGCAGCCTTCAATAGTTTCAGAAAAGTATAATTCTCTTGTTCTACGTAGTACTCTGTTAAACTCACACAACTTCTCTTTTAAGAGTTTATAATCACCCTGGAGGTTGGACTTTCTCCACTTTCTCTCTGCTCTCCGGCACTCCTGCTTCTGTGCCCTGACCGGGCCTGCTTTTATCCATGGGGCTTTTTGCTTATTTGTGACCATTTTTACCTTCACAGGGGCAATGGCGTCCAGAACATTCAACACACTAGAGGTGACAGAGTTTAAACAGTTCATCTACAGTAGAACATGATGTGTTCTCAAAATGGATCATTCCCATAAATAGTTCACCCGTGTTTTCATTTAAGTGTCTACTTCTAACAATTTCATATTTAGCGGGTGGTCTGGTAGCAAAACACATGTTAAAAAATACACAGAAATGATCCGACAGAGCAACATCAACTACATTAACTTTTGAAATATTCACCCCTTTCGTGATAAGCAGGTCCAGGGTGTGTCCTCTGCTATGGGTGGGGCCACTCACATGCTGAGTGAGGCCAAAGGATTCAAGTATGGAACTCAGCTCTTTTGCGTATCTGTCATTAACATTATCCATATGAATATTAAAATCGCCTATAATGACTAAACCATCAAAATCTGTGCACACAACTGAAAGCAACTCAGTGAAATGATCAGTGAAACTATGGCATGACTGTGGCGGCTTGTACACAACAATAATAAGAATGGAAGAAGATTTCTTTTGTTCTATTTTAAAAGAAACATACTCAAATGATGAAAATTTCCCAAGAGACACTCTATGGGAGACAATACGATCTTTAAAAACTGCTGCTATGCCCCCCCCCCCTTTTATTTTCTCGTGTTTCATATTCAAATTTGAAATTTGGTGGTGAGGCTTCTATGAAAACTGCATCTCCTGTATTATGGTCAAGCCATGTTTCAGTCATAAACATAAAATCAAGATCATACGAACAGATAAAATTATTAATTAAAAATGATTTGTTGCATAGTGATCTGACATTAAGTAGAGCAAGGTTAAAATTAATATCAGTGTCAGTGGGTTTAGTTGATTGATTACAAAGAACTGGAATTAGATTTCCAGAGTTGGACCGTCTAACTGCTGTCCTTCTTTTAAATTTGTGTTTATTCAAGTTAAAACACATTTCTGAGCTGGTGCGAGGAACACACACAGTCTCTATTGGTTTAAAAAGTGAACTCTGTTGTACTTTGTTAAGTTCCAGATGCATAACTGAGTCAGCACAGTTCAGTGGCAGGACTGTCGTTACACTGCCAGACGGACAGGGGTCAGTGTTTGCACCACAGTACTCACCCGGTGCTGGTAAGGAGGAGGAGGGGGGTGGTGGGGGCCGAGAAGCCTCAGATGTAAACAGTCACGCCCCCCTCGGGGAGCACTGAACAACATGGCGTAGGAAGTCCGTCAACAAACTGGTGCCGTATTTGTTCGGGTGCAGACCATCTGGACGATAGGCCACGTGACGCTTCCAGAACAGGCCAAAGTTGTTCACAAAAATAAAGTTAAAAGTGCTGCATGTAGACTGGAGCCACATGTTGAGCGCCACAACGCGACTGTAGAGGCAGTCACCCCGGTTTACAGTCGGGACTGGACCAGAAATAAAAACGGATAACCCGGAGGACTGGAGGAGGCGGAACAGATTCATAAAGTGCTTCTTTGTGACCTCTGACTGCTGCAGCTTCATATCATTTATACCCACATGCACGATTACCTTGGATATGGTATCGGGCAGGGAGTGAAGCAGAGGAGGGAGACGGATGAGCAGATCTGGGACAGTAGCTCCGGAATGCAGTGAGTGACCGCGTTAAAAAAGCGGACGTGCCTCACGATGGAATCTCCAACAATCAGAGTAGTCGGGGCGAAGAGTGGACGCGGCCGCGGAGAGGGCGCTCGGTGTCCATGGCCAGAACCAGCGGGCTCATCCAGGGATGGGTCCGAACCAGGGCGCTGCTGAACACATGGAGAGGAGTGGGGGAGTTGATTCCCAGCTCCGGGCAACCCACGCTGTGTGCACGGAGACGCTGGAGCAGCGAGAGGAGCAGGCTCGGGTCGCTGCTGCTGACCCGGTGAAGGTAAGTGGTGGTGATGCACTGGGGTCAGAGAAGGGGAATGATCACTCTTTCGTCTGAGGACAGCTTCCTTTAAGAGTGTCTTTCTCGCAGTGGACCTGGATCCACGGACAGCAGTAGAGTTTGCTGCAGAGTCCAGGGGTTCTGCTGAGGGGGCTGGGATGTCAGCGGAGAGGGCTGCATAGCGGTTTGAAAGGCTCAGGACATGGGCCACGGCGCTGGATGGCTCCTCGCAGTCCGCAGGCTCTTTATTCCGAACCGGGCACTTAGGTGTAGAACAAGAGGGCCCAGAGCTGACAGATCTCTCCCACACGACAGTGTCACAGTATGCAGCGCTCAGTGACATAAGCCGTGAGTGCTGCCCGCCAGCGACATCAAAAAGTTTGGACACGAGTGACTGTTTATCCTGCAGCTCTGCAGTGAGGCGAAGGACTTCTTTACGGAGGTCTGCAATAGTGGCACGGTCCCTGTCAATAGCTCCATTTTCTCTCAATTGATAAATGATCCCACACGTTTTACCCCCACATCCCAATCCCTTCTGGATTGTATCTTAGTGACTCATCCAGATAGATTCCTTGAATCTGGTGTTAGCAGACTGTTTCAGTGATCACTGCATTGTATATTGTATTTGAAATATTAAACCGCCTTGTCTTCCCCCTAAATTTGTAAAAATTCGAATAACAAAACTGTTTAACTTGTATAACTTTGTTACTGATGTTCTGGATAATAACTGGGACAGATTTGATCTAATCTATAAATCATCTATAAATGAAGCCTGGGACTATTTTTATTCTGAATTTTAACTGTAATTAACAAACATGCACCTTTGACTGAAATGGGATTAAAGGAAACAATCTTCCCTGGTTGAATTATTACTATCAATATTAACATTATTATCCTTATGTATTGTAATTACAGTACAGTACAGTCATACTGTACTGTACAATAATATACAACATGTATATTGTTTATGGTTCGTTTTGGATTTATTTTTTTATTATTTACTTGAATTGTTGTTTTGTTTACATCCGTTTGGCTGTATCTGTCACATTGTCAAATCTTGAGGACCCACTTAAAAACAAGATGATTAATCTCAAGGGGCTTTTCCTCTAAACAAAAAAAAACAAAAACAAATCTTCTCAGGGGCCCTGAGGATGAGGATCAGGTTCTGTGGATGTTTGAACTCAGCTGACAGTGTGTTTTTCACCTTGAAAGTTCGAGGAACGCCGACAGGAGCCACGGTTTCCAAGACTTTTTCCCATAAACAGCAAGACTCATCACTGCACTGGATTTAAGGAGCATCTTTCGTAGCAAGATAATTATGATCATGTATTTAAAATGAAGAGAGACAAAATAGACAGAGAGAAAGAGACCAGAGAGAGACCACAAAAGATAGTAAGAAACCACCAAACAGAGAAAACAGGTCTGTCAGATATACAGAAAGGTCAAATGCATAGAACACATTTCCCTACCAGTACAATATAGTACTGTACTGTACTGTAACTCCCTGTGCTGCCACCAGAGGGAGGAGTAACTTTTGTTTTGTCTTTTTCAAAAGTCCATGTGATTGCAAAGCACCTCATTCCACCTGAGGAGCTTCAAAGACCTTGACCACTGCAGTAGATTCCTCTAATTTGGGCAGAGTCATCGTCTTCGTGACTCACTTGATCTGCACAAGTCTTCTGCAGATCAAGAAGACTTGATCTGCAGAAGATCAAGAGTGAAAAAGTAGCAGAGCTTTACAAACTAGTAGCAGACGCGCGCTTCACCTGTAGGCGCGCGTCACCTGTAGGCGCGCGTCACCTGTAGGCGCGCGTCTGGGCAGGCTGCTCACAGCAGGGGCAGTAATGATTTACATGTTTTACTATTTCCCCTCACATTTAGCATTTTTCAGTGTGAGTTTCCTGACCTAGTGATTGGTATGACTGTCAGTAAAAAAAAATATATATATATATATTTTATCCATGATTTCCAATACCATATGACATCATAAAATGCAGGAGATTAGATGGATATTTTTCTAATTTACTGAAAGCCTTTATCTCTAATCACTTTTAAGTTACAGCCTTTTGAAACTAAGGGTGTATTCAGAGCAGAAACGTCCTTTGCTTAGCCTGCTTGGTCCGAACCAAAAGCAGACCAAACATTTTTCGTATTCAGACTGTACTTTTTACAAGTGAACCTTTTTTATAAACATATCGACGCATGTGATGATCGGCGCTCCAATTGGACAGCGAGAGCTCACGGAGAATAGATACGGAAATTGAGGAAAATATTGAGCTCGTACGTGCTGCATGTCTGCTCTGCCTATGTTTGTTCTTTTTAGAGCAAAACGACCTTCAACATCAACAGCAACTCATTCGACACAGGCAAAACGCGTTGTTTCACATTTTGGAACAGCGTTGGCGAATGCGTGATGAGAAAGCCGAAGGAGACTCTGTGCGCTACGTGCCCTGTCCCACAACTTACTGACAGCAGCATTGTGGATAAACAGACAAGGGAGAATCAGGTATGAACCAAAGAACACAATTCACTACATGATACGGGATATTGCTTTTTGAGACTTGAGTCAAACACGTGAGGCTTTTAATAATGCAAATGATTTGAACATGCTGCCATTCACATCACTGTATACTGTGAAAAGTTTTAACTCCAATAGCCTGTTGCACAGTGTCTCCTCGTTGCTCCAGGTCTGCCCACGGCCCATTGTTGTTGTGTAGCGTTTGCAGCTGTGACGCGTGGCTAATTCCTCACAGTTCCTGTCTGCGGTGGCTTGTTAAGCCCAAAACATTTGCATGTATCCTGGAGTTGTGTCGGATCGACACCGGTTGTATTCAGACCTGAATCGACTTGGACCAGAGTTTGTTTGGAAGCGGACCAAGACCACCAAAAAAAGGGGGTCTCGGTCCAGTTCTTTGGTCCAGACCAGGATTCGTTTTTTTGTGTATTCACACCTGCATAAAAGGTTCGGATCAGAGTTCCAAACAATTCCTGGTCCGTTTAAAGTGGACCAAATGTGCAGGTCTGAATACACCCTAAGATGTTAAAATCAAGCGTTTTAGAAATAAACCTCTGGCGCTTACAATGTATAAAAAACCAAAATGAAAAAAAAATTGTATGTATGTCCTTTTTTAAATAGAAAACATGTCTAATAAACATGTTTACTATTTTAAAAGTTGGGGTGGGGAAGGATACGGTGCACCAGGGGTTTGGTGACGTAGACGGCCTCCGCTGTGATCTGGTGCAGCTTCAGGTCTGTGGATCGGATCTGGAGCTGGTCCTCTGGAGACCGAGGTCTGGAACGGGACTGAGGACACTCCCGAGTCCTGGACTGCCCCAAGGGACCTGCCACACACACCACATATAATCTCCAAAATATGACACAAAACATTTTACATTTCAGCCTGTGGTATATTTTTGGAATATTTTTAAAATACATTTTAATATATTTGGTATGTATTTTTAAATATCGGTTGTGTATTTTTGGTGTGTGGCTCACACTCACCGGAGACCATCGGCCGAATCACTCGTCCGGATCTTTGACCAACGAAACAAACATCTTCCGCCAAATTGAGCACCTGTGCGTCAGCGCCCTCTGTGGACAAAACAATCATCAACCTTCATCTTTAACCCTGAAGGCCAAGCACTCACAAGCCTGAGGACCGAGCCTTCCGAGCCCTGGGGACTGAGCCTTCCCAGTAGCTGCCCTCACTCTCTGTAACTCTCTCCCACAACAAATCAGGAACCCGGACTCACTTCAGAACTTCAAATCACTGATCAAAGCAGATCTGTTTATTGTAGCTTTTATTTTATTTTTAACCTGCCCTTTTGTGAAACATATTAGAGCGTCCAAAAAGAGGTACAATGGGGCAACAACGTATTTAGTCAGCTACCAATTGTGCAAGTTCTCCCACTTAAAAAGATGAGAGAGGCCTGTAATTTTCATCATAGGTAGACCTCAACTATGAGAGACAAAATGGGAAATAAAAATCCAGAAAATCACAGCCGGATTTTTAAAGAATTATGGTGGAAAATCAGTAGTTAAGTCAATAACAAAAGGTAATCTCAATACTTTGTTATACGCCCTTTGTTGGCAGTGACAGAGCTCAAACATTTCTCTAACTCTTTGTAACCCATATTAAAATTCTGGTTGCCTTCCACTGTATTATTTTCATTCCTACCGTTCCTCGTTACCATAGTAACGCTAGTCTCGCGATACTCCGCGGGGCAGTCTCAAACGCAACTTCCAGTAGTTATAATCAGAGTTACTGCGGCTCCACCGGTAATTAATAGTTACTTAATGTAACTTAAGTTCTACGAATAGGTGCGTAGTCCCTTAGGACTTCGCTAGTGGGATATCACTCGTGACCCCCAGGTCAAACGCCAGAGAGATCAAAATAATTTGCTCCAATCACCAGCCACCTTCCTCTATAAATGCCCCTGCACAAGGCCGCACCCCCTCTTGAACTCTGCCAAGCCGGGCTGGCCTGATGGGCTCGTAGCTAAGGGACTACGCACCTATTCGTAGAACTTAAGTTACATTAAGTAACTATTAATTCTACGTCATGGTGCTACGTCCCTTAGGACTTCGCTAGTGGGACACAACGCGGAGGCCGTAGGAAAATGTACTCCCAGCAGGCCAGCGAAGGGTGATTGGAGCTCCGCCCGAGCAAGACCCTCACAAAGTGAGAGGACTCAGGACAGAAGAAACAATGCGTGTTACAGGGCCACTCCTACCAAGGATACCCCCACGTAACACAGATATAGGTCATCCGTAGTCACAGGACGCCTCTCCCAAGGGCTCCTGACGTGGACTACCAGACCGACCAAAACACACATATAAGTACCGCACCTGTAGGATGCCTCTCCCAAGAGCTCCTGAACCAGGGCGGAAAAGTAAACCGAAGGCCCCCTCAGAGGAGGAGGGACCTAACGGTCTAACTCAGTCCGCTGCACTCAGCACGGAATGGGCCACCGACCGGTCCGACACATCCAAAAGATAAGACCGGACGAAAGAGGAGGACGAAGCCCAAGAAGCCGCACGGCATACGTCCTCAACCGACACCCCCCTGAGAAGGGCCGTAGAGGCTGCCATCCCACGCGTGGAATGCGACCTGAAGCCCACCGGGAGGGCCAGACCCTGCGTCTGATACGCCCGCCGCACAGCCGTGGCAACCCAGTGCGCCAGCCGCTGAGCCGACAGCGGGGCGCCCCTGTTCTTGGGGCCCAGACACACAAACAGCTGGCCACCCAACCTGAATGACGACGTCATGGCCAGGTAATGCCTCAGCATTCTGACAGGACACAGAAGGTGCCGCCGCTCCTCCTCGGGGGAGGCATGCGGTGGCGGATAGAAAGCCCTAATCCTGATGACTCTCGACCTAAAGGCCGACGTGATGACCTTGGGGAGAAAAGCCGGATTAGGCCACAATACCACCATGCCGTCGCACAAGCGCACACAAGTCGCCCGCCCTCTTAGCAGACGCCAACGCCAACGCCAACAAGAGGGCCGTCTTAAAGCGACACACTCGGGACTCGCCTCCGCCGCCGGTTCAAAAGGCGGACCCGACAGCCCCCTAAGGACCACCCTGAGGTCCCAAACCGGGGCGTTATCTGGAGCGGGGGCCTCCTCCTGCGTGCCCCCCGCAGAAAACGTTTAACCAACGGATGAGAGCGGGCTGTGAACCCCCCGAATCCGTCGTGACCCGAAGTAATGGCTGCCGCGAACACCGCCAAGGTGGCGACAGCCCTCCCCTTGTCAAAGAGCTCCTGTAGGAATCCCAGGACCCCCTCCAGCGGGCAACGCCTGGGATCCCAGGAACGAAAACCGCACCAGTCGCTAGAGAGCCTCCACCTCGTGGCGTAGGCCCTCACAGTGGACGGCGCCCTCGCCCCCTGAGTGGTCTCCACCACCGCAGGGGAAAGACCCAGGTCTACGAGGTTCCGCCTCTCAGCCTCCAACCCAGAGCCTGCGGCCGATTATCGGGCGTGAAAACAGGGCTCCTCCCCCCCTGGACTAGAGCCCCCGTCTCGTCCGGGAGGGCCCAGGGCTCCATCACCGCCATGCCCCTCAGGAAGGGGAACCACCGGACATGCGGACTGTCCGGCGCCACCAGGATCACCGACCTCCTCTCCTGTTCGATCCTCCGCAGCAGGACCGGCAGGAGACGCACTGGTGGGGAACGCGTACAGCAGGCCCCCTGGCCAGGGGTAATGAGCCAGAGCGTCCACGTCTAAAGGCGGCTGGTCCGCGGCCCTTGAGGCGAACCAGGACGGGCACTGTGCGTTTCCTACACTGGCGAAAAAAAGGTCGACCACTGGACGGCCGAACCTCCGCCAGCTCTCCGCAGCCACCCCTGGGGCCAGGCCCCACTCGTCCTGGAGTGGGCCCCCCCCCTGGACATCCTGTCGGCCCCCACGTTCCGGACCCCCGGGACGTGGCGCGCCCTGAGAGACAGGAGGTGAAGCGCCGCCCACAGCAGCGTCACCTTCGCCATGCGATGGAGAGCGGGGGACCTGGTGCCCCCCTGCCTGTTCAGATAGGAGACCACTGTGGTGTTGTCTGAGCGCACCATCACGTGCCTCCCCTGCAGCTGAGGAGCAAAGTGCAGCAGTACCCTGTGCACTGCCTCCATCTCCAGCAGGTTGATGTGACGGGCTGAGTCCGACCAGCAGCCTCCTACAGAACTCTGGCCGAGGACCCCGCCCCATCCTTCGAGCGACGCGTCCGTGAACATCTCCACGTGAGACACGGCGCCGGCCAGAGTCACTCCGTCCCGTAGAAGACCCGGAGTGAGCCAACCTGATGTTCGATGCTGCCACTTGGGGAACCCAGATCAGCCTCCCCCCGTCCCGGGAGGGGTGAAGCCTGAGGCGTGAGAACCACCTCTGAAAATTCCTCGTGTTGAGAAGGCCTAGCCGCACCACAGCATGAGCCGCTGCCATCATTCCCAGCAGGGACCTGAGGCGCCGAGCGGGGACTCTGGGGCCCGCCAGAACCTCCCCGGGCAGACGGGTAGTGTTCATCCGTCTGTCCACTGACCATGCAGCACGGAATGTCACAGAGTCTAGCTGCAGACCGAGATAGATCATGCGCTGAGCCGGTTGCAGCCTGCCTCTACGTCATGGTGCTACGTCCCCTAGCGGACTTCGCTAGTGGGATATCACGTGCACCTATTCGTAGAACTTAAGTTACAAAGGTAACTGTTAATTTTCTCCCTGTTAACCACAAAGCCCAGGCGCTGTATGTGGGACAGGACCCAGTGCGTATGACTCACGGCCACTTCCCTGGATGAGGCCAGAATTAACCCGACGTCTATGTAGATTAATTCTTACCCCTGCTCCACGGCGCGAGTGCGTAGCCCAAGGGGAAAACGACAGTACTCGTAATTCCTCTCTCCCACTGCGAAGCGCAGAACCTCCTGTGTTCCGGTACTATCGGCACGTGGAAGTACGCATCTGTCAGGTCTATGGAGGACATCCAGTCTCCTTCCCTGACACACTCGAGGAGCTGCCTTGTGGACAGCATCCGAAACTGCCGTTTGGAACTGCACTCGTTTAACACGCGCAGATCCAGAATGGGACGCACCCCGCCTGATTTCTTTGGCACTAAGAAGTAAGGGGAGTACAGCCCCCTGGTGGCGTCCTGCGGGTCTACCTCCACTGCTGCGCCTCGACTCAGCAGAGAGGAGACCTCCGCTTGTAGTGCCTCTGTCGATCCCCGTACCTGAGAGCGTACTGCCCGTACGCCTCGGAATGGTGGTGGCTTTCGGAAAAATTGCAGCGCGTAACCTCTGCGCAGAGTTTTCTCCAGCCAAATATCTGTCAGTAGGCCCTGCTCCCTCCAGATGTTTTATAAATCTGTGAGGGGCGGAACGGGAGATGGAACACGAGACGTCACGGCCCCGCCCCCTCCTGGTGTTCCTAGCAGGGAGGGGGGGGTGGACAAAAGGGCCGGGGGGCCCCCTGCGTCACACCGTGAGCGCCGGAGGCGGTCACGTGTCCTGCAGGCCCGACGTCATAAGTACGGGACTGCTCACCACACGTGACTCGGCTGCTGTGCCCCCCCCTGGCTCTTGCCTCATGGAGGGGGGGGCGAGCCCCTGGAGTGGGAAACCCCGTGTCAGCCTTGTAGCTCTGCTCACCACACGTGACTCGGCTGCTGTGCCCCCCCCTGGCTCTTGCCTCATGGAGGGGGGGGGCGAGCCCCTGGAGTGGGAAACCCCGTGTTAGCCCTGTAGCTCAGAAATGCTAACACGCGTTCGGCCGAAGCACACACATATCACTCACCAGATCCCTCCGCCTGACCTCTCTCTGGGAGGGCATAGTATGGATCAGAGAAACCGGAGCTCGTAGTGCACTGCACGCCCCTCTCTGGGGCTGCAGGCCTAGCGAAGCAACGTTATGTGCCCGGGAAGTAACACAATCAGAATTCACAATATTTGACATGTTACATACCCCCAAATGAGACTCAGAAAAGTAATGGAAATGCCGGTCGGCCTTTATTGAAGGAAACATTTTTCCACCCCGGCCTCCTCTACCATAGGGAGGTCGGTGGTGGGTGCGTTGCTCCCGCGAGCCACCCATGGGTCTGTCTGGACCCGGGGGCCTCGTCAAGGGGGGACGATGGATAACAGAGCGCGGATACGGGTCAGGATGCCTCCCGGGCCAACGCTCTCTGCCTCTGTCCCGGCTCCGTGATGGTTGGTGGGCCTCGCGCCTCGGTGCTAGGTGCGGGGCTAGCCTAGCCGAGTCTTTAGCTGCAGACTCCAGTCTCGCCACCCAGGCCTGCATGTCCGGGCCGAAGAGGGACATCTGAGAGGTGGGCAGGTCCAGCAGCTGCCTCCTCTCCGCCTCCCTGATATTAGCCAGCCCAAGCCAAAGGTGCCTGGCCCGACTTGGGCTGCTGCCATGGAGCGGCCACCATCCACAGCTAGCGTCTGGCACATGCGCAGAGTCGCGGCCGAGGTGGTCCTCGCCTGTGACAGGAGGTCTCCACTGAGCGCCTGGTCAGAAGAGAGCAACATATCCAGGGCCCCCGTGATGAATGCCATGTAGTTAGTCAATGCGAGGACCTGTGCTGCAATGGCATAACATCTATCCGGCATCGCCAAGACATCCTGTCTCGCTCGGAGGGAAGGAGAGGTCTGGTGCCGGGCCACACGAATGCGGAGGGCTGCAGGGCCATGCGGACTGAATCCTCGGTGTCCTGGCCACCATCCACGGCTAGCGTCTGGCACATGCGCAGGAACGCCGCCGAGGTGGTCCTCGCCTGTGACAGGAGGTCTCCACTGAGCGCCTGGCCAGAGGAGAGCGCCCTATCCAGGGCCCCCGTGATGAAAGTCATGTTGTTAGCCAATGTGACGACCTGTGCCGCATTGGCATAATATCTATCCAGCCTCGGCAAGACATCCTGTCCCACTCGGGGAGAAGGAGAGGTCTGATGTCGGGCCACACGGATGCGGAGGGCTGCAGGGCCATGCGGACTGAATCCTCAATCACCGGTCCAGGACCAGTCCTGCCCGCTGCAGTATATGTCGTACCCCAGAGCAGGCCTCTTGGCTGCTAGGGGCTTAGGCCACTCACGTGTCGCGTAATGGACGAACGGGTCCATCCGCGGGCACAACGTGGGTTTTATCCTCCTCCTCCCTCGAGTGGTGGCACCCACAGAGGTGAAGTCCTCCACCGTCTGGATCCAGTGACGACGTCCGACGCCGGAGGGCGAAGGGAACTCGGACGAACAAGGAAGACATCTCAGAATGAAGAAAGTACTGTGGTAGATCTCGAACGGAGGGTGCGGCCTTGTGCAGGGGCATTTATAGAGGAAGGTGGCTGGTGATTGGAGCAAATTATTTTGATCTCTCTGGCGTTTGACCTGAGGGTCACGAGTGATATCCCACTAGCGAAGTCCTAAGGGACGTAGCACCATGACGTAGAACTGGGTGGGATGCCAGACTGAGTTGGCTGCAGATGCCTCTGTCCTTACTGAGCACATTGTGTGTTTGAGTGCTCTGTATTCTGCAAGGAACCGGCCAGGTCCTCAATACTTACTGGGCTTCAGGAGAGTACATCTTTATTTGATTCTGCAAACTTCCAACGCTTTTGGGGACAATATTCATACTCTGGACTAATTATTCAAACGAACTATCTCTGCTGCTTTTACACATGGACAATAACCCATCGCGTTGTGGATTACACTCTTGAGTTAGAGTTCTGGACTGTGGACCATACCATATTCCGATCAACTACCAACAGTGCACTTTGTACATATTGTATATATTTCTGTATATTGTTTCACATGTACATATCATTCATCACAATACAAAACCCATAATCGTACCCTCGTATCTGTGTTTTATTAAGCATTGTCTCACTTTCCTCCGAGCCGAATCAGTTCTTCTTAGTTTATATTATTTGTTCTTCTCTAATCACGTGACGTACATGTTACATCTTCACAAGGTTTTCACACACTGTTGCTGCTATTTTGGCCCATTGCTCCATGCAGATGCACTCTAGAGCAGTGATGTTTTGGGGCTGCCGCTGGGCAACACGGGCTTTCAACTCCCTACAAAGATTTTCTATGGGGTTGAGATCTGGAAATTGGCTAGGCCACTCCAGGATCTTGAAATGCTTCTTACGAAGCCACTCCTTTGTTGCTGTGTGTTTGGGATCACTGTCATGCTGAAAGACCCAGCCACGTTTCATCTTCAATGCTCTTGTTTATAGAAATAGGCTTTCATTCAAAATCTCACGATACATGGCCCAATTCATTCTTTCCTTTACACGGATCAGTCGTCCTGGTCCCTTTGCAGAAAACAGCCCCAAAGCATGACGTTTCCACCCCCCATGCTTCACAGTAGGTATGGTGTTCTTTTGTATGAAACTGAAATTTTGATTTCAGCTGATCATATGACAATCCCTTTTTGGATAATCCAAATGCTCTATAGCAAACTTCAGACGGGCCTGGACATGTACTGGCTTAAGCAGGGGGACACGTCTGGCACTGCAGGATTTGAGTCCCTGTCGGTGTAGTGTGTTACTGTTGGTAGCCTTTGTTACTTTGGTCCCAGCAGGTCATCCACGAGGTCCCCCCGTGTGGTTGTGGGATTTTTGCTAATCGCTCTTGACCATTTTGATCCCACGCGGTGAATCTTGCGCAGAGCCGTAGATTGAGGCAGATTATCAGAGGTCTTGTATGTCTTCCATTTTCTTACTAATTGCTCCCACAGTTGATTTCTTCGCACCAAGCTGCTTACCTATTGCAGATTCAGTCTTCCCAGCCTGGTGCGGGTCTACAATTATATTTTTGGTGTCCTTTGACAGCTCGTTGGTCTTGGCCATAGTGGAGTTGGGAGCGTGACTGTTGAGGATGTGGACAGGTGCCATTCATACTGATAACGAGTTCAAACAGGTGCCATAAAAATAAGTAACGAGTGAAGGACAGAGGAGCCTCTTAAAGAAGGAGTCACAGGTCTGTGAGAGCCAGAAATCTTGCTTGTTTGTAGGTGACCAAATACTTATTTTCCCCCATAATTTGCAAATAAATTCTTTAAAAATCAGATCAAATGAAAATGTTATTTTTGGGATTTTCTGTCCCTCATAGTTGAGGACGTATACCAATGGGCACGGTCACAAAGGTTTTTACAAACAAACTCGGCCAAGTGGCCCGGATCGTCGGCACAGGGGTGTGAAGACAACCCGCGGTCACAAGGGTTTCTTTTCTCAACCGTGCCAGATCAACTGTCATGTAGTTGGTCCAGCTGGTGGCGCTAATACTAACTTCAGCAACTACCTCGTTGTCGAGAGTTTAGTTTCCGTTTCTCTTCCTGTTTACATTTTGCAACTGTGGCCACAGCTCGATCATTTATTGCGTTCTTTGCATCAGAGTCAACGTGTCTGTCCCCAAAGTGCAGCAGCTCAGTGGGTAACGTGTGTGCATGTGTGCAAGCGCCGCGGACACAGGAGCGCGCCTTGGAGTAAAGAGTGTAAGCGCTGAGAAATGAATGAAAGACTATGAAAGAATGAAAGGTGTGGTGTACAATTAGAGCAACAGGAGCCAGGCAGGATACAATTGAATGAGTCTGATTGTTATTGCATAAGCACCACACTGTGAGAGCGAAGATCAGAACAGAAGGGAGTTATCCCCTGTAGGAAACGCTTCCCTTTGGCGATGCAACGGGTGCAGCAGAATGACGTAATGTGACGCACAATATCAAGTCCCCACCAAAACTCATCCCCCACTCCCCACCACCCGCCACATTGACCTCCCCCATCTGTGCTTTAGAAGTGTGCTCAGGCTCACCTCTCTCAACCGTATTCAGGCCCACTTGCAGCAACCATGAGTTCAAGCTCAGTGGCTGTGGCACATAGTACCTAAAGCCCGGATCTAATAGCGAAGTGGCCCACTTTAACCTGGCTTTAGGCTGTGCATGTGACCGCAGCCTTAGAAGAAAATTACAGGTCTCCCTCATCTTTTTAAGTGGGAGAACTTGCACAACTGGTGGCTGACTAAATACTTCTTTGGCCCACTATTATAATGGCCAACACATTTTTTGCCAATCCGTCACACGCTCTGATCTCAGAGTGCAGACTGTTGCCTTCAGGAAGGCGGTTTAGTGTCCCCTGATGCCAACTGAACAGATATAAAAACTCTGCTGTGCCCTTTTCTATTGGGCTGTTGAACAGAGCCATATAGATTAAGCACAGACCGTCAGGCTCAATAAACGGGACGGACATTTGAGTGAACAATGGAAATTATGGATTGTTTTGATGTTTTACTGCCATTTACTTTTATATTTTGTATCTTTGTAGGCTTCTTAATTGTTTTTTATGCTTGGTTTTAATTGGCTTTATATGCTTCTTAATTGTTTTTTGTACACTGGTTGGCTGCAGCATGGATGACAATTTCCCCCTGTCTGGGACAATAAAGTTTATCTTGAATCTTGAATCTTATTACTATTATCATAAGCCAGAGGTGGTGGCGGACCTTCAGTTCCAAAGTCTGAGTTCCTGTCCAGGGGGATGATGGGAGGTGAAGTCCCGATCCCAGACTTGTACCACAGCAGTAGAATCAGCCGGAAAACTGCCCTAAAGCACACAAATGGATCATTTTTAATCTCACAAGGGGAAACTCAAATTACTATCAGGGGACAAACAATACAAAGTCATCATTATTTAAAAAAAGAAAAGAAAAAAGAGCAACCTCGGTCCTGGATCTACAGGCTCGGTCTTGGATCTACACCTCGACCCTGTATCTACACCCTCAGTCCTGGATCTACTGCCTCAGCCCTGGATCTACTGCCTCAGCCCTGGATCTACTGCCTCAGCCCTGGTACAGGTCACAAAAGGTGGTTGTACTTTACGATCTGGACGAGTGCGATGACGACCCAGCGACCCACGTCACCCCCAGCTCTACAGGCCCCCAACTCCAGGAACACCTCCACAGACTCCAACACGGAGAGCCAGGTCCGGAGCCTCTGTTGCGACAGGCTCTGAGGAGACACAAGGGGTCAGTGTGTGACCCAGGGACTGGTCACATGAGGTCAGTGTGTCTGAACTGGGACCAGGTTCTAAAGCTGTGTTTCTCACCACAGGAAAGGGACTCTTCAGGTGTTTTCTTAAGATGCTGTCGTTGAACAACACCAGGAGATTAGAGACAGAATAAACTGAAAAACAAACCATTAACAATCAGCAGTGGAACAAACTGGGGAAAAAACCATTAAAAGAGACCAGTGAGGGTCCAACAAGAGAGAAACCACAGACCAGAGACAGAAACCAGATAGAGACCAGAGTGAGAGAGACAATAAGTGAGACCAGAGAAAGAGACCAGAGTGAAATACCAGAAAGAAAACCAGGAGAGAGAGATCAGAGGGAGATCTGCTCTCTAATATTACATTTCATGTGGTCGAACTTTTTGATTCTCTGATATGTTGTTGGTGAATCCCCAACTTTATGAAGTCCTCTGGGACAACCGCTGCTGTGATTTTTGGCGATTTTTTAAAAATTGCTCTGGAACTTTGACAGTGATAGTCCATCCATTTGTGGAAAAATTCTTCTCACAAGTAAAACATCAATGATTAGATATTGATAATTTCCTCAGCATTGATCTAAGACAAAAAGCAGGAATTACCAAACTTTCTAGTAAGACAGCCACTTTAGTTCACCAGACTTTTCCAAGGGCCAACACAGATTCTAAAACGTTTTGGACTTTTTTACAGGCTGTTCATTTTATTTGTGTTTGACAGAGATGAAGTTGGCTGGATAATTACTCTCTTACCAGCTCAGCGCCATAGACAGAATTTAGCAACACAATTAAGAACAAAGGTCAGGATTAGGGCTGTCAAACTACAGCTTGTTAATAACAGCTTAAAAATGTATTAATCGTAATTAATTGCATTTCTAGCCTTCTGCAAAATTATGCCATATTTTTCTGTAAATGGTTGTTTGAATGGAAAGACAAATGACAACATTGAGTACATGTGTACTGTATTTGTTTTTTTATAACAACAATAAATCCACATAAAATGGCATTAACATTATTAACATTCTGTCTTTCTGTTGTAGACACAGACCAAGACTATTGTTTGTTACAGGGATGAGAATGGGACATTTAAAAAAAGTCTGAATTGCAGAATGTCATCAAATCTGTTTGATTTGCTCACGACATTTTACAATTGGGCACAACCAACATGAAATGGTAGTGGAAGAGAAAAATTAGGTACCCCAGCTTCAATTTAGCAAGTTTAAATGCACTTTGGGAGGAGACACGGACTCCATAGTCCAGCTTCACGGGTGTATTTACAGTGCCTTGCGAAAGTATTCAAACATAAAGATATAAAATTTATTTTTTTTGTCATGAATCAACAACAAGTGGGACACAATCGTGAAGTGGAACGAAATTTATTGGATAATTTTAACTTTTTTAACAAATAAAAAACTGAAAAGTGGTGCCAATATTATTCGGCCCCTTTACTTTCAGTGCAGCAAACTCACTCCAGAAGTTCAGTGAGGATCTTTGAATGATCCAATGTTGTCCTAAATGACTGATTGATGATAAATAGAATGCACCTGTGTGTAATCAAGTCTCTGTATAAATGCACCTGCTCTTTGATAGTCTCAGGGTTCTGTTTAAAGCGCAGAGAGAACCATGAAGACAAAGGAACACACAGGCAGGTCCGAGATACTGTTGTGGAGAAGTTTAAAGCCGGATTTGGATACAAAAAGATTTCCCAAGCTTTAAACATATCAAGGAGCACTGTGCAAGCACTTATATCGAAATGGAAGGAGTATCAGACCACTGCAAATCTACCAAGACCCGGCCGTCCCTCCAAACTTTCATCTCAAACAAGGAGAAGACTGATCAGAGATGCAGCCAAGAGGCCCATGATCACTCTGGATGAACTGCAGATAACTACAGCTGAGATGGGAGAGTCTGTCCATAGGACAACAATCAGTCGTGCACTGCACAAATCTGGCCTTTATGGAAGAGTGGCAAGAAGAAAGCCATTTCTCAAAGATATCCATAAAAAGTCTTGTTTAAAGTTTGCCACAAGCCACCTGGGAGAAACGTGGAAGAAGGTGCTCTGGTCAGATGAAACCAAAATCGAACTTTTTGGCCACAATTCAAAACGATACGTTTGGCGTAAAAGCAACACAGATCATCACCCTGAACACACCATACCCACTGTCAAACATGGTGGTGGCAGCATCATGGTTTTGGCCTGCTTTTCTTCAGCAGGGACAGGGAAGATGGCTTAAATTGATGGGAAGATGGATGGAGCCAAATACAGGACCATTCTGGAAGAAAACTTGTTAGAGTCTGCAAAAGACCTGAGACTGGGACGGAGATTTATCTTCCAACAGGACAATGATCCAAAACATAAAGCCAAATCTACAATGGAATGGTTCACAAATAGACGTATCCAGGTGTTAGAATGGCCAAGTCAAAGTCTAGACCTGAATCCAATCGAGAATCTGAGGAAAGAGCTGAAGACTGCTGTTCACAAATGCTCTCCATCCAACCTCACTGAGCTCGAGCTGTTCTGCAAGGAAGAATGGGAAAGAATTCCAGTCTCTCGATGTGCAAAACTGATAGAGACATACCCCAAGCGACTTGCAGCTGTAATTGTAGCAAAAGGTGGCGCTACAAAGTATTAGCGCAAGGGGGCCGAATAATATTGCACGCCCCACTTTTCAGTTTTTTATTTGTTAAAAAAGTTTAAAGTCCATCCATCCATCCATCCATTTTCTACCCTTTAATCCATTTCTGGGTCAGGGGGGTGGCAATCAGAGATGCCACCCAAGTCTCATAGCACCAGCCCCTCACTGACCCTCTGCAGGTGGTGAGTCCACAGGAGGACGGCTGCTCTCTGAGTGTGAGCATAGCCTTGATCTTTCAGTGGGGGCTTTGGGCAAAGTGGGGTTAAGTGTCTTGCCCAAGGACACAACGACAGCAGTCATCAGTGGGAGTCGATGGAGAAGGTGCAGAGGTGGGAAATGAACCCACGACCTTCTGGCCTTAAGGCCAATGCTCTACCAACTGAGCTACTGTCGCCCCTTTAAGTTTAAAGTACCCAATACATTTTGTTCCACTTCATGATTGTGTCCCACTTGTTGTTGATTCTTGACAAAAAAAAATATTTTTATATCTTTATGTTTGAAGCCTGAAATGTGGCAAAATGTTGAAAGGTTCAAGGGGGTCGAATACTTTCGCAAGGCACTGTATTGCATGCACAGGTTACTCAAAGACACGCACACAACAAACAGAGAATAGTTCTGTGGCATGTATGGTCTTGGATATGATCACGTTACAGCAGCGGCGTTCGCCGTGTTGTTGTCAAAGCGGCTCACCGAGGCTGGAGGTGGGCCACGGAGGATGCGGACTCCCGTTCTAGTTCATACAGTTAATAACAAAAAGTGCCCTGCGGTAACGCGCGTTATCTTTTTTTTAACTTGAATTTCCAGAGGGCCTACCTGCTCTGTCTCCATCTTACACACGGATGTGTCCGCGGCATTCTGAGAGTTATAATGGGATGCATTGGTGAGTCATCTGGCACATGCGTAAAACATTTTTACGCGATTAATGAAAACATTTTATTAATGTGCAATAACACAAAAATATCAACAGCCCTAGTCAGGATACACTACATGGTGCAGCATGTGTGTGCTGATAGAGCTGAAGTTGGCTGGATGACTTTGGATTAGCAAGGCCAGAGGGCCACATAAAAAGATCTTTAGTCTGGACTTACCGAGTTCAGAAAGCTCATTAGAGTCAGAGAATCTCCCTAAAAAACAAAACACACAAAAATACATTATTTTCCCAGTAGAGACATGTGTCAAAAGAGACTAGAACGATCAGAAAGACCAGAGAAACGCCAGAGATAGAGAGAGGCCAGAGGTTGCAGTGGCTGCCATAGTACAGCGCTCAGGACTCATCTCCAGATGTTGATGCTCTTCAGGGCCAAAGCTGGAGAATTTTGTACATGGCTTTATTGGTAGGAGAAACCAGAGGACCTGGATGAAACCTACACAGACACGGGAGAACATGCCAACTCCACTCGGAAAGGCCCAGTTCCGACCTGGATTAAAACCCAGGACATTATTGTTGAGTGCTAACCACTCAGGCATGGCAGCTGTATCTAGAGTAGTTGTTTATCACCACCCTGTTTGGATTGAATGAATAATGGCATGTAAAGCGTCTTGAGTGCCAATAAAAGTGCTATAGAAAAAACCATACAATACTATGTTTTACTATTTATAATTATTTATAATACATTTTCTTCAGCACAGGGGTTATTTACTCCTCCCTTACCTGCTATAAGGTATGACAGCGTCCGCACGGCGCTCTCCAGCTGTGCAGTAGCAGCGGGATGGCTACGGACATACGCGATATATCGTTTATAAAGACGCGTCACTTTGTCTAAATACTCTTCGCCATCAACATTCGCCATTACGTCCGACATATGTTACGCACTTCAAACACGTATTCGTTTCGCCGCACGAGTTTGTTTACTGAACTTCTTCTCATGTCAACTTCCGGGTAAGTCTTCCACAACGCTCCCAGACAAAACCATAGCCAGAGCGAAGGTTCCGGTTCCTATCCGTCAGCATAAAGCACCGGTTTCGTCTTCCGGGCACATTAGTGTTGCATCAGCGTCAGCCAAGCATCCACAGTCTACGATGTCTGCTCAAGTAGAACCAGGTGCAGTAAACAATCTGTTCTTTATATTTTATTCCCTGCGTGGATATGTATAAAATAAGAGTTGAATGCGTGATGTGTTTACGAGAGCTGTCAATGTTACTGAGCTAGTGCTAAAAGGCTATTTAGAGCTCCACTTGTTGTAATCATAGCAATTTAACGCATAAACAAAACAAATAATCATCTGTCAGACACAAATGACTTATAAGCATGGCTGGATTTACATTTAACATCGCTTTCGCCATCACTTTTCGTGAAAAGTGCGAATTTGTGTTGATTTTAAACACATTACTGGAATGAATGAAAGTCGTGCTTAGGTGACCTACTGTATTCCTCTTATTACAACTTAGGTTGCATACCGTATTGTTTACATTGAGCAAATCAAAGGGTAAACGTGTGTTGTTTTGATATGTAATATTCTGAATTATCAAAGTTAAGTTGTGTTTGTCAATAATGAAATCTCTGATTTGCTGTACAGACAGAGATAATTAAAATACTGTTATTACACCAGTTTGGGTACAAAGGAGCTTGCTTCACGCACTACATTTTGGAATAGAAAGTTGTATGTAAAAGAACATTTCTCATTGGACAGTTGCTGTACATCATCCTAAAATACTAAGGAATGGTAAACATAACTGTATTGCTCCACTTACATGTTCTCTGGCTGAAAGAGACCAGAGAGAGAGAGACCAGAGAGAGAGACCAGAGAGAGAGAGAGACCAGAGAGAGAGAGAGACCAGAGAGAGAGAGAGACCAGAGAGAGAGAGAGACCAGAGAGAGAGAGACCAGAGAGAGAGAGACCAGAGAGAGAGAGACCAGAGAGAGAGAGACCAGAGAGAGAGAGACCAGAGAGAGAGAGACCAGAGAGAGAGAGACCAGAGAGAGAGACCAGAGACCGACTCAAGTAGACACCAGTAGGAAATGAAAATCTTATAATACAATAATAATACTGAAGAGTGATAATCAAATCCCTGATTTTCCATGCAGAGCAGAGTTTGGGAACGATGGAGCTTGCATCTTGGATTTTGGAATAGAAAGTTGTATGCAAAATATTTCTTATTGGACAGTTGCTGCACATCAACCCTTGTTTCCCAGTGTTTCATATTTACTATATATCTCAAAAATCCCACATATTTATTTCTTAAAATTAATTAGTTCATAAACTTGTTACTCACAGGCTTTTGGTTTTGGTTTTGATCTGACTGGGAACACACATTACTTTCATTATAATTGTGTAATCCGCTCAGACCCCTGTGTTCCTTGGTTTCATTGCGATGATATGACTTTTATTTCCGTTTCAGTTTGAGTCAGTGACTTTCAGAAACATTGCATCAGTGAGAGAGACCAGAGAGGGGGGGGAGACCAGACCAGAGAGGGGGAGAGACCAGTAGGAAACTATATCATAATACAATAATGACTGCAATAGTGGTGGATAAATGTGTGTTGTTTTGAGATGTAATAGTTAAGTTGTGTTTGTCAATAATGAAATCCCTGATTTCAAAACACTGTTATTACACCAGTTTGGGAACAATGGAGCTTGCATCAGCCAGAGCATTTTTGACAGCACTGTGCTTCACTCTCTACATTTTGGAAGAGAAAGTTGTATGTAAAAGAGCATTTATTTAGACACATATTTCGTACTTAATTAGTTCATAAACTTGTTGCTCACATAGGCTTTTGGTTTTGGTTTTGATCTGACTGGGCTGTGGGCACACATTCTTGGGCCTGAAGAACTGTGTCTGCCTTACATCTCTGCAGATAGTTTCATTGGGCCTCATGTATGAAAGTTGCGTAGAAAAGGGTGTATATTTTGGGTGTATATTCCATTTACGCAAGATCCGACGTGGTATTTATGAACGTGTGAGATACGCACAGATCTGAGCGTACGCACCTGCGGCTGTTGATAAATGCCGCGCTTGAAACTAGCGTATTTATGAAAGTCACGCCTAGAAATATTCAGAAACTGCCTGTTCCACGCCCTGTTTTTGCGACAGGTCAGCAGGAAGTCGGCTAGGAAGACTGTTTGGAAGCCTCAAAAAGCACACACTTCTGAGATTATTCACGTTTAAAAAAAAAATATATATATATATATACGCTGTATTATATATACGCGTTTTTCCCTAGTGTCTAGACCCACTGCGGCACTCATCTCTCCTGAAATTTAGAAGTAAATAAATAAATAATAAATGAATGAACCAGTTCCCACATGCGCGTTGCATCCTATCTCTGCTATGCGGAGAACAAGGCAGTAGATGAGCAGTTTTGAGCAAGATCAATTGCGTTTATGGGGCTTTATGCACAAAACTAAGGAAAACCCACATTGCTTTGCCAGAGGTGAATGAGGCAAAACATATGCGTAATTCCGTATACGGCGCAGGGTCTGGTTAGTGAGTAAACGGCTAAGGAAAAATAACTTCACGGAGCAGGAGATTGAGACCAATATGAACGAAGTGGGAAAAAGAATAAAGTCTTACTATTTGGAATTCTCAAAAGTGGCACGAAGGGGCTCAAGAAACAATATGTGGAAAGAAATGACAGCATCTGT
Source organism: Knipowitschia caucasica (assembly GCA_964034765.1). Lineage (NCBI taxonomy): Eukaryota > Metazoa > Chordata > Actinopteri > Gobiiformes > Gobiidae > Knipowitschia > Knipowitschia caucasica. The sequence goes on from OZ035826.1 coordinate 34,509,264, forward strand.
AAACAGCGTGGGGCCTGCAACACTCCTGAAGAGGTGAGTTTATTCATGTTCGAAGAATAATACGCAATATTATATCAAATAGTTGCTATATTGGGCCAATAGTAAGAATTCATTCATTTATGCTACAAGTGAAAAAAAAGGGAGCAACCTTAAAATGGTAACAAAAAGGCGTTTAGCGCAGCCCATAGAAGAAGTGCTCAGCAGCCCAGGGGGAGGACCGCCAGACCAAAGCATCCAAAAGAAAATATAAAGAAATACAATTATCTTCAAATTATGTATGTGATTATTATTTTAAAATGGTTGAATGAAGCCTGTCTGAGCTGTACTGGCCGAAGGCGATGCTGGCCATGGTCTCTCATCCATGGGCTGCTCCACCAGTGGCACACTGTGGTCCTGTGCCTGTTGTGGAAAACCGAGCCAGGACCATGTGGCACACTTGTACCGGGAGGTACCAGAGCGTACCCCCTACATGTCCCAGAGCCTGATCAGACCCGCGCAGCGCTCCACGGTGGCGCGCATCTTTGCTTGGACCCGCATGAACCAAAGCCATTACGCACTGATTTGTAGGTGCATATAACAATCCACACATTTGTGGGAGACTAAGTTTGACATCTTGCACGTTATTTTATAACACAAACTAGTAAGTAAGCAGTAAGTAAGCTTTTATTTATATACCGCCTTTTCACTGCACATCGGAGTCTCAAAGCGGTTTTACAATTGTTATTTTTTTTGGGAGTGGGGGTGCCAGTACAGGAGGCACATGCCATACCTATTGTACATATTTTTTGTGGTAGGGGAAACCGGAGCACCCGGAGGAAACCTACGCAGACACGGGGAGAACATGCAAACTCCACTCAGAAAGACCCTGGTCCAACCGGGATTTGAACCCAGGACCTTCTTGCTGAGAGGCGAGAGTGCTATCCACTCAGCCACCGTGCCGCCCAACTAGCCCTTACATAACATCGTCAATTTTGTCCAAATCTTGCATTTCATGCGTTTTTTTGCGTGTTGTAATGAAGGTTGAAATGAGCGTACACATTTACACCACCTGTTGACTTGGTGTAAATTCTGTGCGTATCGTACGCTCACGTCCAGATTGATAAATGCGGAAAAGTGTAAATATTTTTTGTACGCATAATTTACACCCTGATTTGGCCGTACGCACGTTTCATACATGAGGCCCATTATGGTTGTGTACTCCGTTCAGACCCCTGTGTTACTTGGTTTTGTTGTGACTGATATATCTGTGATATAAATTTTATTTCAGTTTCAGTTTGAGTCAGTGACTTTCAGAAACATTGCATCAGTAAAACCTTTAATATTTCTCTGCAGCTCAACAGAAAAGAGACCAGAGAGGGAGAGACCAGAGAGGGAGAGACCAGAGAGGGAGAGACCAGAGAGGGAGAGACCAGAGAGGGAGAGACCAGAGAGGGAGAGACCAGAGAGGGAGAGACCAGAGAGGGAGAGACCAGAGAGGGAGAGACCAGAGAGGGAGAGAGACTGATTCATGTCTGAAACACAAAGTTCATAAATAAGTAGTCTTGAAGTTTGAACCTTTTAGCTGCTGTTGTTGATTAATCATAGGGGAAACTATTGATAATTAACTATAATTAGTCAAGTATCAATGTTTATTTGCACTAAACAAACATGATTTAGAAATAAATATATCGTTTTTGGAATAAGTCTTGTGGTAGAAGCTCCTCATACTCTGGTTTAGCTTTCAGAAACATAGCATCAGTTTTCAGAAACATAGCATCAGTAAAACCTGTAATGTTTCTATGCAGGTCAACAGAAAAGGAAAAGAGAGGGAGAGACACCAGAGAGGGAGAGACACCAGAAGGAAATGAATAACTATATTATAATACAATAATGACTGCCATAGTGGTGGGTAAACGTGTGTTGTTTTGCGATGTAATATTCTAAATGATCAAAGTTAAGTTGTGTTTGTCAATAATGAAATCCCTGATTTCAAAACACTGTTATTACACCAGTTTGGGAACAATGGAGCTTGCATCAGCCAGAGCATTTTGACGGCACTGTGCTTCACTCACTACATTTTGGAAGAGAAAGTTGTATGTAAAGGAGCATTTGTCATTGGACAGTTGCTGCACATCAACCCTTGTGTCCCAGTGTTTCATATTTACTATATATATCTAAAAAAAATACCACATATTTTGTACTTAATTGGTTCATAAACTTGTTGCTCACATATGCTTTTGGTTTTGGTTTTGATCTGACTGGGCTGTGGGCACACATTCTTGGGCCGGAAGAACTGTGTTTGCCTTACACCTCTGCAGATAGTTTCATTATGATTGTGTACTCCGCTCAGACCCCTGTGTTACTTGGTTTTGTTGTGACTGATATATCTGTGATATAACTTTTATTTCAGTTTCAGTTTGAGTCAGTGACTTTCAGAAACGTTGCATCAGGAAAAAACTTTAATTTTTCTCTGCAGCTTAACAGAAAAGAGACCAGAGAGGGAGAGACCAGAGAGGGAGAGACCAGAGAGGGAGAGACCAGAGAGGGAGAGACCAGAGAGGGAGAGACCAGAGAGGGAGAGACCAGAGAGGGAGAGACCAGAGAGGGAGAGACCAGAGAGGGAGAGACCAGAGAGGGAGAGACCAGAGAGGGAGAGACCAGAGAAACATGCAGTGCCTTGTGAAATTATTCGGCCCCCTTGCACCTTTGTGGCGAAATGTTGAAAGGTTCAAGGGGGCCGAATACTTTCACAAGGCACTGTAAGTCCCTTGGCTGCCACCATAAGGGAGAGGGGTTTTTTCCTACTGAAATTCCCATCTGAAAATAGACACGTCACGTGACTACTGGTATCTGACTAAATTAATTTATGTGCAAAACCTTTACACATTTTTTACTTTTGCCTTACTCTCTCTCTCTGGTCTCCTTTTTGGACCATTTGTTATATGTATGATTTAAGCTGCCCGGAAGTCCTGCTCAAACCAACAGAGCACAAAGGTTTTGCAGAATGGTTCCATGTTTCTGAAAGTGACTGACTCAAATCAAAGTGAAACCACAGATCGACTAATCACAACAAAACCCAGGAACACACGGGGTTGCCTTAGTTACCAACTTAGCTACCCTTACCCTGTTACGATGCCAACCTATTGTCATCGGAACAAATAACCATATACGGTAATTGGCTCCAGACATCTTTGGGGCAGGTCGCTCCATCCTATATGTGAAATGCTGTGACCTAGTTCTGCTCATATGTCTTTTATATTTCTCTGCTGTGGTTAGTTTGAGTCTTCAGTTCATGTAAACGGAGTGTATCTGTCTCTGGTCTCTCTGGGCGTCACAGTGGCTCAGTGGAGAGAACTCTCGCTTCTGAGCAAGAAAGTCCTGGGTTTGAATCTCGGTCGGGACAGGGAGTCTAAGTGGAGTTTGCATGTTCTCCCCGTGTCTGCGTAGGTTTTCTCCGGGTGCTCCGGTTTCCCTTACTGCTAAAAACATGTACAATAGGTCTGGCATACGCCTCCTGTACTGGCGACCTCGCTCTCTGTTGAGGGAAAGACAAATTCCCACAATTGTAAAGCGCTTTGTGACTGGTTTGTGAAAGGCGCTATATACTGTAAATAAAGATTATTTACTTACTTACTCTCTGGTTTGTCTCTTGGGTTTCTCTATCTCTCTCTGCTCCCGCTCTCTGGTCCCGCCCCCTGGTCTTGTCCCTACAGCATTTCCCCTCGACTCTCTGCTTTCAATCAGGGACATCACAGAGCTCGCCGAGTCTCTGGACAGATACCTGGAAACGCGCAGTTACCTCTGCGGGTTCAGCCCCTCCCTTGTGGACCGCCGCACCGCTAAACTCTTGACCTCCCCCCCTCCCTCGCGACTCAAGCACGTCCTCCGCTGGTACAGGCACATAATTGCACTGCCACCAGAAGGATACTCGGGGCAGGAAGCAGACGGCCGTGAGTAGTCCGAGCCTCTGGTCTCTCTCTCTCTCTCTGGTCACTCTCTCTAAGGTCTCTCTCTCTCTGTGGTCTCTGCCCTCTCTCTGGTCTATCTGGTCTTTCTCTCTCAATGGCCATTCTCTCTCTTTCACTGGACTTTCTCTCTCTTTGATCAATTTCATTCACTCTGTCCCAGGGCAGCTGTGAGTACTGCTGTTGCTGGAACAATAATGCATGAGTTTGTAAAGTAGAGGTGTGTGCTTTTAGAGATTAACCACCCTTAAAAGTGGAGATTTGTCTCATAGGACATGGTTGGGTTTGGGACCATGGGCAGGAACAAGGCTTGTGTTTGGTTTTCATAGCGGTTAGTTGATTTCCAAGGATTTTTTTCAGTTTCTGCATGACGTGTGTGTCTGTGTGTACCAGGTATGGTTTGTAAAAATAGTGGACACAGCCAGCAAGCTGTTGTGGGCCACTTAGTATTGGTATGGTGGCACTTTGTGGCCATACTGCTGTCATTATGGTCAAAAAGTCTCTGGTCCCTCTCTCTGGTCTTGTAATTCCATCACTCTGTCCCAGGGCAGCTGTGACTACTGCTGTCGCTGGAACCATAATGAATGGACCAAAGGCTGCTTTTTACAAACTCAAAACTTCTTGTCTTGATTGTTTCAGCCAAAGGGAAGCGCGTGCAGCCGCTGTGGTCGGCTCCTGAAGGCACCGCGGTCCCCCAGCTCAGACTCTACAACAGCCTCACCAGGACTAAGGTAAAATGTCAAGTTTATTTATATAGCACACATTTACACCAACCAGAGAGACCAGAGGGGCCGACCAGAGAGACCAGAATTGTTTATTTATTTATTTAGATTTCTTTTGAGAAATCAAAATAAACTCAAATCAGGGGATATTTTCAGAAATTCAGGTGTGTTTTTGTCTTCTCTTTCATTCTTTTTTTCCTTCAATAACTGCAATAATATTGCCGTATTTATTAACTGTGACCATAAAAACTGATTGTTTTGAATGTGTTTTTTGCAGGAGGTGTTTGTTCCACAGAAGGACAACAAGGTGACGTGGTACAGCTGTGGTCCCACGGTGTACGACGCCTCTCACATGGGACACGCCAGGTGCTGATCCCTCGTTCTCTCTCAGCCATGTTCAGATTTGCTCTAACTCCTCCTCCTCCAGGTCCTACATTTCTTTTGACATTCTGAGGAGGATCTTGAAGGACTACTTCAAATATGACCTGCTCTACTGCATGAACATCACAGACATCGATGACAAGGTAAAACTACTCCAGAGAGAGAGAGAGAGAGAGAAAACAAAGCTTTTTCTTAATTTCAGATCATCAAACGAGCACGGCAGAACTTCCTCCTGGAGCAGTACAGAGACAGACAGCCTTCAGCAGCACAGATCCTGCTGGATGTGAGGAGTGCTCACGGGGTCAGTGCATAATCTTCCTCAGTTTGACCCTCTGACCATGGAAACACTGAGGTCTGACCCCCTCGGACCTATGCAAACTTGCCCACAGATTACTGGTCTATCTAAAACAGGGTCTCAAACTAATACAAGTATCATAAACATTGACCCTAATGGAAGAGGGTAAGAATTAAAGGTACTTTGTTGATTCTCAAAAGAATTAAAAGTAATCATTATTAGGCCCAGTCCACAACACTGAGCCTCAGGCCTTTGATCCAGTTCTGTTTCAGTCAAAGCTGAACTCTCTTTGTTCCAAGATATATATTAGAATATACGTATATATTCTACCTTCATGATTAAAGCGCAAGCAGGAACCACAGAATGTTTTTGAGGAGTGGACTGACCGAGTGTGACATCACCATAGTGTTAATGCAGAAGAAGCAGATTTGAACACAAGTCAGCTGGAGCCAGTTCCCAGACAGGAAGAGAGGGACCATAGAGTGAGAGAGCTGTATCGCTTTAAACAGCTATTTTCTAGACTCTCTTAGACTCTTCACACCATTATTGATTTACTCCAAACACAGTGGTGATCAACTTTGTAGCCACAGCTGCCCAGGGGCACTCAAACACAAACCAAGGCAACCACCAACCGCACGCACACACACACACACACATGCAGCCGCCCCATAGGTCTCCTGTCACTGTACTCACCAGGCCCTCCCCTGCTTAACTTCAGAGGATCATCAGGATCTTGCTTTCTCCTGCAGGTGGAGCCAGAGAACTACTTTTAGAGCAGGGCTGACTGACGGAGTGTGACATTACCATTATGTTAGCATTAATGTGGAAGAGGCCTATTTGAACATAAACCTGCTGGAGCAAATCTCCTTCAATAGGCAGAGATTTATGCCATAACAGGGGAAGACGTGTTACTATGGCAAACTGGAGTTTCCCACGTGAATTAAGGCTTCTGATTGATCAATACTTAATAGATTCATATCTGGATTTAGGAAGACAATGTCACAATATAAACACTAGGATCACAGAGAGTGCTAAACCACAAATTTAGGCCAAAAATGGTTGGTGTGATACAAACAATTACAGAGTTAGAGGAGCAAACTTCACCGTAAGCACTTCCCTATTAGGTTTCATTGAGCTTGTGGATTAACAATTTCCATCTGGGTACAGGAAATGGTTAGGACAGACCAGCTCTTTGTAACCCGGTCATTGCTACCAAAATGTGCATACATTTAGCTCAAATAGCCTGTTGGGGTTAGCGCTAATCAGTTTTTCTCCGCATTGGGGCTAGCACTATGATGACCTCACACTTGGTCAGTCCTGTTTGTGTGTTCTCCATCCTGTCCCTGCAGCCGTTCCAGTCCGTTCTGGCCTCTACCACTGACCCAGACAAGAAGCAGATGTTGGAGAGACTGGATGTCGCTGTCACTGCTGCGCTCCTGCCACTAGAGGCAGCTGTGAGCAACAAGGCCCCAGACACAGAGCTGCTTCCACTTGCACAGGTACAGCACGCAGTCAGCTTAAGACAAACCCTGGCACGAGAGAGACCAGAGGGAGAGAGAGAGACCCCTGAGGGAGAGAGAGAGAGACCCCTGAGGGAGAGAGAGAGAGACCCCTGAGGGAGAGAGAGAGACCGACCCCTGAGGGAGAGAGAGAGAGAGACCCCTGAGGGAGAGAGAGAGAGAGACCCCTGAGGGAGAGAGAGAGAGACCCCTGAGGGAGAGAGAGAGAGACCCCTGAGGGAGAGAGAGAGAGACCCCTGAGGGAGAGAGAGAGACCGACCCCTGAGGGAGAGAGAGAGAGAGACCCCTGAGGGAGAGCGAGATCCCAGCGAGAGGAAGATCCCACAGACCAGAAAGGGAGAGGGACCAGAGATAGAGACTAGAGAGTATGAACTGTGCAAATAAACTTGTCTTGCCTAGCTGACTTGTTCTGATTAAAGCCTTTGGATAAAGAGTTGTGTGTTTCCCGCAGACATTGCTGGAGAGCTCAAAGGACCTGCTTTCTGATTGGTTGGACAAACAGTTTGGCAGCACGGTCACAGAAAACTCCATCTTCTCCACTTTACCCAAACACTGGGAGGGAGAGTACCACAGGGACATGGACGCTCTCAACGTAAGCTCTTCACTCTCTTCTGGGGATGGGATCATTTTAATCAATCAATCAATCAATAAAATTTTATTTATAAAGCGCTTTTCATACAAAAGATGCAACACAAAGTGCTTTACAGTTTGGTTAAAAACAATCCCGCTGGCCCAAGACCCTTCCCCCAGACCACCCAACAGACCCATCCCAAACCACAGACAAACACACACACACGCTCTCATGAACACTCATACACACACACACACACCAGTAAAACAATAAAACCATGATGAGAGACTTGGCAGGGTTCAGATGCAACCAGCTGAAGAAGCGTCATCCAAGGAGCCGTCCACAGGGGACGACACAGGACCCAGAGGAGTCACGAAACCGAGGCCCCAGGCCCCCACCAGGCCCAAGAGTCCGAACCCCGTATTTATGCTGTGAGGCCGCTTTTCTTAAGCAAGGACAGGGTTAGAATGTAGATATTAGATCTGGACTTTGACCGGACCGAAGAAATATGTGGTGACACCTTTTATGTCACAATGTGCCAGAGGGAGAGGCCAGAGGGAGAGGCCAGAGGGAGAGGCCAGAGGGAGAGGCCAGAGGGAGAGGCCAGAGGGAGAGGCCAGAGGGAGAGGCCAGAGGGAGAGGCCAGAGGGAGAGGCCAGAGGGAGAGGCCAGAGGGAGAGGCCAGAGGGAGAGGCCAGCCAGAGGGAGAGGCCAGCCAGAGGGAGAGGCCAGCCAGAGGGAGAGGCCAGCCAGAGGGAGAGGCCAGCCAGAGGGAGAGGCCAGCCAGAGGGAGAGGCCAGCCAGAGGGAGAGGCCAGCCAGAGGGAGAGGCCAGCCAGAGGGAGAGGCCAGCCAGAGGGAGAGGCCAGCCAGAGGGAGAGGCCAGCCAGAGGGAGGCCAGCCAGAGGGAGAGGCCAGCCAGAGGGAGAGGCCAGCCAGAGGGAGAGATTGCGTTAATGTCATTGTTAACTCGCAATTAATCGCATATTTTTCCCTGGTCTAGATGTCCAATCCCTTTTCAAACAAAATCAAGGGACAAAGTAAAAAGCTTATATTGATCCAATCTTCCCTAAAAAGAAAATATTTGGATTGTCATATATAGGATACTCAATCTCTGCTTTTGTTATTGCTTTTTACAGTGTCTAGAACAGGGGTGTAAATTATGCGCCCTTGGGGCCGGAATCGTTCCGCCAAGAGAATTTATGCGGCTCGCGGCTTATTTATGTCAAATAATAATTTAAAAATGTAAATTCACTCCGAGCAACGCATCATGGGAGCTCCTCCGCTGCGCAGAACCACGAGGACCAGACAATGCCCAAATATGGGCGAGTTCCGCTATTCTCTCGGTCAATGTGTATGTCTCATGCGCTACTGAGCACAAGCCATTCATTTGAATAGGGCGCCATCTTGGATCACCGGGGCTTGGAAGCAGCTGATAACTGCTTTCTTTTCAGATAGTGATGTTCAAATGAGCCCCGTGAAGCATGTCACTTTCAGCCAACTGTGCCGGTACATGTACCGATGCTTCATGATGATTAATTTAACTCTATGACACCATCTAGAGGGCAAAGAATAGAATTATTCAATTTCTATTACAGCACTATATCACCAACACAGTTGTACTTACTCGCATAACATGTGAGTACAACTGCATGAAACACTCATATATAAAAGGAGGATTAAAACATAGGTAACACACAGGTAATATTGATTTGAGCATTAAAGAACATATTTGTTGGGTGAAAAGCCCTAACATTGCAGCGCAGCGACGTGCTTAGGTGAGTAGGGTTGCAAAATTCTGGAAAATGCAAAAAACTTGTAAAATGTCCATGGGAGTTAACAAAAATAAAATCAAATGAATGGGAATTTGAAAAACTGAAATGTGATTCACTTGAATATAGTTGAGGATGATGTGGCTCAGCTGAACGCATCGAAAACATGTGAACTGGTCTTTGACTTCAGTCGTAACAGTTCTCACACTCCTGTAGTTATCGACAACTCCCAGGTGCAGATCGTAGAGGAGTATACGTTTCTGGGTTTAACTCTGTCTAACGACCTGAAATGGGTTAAAAACACTGACCGAGTTGTTAAGAAAGCTCGTCAGCGTCTCTACTTTCTGCGTAAACTTAGAGAATTTACCACTAACTCTAAGATTCTGCTTAACTTTTATCGCTGCACCATTGAGAGTTAGCTTGTTGGTTCTGTGTCTGTGTGGTTTGGAAACATCACAGATAAAGAAAAGAGAGCTTTAAACAAGGTGCTCCGCTCTGCAAAGAGGACCGTGGGCTGTGAGCTTCCTGTTCTGGAGGTTCTTTATAAATCCAGACTTCTTAATAGAGCTTTAAGAATTATCAATGACTCTTCTAGCCACCCTGGAAAAGCCTTGTTCCAGCTTCTTCCCTCTGGCAGAAGATATTGCTCTCTGAGATGCAGGACATCTCGTTACGCTAACAGTTTTTATCCACAAGCTGTTATCAGTGTGAACAGAGCACTTTAATGATTTGCACTTGTTTTGAAACTGTTTTAGTCGATCGATTTCACAGTGACATTTGTTTACTGTTTTATTTGTTTTATTTCCGTACTTTTAATGTTGTTTTATGTCTGTATTTGTCTGTGCACACTGGTGACTTTTGATAATGTATTCCAATGTGGTTTTTTTTTACTGCAAATGGCAAATAAACAGAATCTGAATCTGAAATCTGAGGGAAACATATTGTAACATAGTTTTGCCTAAAACAAGCAGATTTATTGCATCACCATTCGGGGCGGGTCCCGGCTCAAAAGTGGCCAAAATGACGTGCGCTGACATGCTTGCAATACCACCCCGGGCCAATGGGGGTGGATCCAGAAGAAGAATTAGCCAATGCTAACATATAGCATTGGCAGACCTCTCGAAAACGTCTTTACAGGATGGTCCAAAAGTCGGCTCTTGGCCCAAAGCTCCGTTCCACATGTGTGAATTTTTTTGGACCACTATAGTTTACTTGCTGTGAATTTTTGAAGTCACTCGTTCAAATGAATGGAGCTTGCGCCGGCTGATGCATGCGCAGATGCGTTTTTTCATAATTTTCTTGTGGGTAGGACCACTCGTGGCCATTTTGGATAGTTCCAGTAGAGCACTATTTTTGGCCCATTAGTCAAAACGGCGGAGATAGGCGTGACTCTGTCCGTTAATATATACAGTCTATGTGCATCACACTTTAATATCTCTGCTATTAAATCGCCTCAGTAGCCCTCAGTGTGAATGTGACTGCAGGCTCATTTGACTTATTTATTTTTGATAGTTAACATTTGTTATTATGGCAGGGCTTAGCTTATTTGATTTGTTTCTGAGGGTACAGTTGTCTCCTGTTCAAAAATAAATGTTTTTCAAATCAAAACTTCATCTATCATGGGTCAACATTTTAGTACACAAACCTGAAGGTTTAAAAGTATTTGACACCAAGTAGGCCACATGCAACAAGTGTTATAATCTGAATCTGATATTCAAAAAATATTTGTTTTCATAAGAAATTTAATTTTCATTTGGCTAACCATCATCGTACACCCGCATGTGTAGGGGGTCCACTGACATTGAGAGTGTAAAAGGCCCAGAATTTGGTGCTTCGTTCCTGGTGATGAATACTGATGGACGTAATCAGCAGCAAGCGCGACTGCTTTTGTGTTGTCACAATGGGTTTGTGTTAACGCTTATGGATCTTTTATGACATTTTTGATACAACTATGGTTAAAGCTGAACTTATCATTACAGCAGAAGTGCAGAAGTCAGTGATTTTCCAGTTTGTTTCGATTTTCTGAAGGTCAAACCTAACGTCGCAGAGGCTAAGAGGAAGAACTTCATTAATCTGGTTTAAAATCAGACTAATCTGACACAATCCCAAACCTCTGCATCTTTTGTCATTTTGTTAAGTCGTTATTAACGTATTTAACTGAAAGCTCTAATATATAGACAACATTATTGTCTCTGTTTGCTTCCCAGGTCCTCCCCCCAGATGTGCTGACTCGGGTCAGTGAGTATGTCCCAGAGATTGTGGAGTTTGTCCAGAAAATCGTCAAAAATGGCTATGGGTGAGGTGTTCATTCAGTTACTGCAGAGAGGGATAGACACTTCTGTCTTCTCTGTCAAAAGGTGGTAGTCAGACAGCTCATAGAATATCTGGAGACTGAAGACCTGTTGAAACCAATGTAATTTAGGTTCAGGGCTAGCCACTCTACAGAGCCTGCTGCCTTTTCCTTGAAATCATAAAATCCAAGTTGGACAAAGGAGGGGTAGTAGGCGCAACATGTTTAGATCTTCTTTAGATATTCTGCCTACTAAAATAAGAAAATCAGTGAGTATTCTCACCTGGTAAAAAGTCCTACCTATATGACCACTCCCAATGTGTGCGCGTTCATGACACAATCACCTCTTCAACCACTGCCATTAACACCGGCTGCTGCCTCAAAGTTCCAACTTGGGAAAGAGACCAGAGAGGCCAGTGAGGGAGAGAGGCCAGTGAGGGAGAGAGGCCAGTGAGGGAGAGAGGCCAGTGAGGGAGAGAGGCCAGTGAGAGAGAGAGGCCAGTGAGGGAGAGAGGCCAGTGAGGGAGAGAGGCCAGTGAGGGAGAGAGGCCAGAGAGGGACAGAGACTGGATTATTATTATGATTACTATTATTAATTAGAGCTTGTATTTTCAGATATGAATCAAATGGCTCGGTGTATTTTGATACGGCAAAGTTTGATGGCAGTCCTCTTCACTCCTACGCCAAACTGGTGCCAGAGGCAGTGGGCGACCTGAAGACCCTACAGGAGGGAGAGGGTGACGTTTATTACATTTACGCCTTTAACCAAGGTTTTAAAACAGACATTATGTGACAGGTGTTATTATACAATGTACATCTGGAATTGAGTGATTGGTATATGAAGCCCCGTGACACACTGATGCTTTCCTTTCCAGAGTGCTTCAAAGCTTCTGAGATAGCTCAGACTAGCTTGTAAAACTCACATCTAGTGGACAAGTGTAATCATTGCAGCTTCTGAAAGCAGTAGTTAATTGATGGTTTAAAATTCATGCCGTTTCATCTTCTTACATAACTGACAAGAAAGCTATCCCACTGCAGCAAAACATAGGCATTTTACTGTTGTTAATCTATTATTTAAAGGAATTCTGTGTTTAAAGGGTGTTTAAATCTAAAAACAAAGGGAATGCACTCGATGCGTAGATTAGAGGTTTTTATTCGAAAACATTATTTCAACAGTTGTCAGCTTCAGTCGGCTTCTTGTTTGGTTCAGCAGCTTTAAAAAAGAAAAATCTTGTTATGAGACACTGCCTTGTAAAGTTGGAATAAGATCAAAATGATCCCAAACCATGGATCTCCGTTTTCCCCTTGCAGATGCCATCAAAGTCACCAAAATCACCAACTCTATAAAACACTCTGTCTCCTCTCTACCCAACATTAAGAAATATTGGCATCTTATTTCTTAACATGAAATATGATGCACTGAAAGCTGTCAAACCAAAGTTGAAACGCTCTGAATCAATGCAAAGCCGGGAGACTAATTGAGCCAATGAAACACAAACTGACACACAGTCACAGCCGCAAAGCTGTGGCGGCAGTGTCCAAGGCAGTGTTGTCAGTGTTTGTGTGAAGCCGTTTATGCATGTTTTCCATTTTCATAATAATGAGGTGATAATCTCCTCCTCCTGACCAGTTTGTGCATTTCTTTTTAACTTTTAGCTTTTTTCTCTCTGGTCTCTATCTCTATAGTATGACCAAAACAGTACCTTCATGACTGTGTATAAACTTTCATAATATCTAAACACATTCATTTGTGTCTCTTTACTGTAGGAGACCTGAGCATCTCCGCAGACAGATTGAGTGAGAAGAAGTCTCAGAATGACTTTGCCCTGTGGAAGGCCTCCAAACCCGGGGAGCCGTCCTGGGACTCGCCCTGGGGAAAGGTCTGGACGTGTGCTTTCATGAAGTAGTTAATTTAACCGTATCACGCTAAGGCATAGATCCGCCGACCAGACGAGATCCAACCACCTACTGCTCTGTCGACTCTCGTTGGCTAAGAACTTGTTGCTAGATACACAGCTCCATCAGCCAACTCCAATCCTCCCTACTCTACTCTACTCTACCTGGTTGTGTTTCCATGCACTACTACTTCTACATTTACTATCTAGTACCATATCCTAGCAACCTTCTCACAACAAACCAGTATCTGGGGATATTTCTTGGCAACCATGGCTTCCAGCAGCACGCTGGCCAATCTCACCTGGATAGAACCGGGGCCAAGAGAGACTAAAGAAGGACCTGGTACCAGTTAAACAGGGCCAGTGGAAACACTCCCAAGTAGAGTAGAGAAGAGGCTTCAGACGCTGATGGTTTACCTCTGTGTCACAGGGCCGTCCGGGCTGGCACATTGAGTGCTCTGCGATGGCTGGGACCATCCTGGGGGAATCCATGGACATCCACGGAGGAGGCTTTGACTTGCGCTTCCCTCACCACGACAACGAGCTGGCACAGTCCGAAGTACTACTGCGGCATGACTGTTACACTCTGTTACACTCTGTACAACACTCTTTGTAATCACTCTTTCTACTGCAGGCGTACTTTGAGAACGACCACTGGGTGCGATACTTCCTGCATACAGGGCATTTGACCATCGCCGGCTGCAAGATGTCCAAATCTCTGAAGAACTTCATCACCATCAAAGATGCTCTTGCTAAGAACACAGGTGTGTGTGGGTTTGTGGGTGTGTGTTGTCAGCAGTTAATTCCTATTGTTATAGTACATCGACAACAATGAGGCCGGTGGTTTATAGTGGTACTCTGATTTTTGAAGTTTCAAAAGTCCTGTTTCCACCAGCCCTCTTCTCTCTCTCTCTCCCTCAGCTCGTCAGCTACGGCTCGCCTTCCTGATGCACGCATGGAAGGACACTCTGGACTATTCCCCCAACACCATGGAGTCAGCCGTGCAGTACGAGAGGTTCATGAACGTGGGTGCTCTCATTGTGTGTGTGTGTGTGTGTGTGTGTGTGTCGCTCTCTTTCTGTCGCTCGTTCTCACTCTTGCTCTCACTGCTAACTAAACCTCACTCTGATCATGTTTTCCAGGAGTTTTTCTTGAACGTAAAAGACGTCCTTCGAGCGCCCACTGACATTACCGGTCGCTTTGAGAAGTGGGAGGAGCCAGAAGTCGAGCTCAACAACAGGTTAAGACCCCGTGATGTCACAAGGTTTCAGAACATTAAACCTGATTTCCAAATAATCTCTCTCTGGTTCCTCTTGCAAGCTTCTACATGCGTAAGCGGCTGATACATGAGGCCCTGTGTGATAACATGGACACACGTTCGGCTCTGGATGAGATGAGAGTCCTGGTGGGACTCGCCAACAGCTACATGGCCAACCGCAAGAGCTGCAAGCTGAGGCCCAACCGACTGCTACTGGAGAGCCTGGCCACCTACCTCACATCCATGCTCAAGGTGAACCCCTGAGGGACTACTGGAGAACAGAACCAGGCTTTTATGGGCATTTGTTGCTAAGACTGTTGCTATGGAATCTTACTGGTCAATCCTTATAGGTGGATAGATTCTTTATTGATCCCCCATTGGAGAAATTCAGGTGTCCAGCAGCAGAAAACATACATAAACACAAAGTAAATCAATTATAAACATTTCTAACTATCTAACAATAGTGCGTATTTTTAACTCGTACAGGTCTGTTGTACAGTCTGACAGATCTCTTAAAATAGCAGCGCAGTGATATAAGCCTGTTGCTACAATTACTCCTCTAAGCGGCCATAGTGTCATGCAGAGGGTGTCTGGAGTTACCCAGAACGCCCTGCATTAGAGCCCTCATCCTTCTCTCCAGCACAGCTCCAACAGAGTCCACAGTTGAGGTCAGACTGCCGCCCCAACATGCGACCCCAAAGAACACGGCACTAGCTACAACAGACTGGAAAAATATGTGCAACATTTGACTGCTCACATCAAAGGACCTCAGTCTTCTCAGGAAGAAGAGTCTGCTCTGACCTTTCTTAAAGACAGCATTGGCCTGTGCTGACCAGTCCAGACTTTGGTCCAGGTGGACTCCTAGGTATTTGTATGACTGCTATTTCGATGTCCTGTCCATTTAGTGTGACTGGTTGATGAGAAGTGCTCCTGTGAAAGTCAATGATTATCTCATTGGTCTTGGACGCATTGAGAATCAGACCATTTCTCTTGAGAAGGCAGCCACCACCTCCCTGTACTCTGCTTCATCCCAAACCTCCTTCACACATGACACAACAGCGGTATCATCAGAGTATTTTTGTACATGGCATGTAGCAGAGTTTTGTGCAAAGTCTGCAGTGTAGATTGTGAAGAGGAAGGGAGCCAGAACGATACCCTGTGGTGCTCCTGTATTGCTCACAACAGTCCCAGAGACGCTCTTCCCTAACCTAACATACTGTGACCTCACATTGAGGTAATTTTAAATCCAGTTGGTAAGGGGATCAACTCCAATCTTTTCCAGTTTCTCCCTCAGTAAGTGAGGTTGGATGGTGTTAAATGCACTTGAAAAGGTGAAGAACATCAGCAGCACATAGCCTCCAGGGCAATCCAGGAAGAACACGGACTGATGGAGCATGTAGAGGACCGCGTCGTCCACTCCCATGTTCTCCTGATAGGCAAACTGTAGGGGTCAAGAGCCTGCTCGACCTGTTGCATGAGCAGTCGGAGTACTAGCCTCTCAAAAGTCTTCATTATGACAGATGTTAGTGCCACTGGTCTGTAGTCCTTGCATCCTGTCGGCCTCGCTACCTTATACAAATTCTCATACATATATACAAAAGTGAAATTTGATATTTCAATAAATAGTATAAATTCTTATACTTTGAAAAACAGACATTCAAAACGTGTGTGACCACTGAAATGTGTGTGCAGGTATTTGGAGCCATCGAAGGATCAGAGCCCATCGGTTTCCCAGTGGGAGGACAGGCTCCGAAAGGGGATGTAAGTCGTGAACTTTATATTATAATAATGCACTGTGATAGATGATGCACATGAAGAAATACGTGCCTGAACCTGCCGTTTACTGGAGAATCGTTTCTCCCTCTCCTCAGCTGGAGAGCACAGTGATGCCGTATCTCGGAGTCTTGTCAGATTTCCGAGAGGAAGTTCGGAAAATTGCCAGAGAAAAAAAAGGTCAGTACAGATTTGATAGAATCTCTCTGGTTCCTCTCTTTGGTTTCTCTCTTTGGTCTTACTCTTTGGTCTCTCTCTTTGGTCTCTCTCTTTGGTCTCTCTCTTTGGTCTCTCTTTGGTCTCTCTTTGGTCTCTCTCTGGTCTCTCTCTGGTCTCTCTCTTTGGTCTCTCTGTCTCTGTCTCTATCTCTCCATGACATAGGTCAAAGTAAACACACTTACAGTGCCTTGCGAAAGTATTCGGCCCCCTTGAACCTTTCAACATTTCGCCAAATTTCAGGCTTCAAACATAAAGATATAAAATTTTAATTTTTTGTCATGAATCAACAACAAGTGGGACACAATCGTGAAGTGGAACAAAATGTATTGGATAATTTAAACTTTTTTAACAAATAAAAAACTGAAAAGTGGGGCGTGCATTATTATTCGGCCCCTTTACTTTCAGTGCAGCAAACTCACTCCAGAAGTTCAGTGAGGATCTTTGAATGATCCAATGTTGTCCTAAATGACTGATGATGATAAATAGAATGCACCTGTGTGTAATCAAGTCTCCGTTTAAATGCACCTGCTGTTAGATAGTCTCAGGCAGGGGCGTAGCTAGCCCCTTTTTAGGGGGGCTCAAGCACCCCAAAAATTATAGAACAAAAAAATATATAAAAATGAAAACAAAAAAAATTTTACGGATTTTTTAAACGCATCCAGGTTATTTATAAATACTGTTATTGTTTCGTAAAATTTGTTGTTACCATCTATTTAAAAATGTCTGGAGTCATTCCATTTCATGCATAAAACGCACCGCAAAGAAGAAGAAAAAGACGCTGGCGCGCACCTGCTCAGGTCCCGCTGCGTCTGCTTCTCTGACCTCATCTCTCTGTCTGTCTGTGCGCTGAGACTGAGCTACAGTGGTGTTTGCCAGTGGCTTTCACGTTTACCTGGTTGGTAATTCATTTTCTATCCCATCTTTTCCCTTAAACTTTATGAGAACAGTTCTGCTGCTGACGCTGTATTAAACACTGGTGCTCCGTGCGCGCGGTTCCGTGAGTGTCTGTGGCAGATCTAACATGGACAAGTCCGCCGTAAAGTTCTCTTGAATTGAGTCATTTGGCGTCACATTTGCTTATCTCCTGCTTGTCACACACAGTTCATGTTTTATATGGTATAAATTATGAAGCCCTAAAGCCCTTAGCTTTATACTAACAAATAAAAACAAACCTAGCTAGCTCTGTAATTATATCTTCATCACTGTCACTTGATGAAGTAGCATAGTGAGTCTGTGTTGTGATAGCTTTGTTTTATTTACAATATTGAATATAACTCCATACTGAAAGCAAAAAAAACTTAGCTGCAAAGATGGATATTAGAGCGTTTTTCAAAGGGAAAGCTTCAGGTGAGGTTTGTTTAATTTTTAGGGAAATATTGAATAGTTTAAAGGACAGTAGTCCTGAAATAACACACAGTGTTGGTCTGTGACCAGGTAAAAAGATACGGCTGTGATGTCATCAGAGGATCAGAGGCTTTAGTTTGATCCCAGTAATGCAGAATCAAATTAGTCAGAATAAATTTTTTTGTGATCTGACCTTAAGTTTTAAGTTAATAGGTGCTATATTTATTTTATAGTTTACTTCTTGCATATTAAATGTGTCTTATAGTTGACAGCAGTTAAAGAGAAGGAGAATATTGATCAGGGGCAGAGTGAGCGAGAACAGCAGGTAAGATACTAACAACACAAATGTGTATCAATGTCAGAAAACTATGCTACAAATGTTGGTCCAAGCATGAGTTGTGTGAGTGATGGAATTATTATTTCTTATATTTGCTTTGAGGTTGGGGTCATTTTCTTAACAAATACGAGCACAATAGAACAAGCTGATCTTAATATGTGACTAGTTTTTGAGGCTCTACTTTCAACCACTCCAGGATTGCACAGGTATCTGCAAAAAGAGAATGTTGACTTAGCAACGTGTGGAGTGGATCCCTCTCTCAGTGTGGGTCTCCCGGAGGTTTCTTACTGGGTTTTTTTGTAATGAGTTTTTCCTTACGGATGCAGGAGGGTTTGTTGGGCAGTTAGTGTCCAACTAGAAGGACTGTGGTGATGATCCAGGTCACTTTAACATTCTACACCATGTATGACATTTATCAACATTCATGGACATTGGTCGCTCCCTATGGACCAACTCATATTTGTATTTTTTGTGTCTTAACTGTTGATTCTCTGATCTGTGTTGGTGATTTCAGTGGTTTTGAGAAGTCCTCTGAGATGATTTCTGTTGTGATTTAGGGCTATACAAGAATAATTTGCTGTTGTTGTTGTTAGCACATGTCTTAGCTTACAAAGATGCCATTATTGATTCCCTTAAAAAGAAACCAAGTGATGTCACGGCTGCAGATACAAGATTCTGTGTGAGGCAAATGAGATTCCAGAACCTTCTTCAGGTAAACGAGCTAAGGCAAGAAAATTAGATGTTGTGGAATCCTCATGAAGGGCAAGGAGGGAAGGTGATGTCTCCTCAGAGTCTGTGGATTATCAAAGGAAACTTTTGTTCTATTTCATATGTTGCTTCGCCCTTTAGGCTTCGCTAATGCATATCTCTCGGAAGCATCGCTTCCCGCCCCGAGAAGATCAAACGATCCACCCTCCAATCACCTTCACGTCCTGGTGTAGGCCAGTCCCCTATAAATAGGGCCATGCACCACAGCTCTTCTCCTTTCTCTCTCAGCTCGCCTGAGAAACGCTTCGATTCATTTGCTAGGATGTCTTCAAGCAAGATCCCCGCGCCTGAGAACTTGCCACCCTCCGGTGTCAGGCTGCGGATCTGCGACTTGTGCCCAGCGGCACTCTCCCAGACTGACCGCCACGAGTCCAGCGTCTTCTGCCTGGGCTGGCGTCGTGCCGCGGTAGGAAGCCCCAGACGTGTGGCTTGTCTCGTGGATTATTCATGCCGCATAGAGTGGTGCCCTTGGTGGCATCGCTCATGGTGTGCTACCCTCTATCCATGCTGAACAGACGTATAGCTAATACACCACAGATGGTTGCCCTAGCTTAACACATCACTCTTCTTCTTCTAATTAATTCCGGCAGGCTGTACGCTGGCGTGCGCAATGCTGCCCTCCACAGTTATGAGACCGTCAGTACTCTAAATTCTCAAAAAAGTGCCTGTGCGGCGGAGGAATAAAACAATGGCTCTGTTAACTCCTTGAGTGTTTTCACGATTTGAAAAAATTGACTTAAATGAAAAAGAAGTTAGCCCCAAATCAGCCAATTCCACAAATAGTTGTTGTCGTTCCTTGGAGTATTTGCTGCATGACAACAAGATGTGAGAAACGGTCTCCAATGTCTCACAAGTGCACAGTCCATCTGCATGTTTACTTATTCTATACAAAGGAGCTGCAAGTCCACAGTGCCCCAGTCTCATTCTAGTGAGAACCACTTCCTCTCTACGACACTCAGCTACAGGCTGCCAACTATTTTGGACTGATGATTGACATGAATAATAGTCTCCCCCTGGTCTCCCTCTCCCACTCTTTCTGCCACTGACTTTGAAAATATTTTTTACTAATGCTGTAACACTCTTTTTTTCCCCAAATGAAGATGATAATCTATAGCGTCTCTATGAAGTGATTCTTTGGCCAGAGCATCAGCCTTTTCATTTCCCTCCACCCCTGAATGCCCAGGGACCCAAACAAACGAAACAGAGGCACCCACATCCTCAATTTGTTTCAAACAGCACAAAATCTCCAAGAGCATATCTGGCCTGGCATCTGACTCCATACTCCTAAGGGCCAGTAGTGCAGCAGCAGAATCAGAGCAAATAACAGCTTTGCGTTTTTTAATCCACCACAGTGCCCACAATATAGCAAATAATTCAGCAGAAAAGATTGACAGCTCGTCTGTAATACGGACGCTTTGCATAATTTGTAATTGAGCGATATAAATTCCAAAACCCGTTCTTTGCGGCTGCTCTTCTTTAGAACCATCAGTGAAAACTTTGACAACATCTTTTTGCTCATTTAAATACATATTTACATGCCTGGAAGCAGCCGCTTTATCCATACCAAGCAAATCCACATAAACCTCAGGCTCAGGCAACCTCCAAACCTGAACTGGAGACCACACCAACCCCACCACTCTATCCTTCTGCACTCCCAAGTTCTCTGCAACCTTCGCAACATGCATTATAAAACCTCCCTTGTCCTTTTTTTTGCTGAACTCCCAGCACTCATCCAAAAGGCATTTTGCTGCTACACTATTACTGGCCCCGGCCAATCTAGTCCAATACTGAACACTGAGCTTCTCCCGTCTCATTCTTAAAGGAAATTCACCCATTTCCACAAGCAATGCTGGGAAACACATCACTCTTAAGCCTAGTGTATACTTGCGCGGCGTGGCTTACGTTAGCGGTTGCGGTGGACCTACGTAAGCACAATTGATGTTATACTGGCGCGTTCCCCTTACGGATTTTTGAGGAGAATGTTGTAATCCCACAACAAACCACATGAGGGCGATCACACAGGAGCGGTCCCATTTACGCTGCTACTTTGTCCTCTTCAGAACAACAATAGCAAACAAAGCTGTTTGAGCTCATTACACGTGTTTCTACTTTAGGTTTATGTGATAGTTTTATGGATTCATTATTTTATAAGTCATTTCAACTGTGATGCTGTGAATAAAGACACAGTTCTTGTTGGAAACATAATTATTATTAAATAGTTTACAGCACAAACAGCAAAACAATAATAGTGGTAAATATCTGAGACAAACATGAACGATTTACGAGTGCAGGAGGAAAGCAACAAACGCAGCTACGATTCAAACAAGACAGGAACAGATTGTCCACAGTATCCTATATATCAGGCTCTGAGCCCAAACTGCGTTTCCTTCGAAGCACAAAGCTCTCTGCTCCATAGTGCCTCGTCCATTGTCCCTGCTGCAGCCGCTCCGTGCTTCCTTCCAATACACACACACGGACCAATCACAGCGGAGATTCCTTGCGGCGACCCTTACGTAGTTAGAAAATTTCGATGCTGCGTGGCAGGCGACGTAAGGGCCTTGCGGTGACCAACGCGTTGCGCAAGTGACGTCACGTCACCTCCGTAAGCTCCGCGCAGCGCGAGTATACACTAAGCTTTAGTCTGCTCGCTTCATCCCTGGAGTGGTGCCCATGGTGGCTCGCTCATGGTGTGCTACGTTCTGCTCACGCTGGACAGGCGTAATACTACTGCACTACAGATGGTTGCTTAATAACATCACTCTCGGTGCCCATGGTGGCTCGCTCAGGGTGTGCCTCTGCTTCACTATATCAGCCGCGAGGGGATAGGCCCTTGACAGCCCATTCCCCGGCGCTAGCGTATGGAGTATACGCGGGTGCGGAGGCCTGGCCTTGGCGGTCAGGCTTTCCTCCCATAGAGGATGGAGTACGCCTGTACACCAGCTTCCTCTGGGGTCTGGGCTGCCCCCCGCCCGAGCGGGGCAAGCCGGCCGTGTCCATGCTTGACAGGTGTTATGCTTGTGCATCATAGGTCGTTGCTATGGCTTATAACATTACTCTCATCGCTGCATCCCTCGGACAGGGACCACTCTGCCACCTCGCACCGCTCGGAGCCCAGAGGCTCCCTGGGTCCAGTGCGTAGGAGACAGCAAGCGCGTGACAAGCAGAGGAGCAGCAGCCACCCCGGCTTTGCAGCTGCAAGGAGGGGAGGGAAACGCTTTAATAAAGGCCGTCATCAGGCCCGTTACTCCCTCAAAGAGAATACTTCTTTCCCCTTTTCCTTATCCTCAGCGCTTGGCCAACGCTGCTCATCTGCCAAGTGCCTGGAGCCTCTCTCAGCGCGCCTCTCTCAGCTCGCCTCTCGCGCGCGCGCTGGAGGCATGCTCTGGGACCGCTGTGCGCTCCCCGTGCCTTTGCCTCTCTTGGGCAGAGAGTGCTCGGCTGCACGCTACCCTCCTACGCTCTCTGTGCGCCACGAGCGCCAGCTCACAGCTGTCCTGCCCTCACGCTGCTACCCGGTAAAAGCCAGGGCCGCAGCTAGGGCTCAGACCCTTTTCCAGCGGCCCCCCACTATCCAGAGCAATGAGTGGTACTGCTCTCCCCCCCCCCTCAGTCCACAGTGTTGGGGAGCGGGGGCTCGGCTCCACGTAAGCGCAGCACACCTGCCCTCACGTGGCCACCCAGATCCTTGTTTGGATTGTATGCTGGCTGAACTTGAGAAGAGGTTTTCTGGTGTTAGTCAGATGTTGCTTCAAGGTGTTTAGGCATGCAGTTTTTTGTCTGAGCATGATTTGTCATCACTGGCCCAACATTATCACATTGATCTGAGGACAGAAGAAGTGATAGTCGCTAAAAATTACCTTAAGCACAAGAGTGAGGCAATGCCAATGCCAGACATGCTCTCAGTGTACAACCTCTTGGTTTTACAGGTTGCATTCCTGTCAGCAGCTAAGCTCTTAGTTGACAACGACCTCTGGTCAAAGTAGGATTCACAACCTGGCAGTTATGTCATTTGAAAAATAAGTTCTTGACAAAATGGACAGATTTACACGACTCAGAGTGAGGGGCCACAGATTAACTCTTTAAGAATCAGGCCGTGTTAATTGCAGTATGCTGCAATTCAGAATTTATTGTAAGATACGTTGTAAGAGCGTGTCATTTTTGTAACTAATTTTGCAGTTTGTTGTACGTTGTACTCATGAGCCAGTCTGTTCTAATTAAGTATTTTTGTACTATTACAATAAATTTCCCTCATATTGAAATTCCATCTACCTATGCCCCTCCCACCCCAAGGTGCTAAGCACCCCTGAAGCTGAAAGTCTAAAATTGCCCCTGGTCTCAGGGTTCTGTTTAAAGCGCAGAGAGAACCATGAAGACAAAGGAACACACCAGGCAGGTCCGAGATACTGTTGTGGAGAAGTTTAAAGCCGGATTTGGATACAAAAAGATTTCCCAAGCTTTAAACATCTCAAGGAGCACTGTGCAAGCAATTATATTGAAATGGAAGGAGTATAAGACCACTGCAAATCTACCAAGACCCGGCCGTCCCTCCAAACTTTCATCTCAAACAAGGAGAAGACTGATCAGAGATGCGGCCAAGAGGACCATGGTCACTCTGGATGAAGTGCAGATAACTACAGCTGAGGTGGGAGAGTCTGTCCATAGGACAACAATCAGTCATGCACTGCACAAATCTGGCCTTTATGGAAGAGTGGCAAGAAGAAAGCCATTTCTCAAAGATATCCATAAAAAGTCTCGTTTAAAGTTTGCCACAAGCCACCTGGGAGACACACCAAACATGTGGAAGAAGGTGCTCTGGTCAGATGAAACCAAAATTGAACTTTTTGGCCACAATGCAAAACGCGTGAAAGCAACACAGCTCATCACCCTGAACACACCATCCCCACTGTCAAACATGGTGGTGGCAGCATCATGGTTTGGGCCTGCTTTTCTTCAGCAGGGACAGGGAAGATGGCTAAAATTGATGGGAAGATGGATGGAGCCAAATACAGGACCATTCTGGAAGAAAACCTGTTGGAGTCTGCAAAAGACCTGAGACTGGGACGGAGATTTATCTTCCAACAGGACAATGATCAAAAACAAAGCCAAATCTACAATGGAATGGTTCACAAATAGACGTATCCAGGTGTTAGAATGGCCAAGTCAAAGTCCAGACCTGAATCCAATCGAGAATCTGTGGAAAGAGCTGAAGACTGCTGTTCACAAACGCTCTCCATCCAACCTCACTGAGCTCGAGCTGTTTGCAAGGAAGAATGGGCAAGAATTCCAGTCTCTCGATGTGCAAAACTGGTAGAGACATACCCCAAGCGACTTGCAGCTGTAATTGCAGCAAAAAGGTGGCGCTACAAAGTATAAGCGCAAGGGGGCCGAATAATATTGCACGCCCCACTTTTCAGTTTATTTGTTAAAAAAGTTTAAATCCAATACATTTTGTTCCACTTCACGATTGTGTCCCACATGTTGTTGATTCTTGACAAAAAATTTAATGTTTATATCTTTATGTTTGAAGCCTGAAATGTGGCGAAATGTTGAAAGGTTCAAGGGGGCCGAATACTTTCGCAAGGCACTGTATCTCATAATATCCTCAGTAACAGTTGTGTTTTCTTGTTTTCAGTGACAGAGTTGCTGCAGCTCTGTGACGTGGTGCGGGACGACACTTTACCAGAACTTGGTGTCAGACTTGAAGACCACGAAGGTAATCCTTCTTTGTGAAAGCTGTAGTTCCCTGACAGCTGTGGATGAGACAGGCTGTTTAGCTATAATCTGGTGCAGAACATATCTGTCTTTGAGCTTAATGGCTCTGTACACTGTCCCTTCAAAAATAGACTAAACTAAACAAAATTTAGGCTGCAGTTCTGTGTGTAGCCTCTAGTACATGTGGAGTCTGGTTTAGCGTAATATCCCACATGTATGAGGGCGACGAGAGCGGATTTACACCAATGTCTTTGCTTCTATGAGTGTTAAAGTATGAGAAATCTATCTGCTCTGTCCAGGTCTGCCCACTGTGGTGAAGCTGGTCGACCGAGAAACGCTGCTGAAGGAGAAGGAGGAGAAGAAACAGGTGAAACTGTTATTTCTTGTTGTTTTAGATTTCTTTTGAGGTGAAACCAAATCAATTTGTTTAAGTATCAGTCACCACAACAATATCAAAAATTTAGAACACTGAGAGAGACCAGAGAGAGACCAGAGAGAGACCAGAGAGAGACCAGAGAGAGACCAGAGAGAGACCAGAGAGAGACCAGAGAGAGACCAGAGAGAGACCAGAGAGAGACCAGAGAGAGACCATCTAACTCAACTTAACTGGGGTTGGCCGTTAGATGTAAAGCTAAATGCTCTAATTAAAAGTCCCCTATATTGAGATGCATATCCTATTTAACCTTGAGGATCAGCCCGAGCCCAGAGCAGAACATTTCACATTTTCCAGCAGAAAAAAACGGTTTAAAACTGTGTATTTTGTTTTTGTTCAGTTGGAAGAAGAGAAGAAGAGGAAGAAGGAAGAGGCGGCAAAAAAGAAACAAGAGCAGCAGGTGTGGCCTCGGGAGTAGATTGTGGATGTAAACACCTAGCACACAAAGGTCTGAGATCTGTGTGTGGTGTGTTTCAGATGGCTCTTCTGGCAAAGATGAAGATCCCTCCATCACAGATGTTCCGCTCCGAGACTGACAAATATTCAACATTTGATGAAACGGTATTACTGTCACTCTGACCAGACAGGGGGTCCGGAGAGGGGGACCGGAGTGGGTTTCAGAAGTAGTCGTACCAGCAGTAGCAGTAGATGTCAACTCAGGCCCAAACACTCTCAGACCCTACACCTTGCTCCTTGATCTTTTAAAAATTTATTCTGGTTTTAACGCATTCCTAAGAGCAGCTCGACTGAGACACACTGATTTTAAGTTGCCCTGAATGCGACATACAATGTTTAAACAAAACAACATCCTCCTTTTCAGGGCTTTCCAACCCATGATGCCGAAGGGAAGGAGCTGAGCAAAGGCCAGGCCAAAAAACTGAGGAAACTCTACGAGAATCAAGAAAAACTGCACAAGGATTATCTGCAGACGAACCAGAATGAAAACTGACCCTTAGGCCACAGACTGACCAGAACAAGACCTGACCCACCTCCACAGACTGACCAGAACGAGAGCTGACCCACAGGCTGACCAGAACGAGAACTGACTCAGACTGACCAGAACAAGACCTTTCCCTGACCCCGCAGACCAACCAGAACAAGAACTGACTCTCAAGCCACAGACAGACCATCTCTGTGATACAGGAAGTTGTAAAACTGTTTCAAGTCTTTTTCTGCGGTGAAAGGCCATGGCTTCACAACTTGGTATGGAGTTCTCTTCTCTTTTTTTTGCAAATCTTAAAAACAATGCGTCAATACACAATATAAAACCACCGTCTCAATAAAAACCATCAATGTAAGAAACTCTGATTTTATGTCTCATGTTGAATGGTTTTCAATGTATTTGTGTGTCGTCCTAAATCACATTTATGTTGTGTTCCACTCCCCATGTTGCCACCAGAGGGAACAACGTCTGCAGGCAGAGCTCCCAAACATGTAGGGCTGGTAGAAATTTATCTTAATTTTATAATCTGCTGGTACAGCTCAGTCCATGCGTTATGACACCCAATGCTGCGAAAATGTACTTGATCCAACTTGCACATCTCCACACAGTCATTACAGCAGTGTTTTTCAACCACTGTGCCGCGGCACACTAGTGTGCCGTATGATATTGTCTGGTGTGCCGTGAGAAATTCGTCTACTTTGTCTAAAAATAGCTGCATTCGCTGTTGACGAGCGGTGACTTGTTTTGAACTGTGAGTAACCATGTAATACTTTTTCAAATCAGTAGATGGCAGCAGATAGCTAAGTACTTTGAAACTGAAAAATTGGATGCGACCACTGGCTGTAACAGGTCAGCATTGTGGCGAGAAAGGTAAAATTGGATGCGACCAACAAATGTGGGAGGGAGCGAGACAAGAGCTTTGTGGCGAGTGAGAAGTGAAAGTGATAGAGACGTTTTTGAAAATGAATTATGCCGTTTCTGAACAGGATTAACATCCTCCGCTCTGCCCCGGGGTAGCTGTGGCCGCGTTGTAGTGGTTTAACTATGAAATGTACCATTTTTGTACAACAGCTCTCGCGAACGCACTTCTGAACTGGGTACCGAGCGCAGACCGTAGTCGAGTGGACAGAACCACAGACATGCGGACCGGACAGAACCATGGACTCGCGTTCAGGACCTCCCGTGTCCCTCATCCAAAACTCCTGAATTTAAAGCTCGGATACCAAAATGTTTCCCATGCACTAACAATGCATGTTCTTTGTGTGAGTTATTATTTGACTATTTGGGCAGAGAGTGGATTTTCTTAGTTTTTTTCCACACAGTTAGTGCCACTTTATTCCCAAACTCTTGTTAATTGTATCGAGAAATATTAAATAAAGCTTAATGTCAAGGCCTGGACTTAAGCATTTTGTTGAGAATAACTGTATATTGTGAATATAGGCTACAGAGTATACTGTATACATTATAAGATAAGATATACTTTATATATCACACAGAGTATGTACAGTATATATTTTTTTACATTAGTACTGTATACATTTTTACATTTTTCTCCTGGAGGTGTGCCGCAAGATTTTTTCAGTGAAAAAAGTGTGCCTTGGCTCAAAAAAGGTTGAAAAACACTGCATTACAGTATTGGCCGGGAGCCAGACCCCCTCCACAAAATATATTTTGCTTTGTTTTTATAACTATTATTTTATGTTGTCTTTTACTTTGACCCATAACGAGTTGATAGGGGGCTAGAAAAACCAAAATCATTGCAAAATGATGTATTGTAAATCTGAAGGTGCTGAACCCACATACGTTGTCGTATCAATCTAAAATGTGCATGGGGGAAACTATGAAAAAAAGATTTTTAAGTTTGCTACAAATTAATTAAAGAAATGAGCACAAACAAAAATCTTTCCGCCGGACAAATAGACATCCTAAATGATCATTTTTAAACATTTAATTGTACATAGAGTGCCTTGCGAAGGTATTCGGCCTCCTTGAACCTTTCAACATTTCGCCACATTTCAGGCTTCAAACATAAAGATATAAAAATTTATTTTTTTGTCAAGAATCAACAAGTGGGGCACAATCGTGAAGTGGAACAAAATTTATTGGATAATTTAAACTTTTTTAACAAATAAAAAAAAGTGGGGCGTGCAATATTATTCGGCCCCCTTGCGCTAATACTTTGTAGTGCCACCTTTTTGCTGCAATTACAGCTGCAAGACGCTTGGTGTATGTCTCTATCAGTTTTGCACATCAAGAGACTAGAATTCTTGCCCATTCTTCCTTGCAAACAGCTCGAGCTCAGTGAGGTTGGATGGAGAGCGTTTGTGAACAGCAGTCTTCAGCTCTTTCCACAGATTCTCGATTGGATTCAGGTCTGGACTTTGACTTGGCCTTTCTAACACCTGGATACGTATTTCTGAACCATTCCATTGTAGATTTGGCTTTATGTTTTGGATCATTGTCCTGTTGGAAGATAAATCTCCGTCCCCGTCTCAGGTCTTTTGCAGACTCCAACAGGTTTTCTTCCAGAATGGTCCTGTATTTGGCTCCATCCATCTTCCCATCAATTTTAGCCATCTTCCCTGTCCCTGCTGAAGAAAAGCAGGCCCAAACCATGATGCTGCCACCACCATGTTTGACAGTGGGGATGGTGTGTTCAGGATGATGAGCTGTGTTGCTTTTACGCCAAACATATCGTTTTGCATTGCGGCCAAAAAGTTCGATTTTGGTTTCATCTGACTAGAGCACCTTCTTTCACATGTTTGGTGTGTCTCCCAGGTGGCTTGTGGCAAACTTTAAACGAGACTTTTTATGGATATCTTTGAGAAATGGCTTTCTTCTTGCCACTCTTCCATAAAGGCCAGATTTGTGCAGTCCACGACTGATTGTTGTCCTATGGACAGACTCTCCCACCTCAACTGTAGTTATCTACAGTTCATCCAGAGTGATCATGGGCCTCTTGTCTACATCTCTGATCAGTCTTCTCCTTGTTTGAGATGAAAGTTTGGAGGGACGGCCGGGTCATGGTAGATTTGTAGTGGTCTGATACTCCTTCAATTTCAATATAATTGCTTGCACAGTGCTCCTTGAGATGTTTAAAGCTTGGGAAATCTTTTTGTATCCAAATCTGGCTTTAAACTTCTCCACAACAGTATCTCGGACCTGCCTGGTGTGTTCCTTTGTCTTCATGGTTCTCTCTGCGCTTTAAACAGAACTGAGACTATCAAAGAGCAGGTGCATTTATACGGAGACTTGATTACACACAGGTGCATTCTATTTATCATCATCAGTCATTTAGGACAAAATTGGATCATTCAAAGATCCTCACTGAACTTCTGGAGCAAGTTTGCTGCACTGAAAGTAAAGGGGCCGAATAATATTGCACGCCCCACTTTTCAGTTTTTTATTTGTTAAAAAAGTTTAAATTATCCACTAAATTTCGTTCCACTTCATGATTTTGTCCCACTTGTTGATTCATGACAAAAAATTTAAATTTTATATCTTTATGTTGGAAGCCTGAAATGTGGCGAAATGTTGAAAGGTTCAAGGGGGCCGAATACTTTCGCAAGGCACTGTATCATGCCTCAAATGTTATTTAAAAACTGCCCAGACTCATAAGCTCAAATTTAAGTCTAAGGTCACCTTTCTATCTAGAAGATTTCAGATTTTGTGACCAAAGTTTTTCTCTAAACCTCAAATCGGAGAAAGCTGAACTTTGATGCATTTCCCTTCCCTATATGGGATCGGCCAGGTTTCTTTCATATTCGAACATAAAAGATTAGACTTGGCTTATATACTGTTTTATTATAGCAAGTGAATTAACTGAAAAGCCAGTATTTTTAAGGCTCAACCACAGAATCAATAACCAAATGGGAGATTTCATAAAGGACAATGAACATATAAGGCATATAGACATCTCTCACTGCAGTAGAGCTATCCCTCTTCTTTTCTTACATAAAATCTAAAAGTTTTCTTTGGTACTTGGTTTATGCTTCTTTAGTTCATTTGGTTTATTTGGTTTATTGCTTATATATGCAGTACCCTAGCCCTAACTCTAGGGTAACTCATAACAGTGTTTTAATGTAGATCAGTGCTTCCCATTGTGGGGTCTGGGGGTCCTCAGGCACGTAACCAGAGTTCAGAAATGAAAGCAAATGTACATGCATTTCATCGTAATTGTTACACATGTACTACTTTTTGCAACTTAAATCATCATGTTTAAGTGTTTTAGTTGAAGTCTAATGTAATTGTAAAGTGTTATTTGATATTGAGGGCGCCTAGGAGATCTTTGGAGCAGTAACTGTGCCTTATCAGGATAATTCATACTTGGCCATACACAATTGGCGGCCAGGTGGGGCACAGGTTAGCACTTGTGCTCCACAGCGCAAGGGTCCTGGGTTTGATTCCACCTTCAGGACAGGACCTTTTGGTTATTCTCCCTGTGTCTGCGTAAGTTTCCTACGCAGGTTTCCGGGTGCCATAGTTTCCCCTACCACTAAAAAACTAAACTAAAAAATCTGTCACAGGTTTAAAAGTGTCTGTTGAGGGGGTGTGATCAATAAAAAGCAGAAGGGGATAAAATTTAATAAAATATTTACAAAGGTCAATTAAAAAAATGATAAAAGCCCAGAGTCGCTCCTCCGCTCTTCTCTGCCCCGGGACCGTGCCGCAGTCTCGCCAGCCACTCGCCGATTGCTTTAATGGCTTTAATCCGCGAATTGCTTTAAAAGTTAAATATGAACGAATTAAGACACGAATGTCACTTTTAATGCAATTTGAGGCGACATGTTGATGGTTCTGCGTTGTGATATGTGTGTTTTAAGAGTAAGAGTTTCGTGTAAAGTTTGTTTTAAGCAGTCCACCGATCCTGTGACACTACACTGCTGTGTGCCCAAATCTAATTTGCGCATGCGCAGAAACCCGCCAGAAAGGGGGAAAAAACTCTATCTAATTAAATACTGTGTTTGAACACACTATTGTTAATCACATTGAATATAGTATGATACATGCATAAAATTGAATTTATTATTTCCATTATCAACCCGACAGACCAGTCACAGGACCCGTGATGGGCCTGACGTATGCAGCAGTCAACTCAGGGACTGCGATCACACAGCAGCAGTGTAGTCTCACAGGAGCAGTGGACTGCTTAAAACAAACTTTACACAAAACTCTTACTCTTAAAAACTCTTAAAACCGACAAATCACAACAAATTAAGACACGAATGTCACTTTTAATGCAATTTGAGGCGAGGTGTTGATGGTTCCACGTTGTGATGATATGTGTGCTTTAAGAGTAAGAGTTGGTACTTGCCTGGCATCCGGGGGAAGCTGAGCATAAAATTGGCGGCTCATTTGTGCTCAGTCTCAGCTCCCTGCTCGCTGGTGTCATCAGGGGCCGTATTCCTAAAGATTCTGAGAGTCCTCTCAGAGAGCTCTTATCTTAACCTAAAAACTCCTAGCTAGGAGTCTTAGCTTAAAAGTTATTCCAGAACACTCTTAGAGAACTCTGAGCAAGGAATTGACAACAACTTTTATCTTAGTGAGGAGGCGTGGCCGACCCCGTTGCTAGGTATGAGTCATCATTTCAGACGCTGTGATTGGTTGATCCTAAAAGTTAGAACAAACATATTTTTGATGATAAAAGGCAAAATAAGGGCCCTAAAATGGACAAACTCAATCATGGAATCTAATCTTAGGAACACTATAGCTTTTGGTTATTATTTACAATAACACAAAGTCAGATATATCAATGGTACATAAATACTGTGAATAGTAAAGTTAGACTTATACACCATCATCAGAGCTTGCTCAGCACCAATTTATCACACATAATACGTATATATCATGAGCACTTATATATATATATATATATATCTCGCATCTCGTCCACTTTCGCCTTGTTCCAGTAGCCCACTTTTCATCAAGGTGCTCTGGTTCCCCAGCACCTGACGCAGACCTTGTTTGGCCGGGCGACGGCTGATCCGGCATCTCATTGCTTATTTGTACCTTCATGGTTATGAGTTAGGCAGTAGCATTAAGGGTCTTGCCCAAGGACCCTCACTGGATGTTGGTGTTAATGTGCTCCCGGTGGATTTGAACCCTGGCCTCCCAGGTCCCAGTCCTGTGCCCTACCAACTGAGCTATCCAGCTGCTATCCAGTGGCAATTCCAAGCGATGGTAACATCCGGAAAAAAGAACATGAAAAGCTTGAAATACCAAGGTCTCAGAGAGGAGCTGGAGAGGGCCTGGAGGGTAAAGGTGACAGTAGTGCCCGTGGTGATCAGTGCACTCGGGGCAGTGACCCCGAAGCTAGATGAGTGGTTACAGCGGATCCCCGGAACAACCTCGGACATCTCGGTCCAGAAATGTGCAGTGCTAGGAACAGCAAAGATACTGCGCAGAACCCTCAAGCTCCCTGGCCTCTGGTAGAGGACCCGAGCTTAGAGAGGGATAACCGCCCGCGGAGGGCCAAAGGTGAGTGGACAATTATATATATATATATATATATAAAATTTAAATATTACTCTATATATAATATACATGATAAAGAAAATTATTATAAATATTATATGGATAAATGATAATGATAACGTTAGGATTAGTAAAGGCTGTGATATGTATAGACTTATAAGGAATTAAGGAAACAATATTAATATAAACATATTATACATACACTATACAAATCAAGTACAAGGGAGCTTAAAAGTCTTATCCTCTCCCACTCCTTTTTGAGCTGGATTGTTAATAAAACAAAACTGTATATTTGTACTTCTATTCTGTTGTTGTTTTGTCCTTTTTTTCTTGTTTGCCATGGCTCAAAATAAAGTATTCATTCATTCGTACTGAATGTGTGACAATTTAGGACCACTTTTTCCTCTCTTTCAACTTTTACCATTTCTACTTACTTTTGTGTAACAAAGGTAAAATGGATGAGGTGTTATTGCTGACCAGCCAATGAGAAGCTGGTCACATGATTGACTTTTAAATATACCACAAACATGATTCCTGCTTGAATCTGTAGCGTTTCACTGATTCACTGTCATCCAGTGTATAGAATATTTCTCCTGTCTCCACCGTCCACCATTTTGTGCTCTTAGGGAACTTTTAAGTCGCTAAAAGTCCTCCTCTCAACTCTTAAGGGATCTCCCCTTAAGAGCACTCTTAAGAGCTAGGATTTTTTAGGAATAGCTTTTATCTTAACTAGGAGCTACTCCTCACTTTTAGGGGAAATTCTAAGAGTTGGTCAAGATTCTAAGAAAATTCTTAGAATTTGGCCACTAGGAGCAACTTTTAGCAGTAAGAATCTTTAGGAATACGGCCCCAGATCTTTAGCTTTTGCCCGCATCACATTCGCACTGGTGATAAAGTATTCTGGCGTTTGTTTTGTGGGGATTCTGTGTGTTTTGCATATTGTTACTGTTGGTCTGACGAAAGTTACGTATTGTTCATGTGTGCAACTACAGCAAAGTGCCTCCTGTTGTTTTAAATCTACCTTTTGGTCCGTGAGGTTTGCGATGTTGACACTGTGCTGCTATGACCGGTTTCTAGATTTTAGCATAATTATTTTTCTAAAAGTTTGTTGTTTGGGTCGTTATTTTGTAGTCCTCCAGATTTCAAACTTGTGAGGGCACAGTGGAAGCAACATTATTAGTAGCACCTGTGAAACAAAAACGCAATTTTGGTCTCAAACAATGTATTTCAAGATGGCGCATTGACATGGACAGTTCTTCAGCTCTCGTGGACATTTATGATTCAAATTCTAAGTCTATAAGTAAGTATGTAAGTAAGTAAGTAATCTTTATTTATATACCGCCTTTCACAGACCAGAGTCACAAAGAAGGTTTACAATTGTTATTTTTGGGCACTTGTCCTCTCACTCCACACAGAGATGGGAGCGGGGTATGACAACAGTTCTAAAACATGGTGGCGGTAAATATTCTTAGAAAGGTCACATTTGTTTATGATTAACATGTTTTTTCATTTGGAGCTGCTGTAAAAATTACACAGAGAACACATGTCACACAGGGAGACTGTAAACTTAATACACTTAAAATAGGGAAGGTAGCAGTACATCAGGAAAATATTAATTATTATTACTGTTATTGTTATAATAGAGATGGTAATAATCATAGTTAATATTGTTGTTGCTGTTATTATTAATATTGTTATTAATCTTACAATGAAAACTCAAATGGTTTTGGTCATGAGGATTAATGGAGATTATTGTTATTGGTGGCAATGGTGACAATATGAATGTGATGATGACAATGACAATAATATTGTATCTGTATTTCAACTACTTTGATAAACACACACAGAATACCTTCCTCAGTTACAACTAATTTCCTTGTTTTGTTATTGTTTTATTTTTATTTTTTTGTTTTGTTTCTTATCAACATCAGTCTATTAGTTATCTTTCTGTCTCTTCATGTCATTATTGCTATTGTATTGTAATGTTTGTGTAAATGTTGCATTGTAAAAAAATAAATAAAAAGAAAATAAACAGTGGCTTTAAATTGTTCCATAGTCAAACCTTTTAAAAATGCTTTTTTTTATTTATTTACATAGCCAATACCTTTTCTTGATGCGTGCAATTGTTATTTGGAGTTGTGTGTGCGTCTGATAGTGCACACGTGCCATACTGCAAAATCGTGTTTGTTATGCCAGCTGGGTGGCAGTGGCTCAGTTTGTAGAGCATTTTCTTTGAGCCTGAAGGTTGTGGGTTTGATTCTACCACAAGTCCTTCTCCAACAACTCCTGCTGATGTCTGCTGTCGTGGTGCCCTTGAGCATGACACTCAAAGGGCCCATATTACGCTTTTTGACTTTTCTCTGGTTTAAACATGATTACAGTGCTATTTGGCCTTCATAAACATGCCCAGAGTAGTTTTTTCATCGGTTCCGCGCGAGTCTGAAATCCGCGACAAAACTTGCAGCTCTTTTTTTGCGAGTGACACCTCCAAAGACGGTTCCAGAACTACAGTTACCTTGAAATGGGACCTACTCAAAAGCTGATCTTGAAACATGGTGTTATTTCCAACATAAAAGACACTAACAGGAGCCTCGGTCTGTGAGTACAATTAAACTAACTTGCCGTATGTCACTGATCTAAATATATAGGATCTGATTCTGGATTGAGGACATAGGGCTCTATGTGACAGGTTGGCATTGTTGGAATGACTAACAGTGAAAGCTATATAGTTAGCTTTTGTTTACCTCGGAACTTAGCAAGAGGCTATGTCACCGTGCGGGAGAGGGAAGACGGGCTCACAGGCAGAGGAGCACGGATCTAAGCGTTTCACATGAGCTGAGATCACCTCTATGCACAAAATGGATATAATTTGACGCGTTTTGAGTGTTGTATGGTGTGAAAACTTAAGAAAAGCGAAATATGGCACCTTTAACCTCACTTTGCCTGAAGCCCCCGCTGAAAGATCAAGGTTGTGAGAGAGCAGCAATTCTTCTGTGGACTCACCACCTGCAGGAGGATCAGTGATGGGCTGGTGCTCAGTGAATTGGGTGGCAGCTGATTGCCGCCCCCCTCCCTCAAAAAAACAGAATCATGTATAATTTTACTTTCCTTCACAGTTGTCTTAGCCTGGTCGTACCACACCATAGTACAAATTACATTTCGTACTAAGGTCTGGACGTGCTCCATTGAGCTCCGGGTGGGAGGGGTTAACTCCTTTTGCAGATTGAAACGATTGGACGAGTTTTTCGAGTATGTAGTGCGCCCGAGTGAGTTGTTAGCATTTAGCTTAGCCATCTCCTTTGCCACTGACGGAGCCCGTGGGGAGTAGCGCCACCATTTTTTCCAGCGATTACATTTGCTAAACATTCCTCTTGCTCTGGCTTAAATTTCTTGATAGAACCAGACCGGATTACTTTACTATCGCATTTTTCGCCATTGCCAAACTACAACCTTCTCGTTCGACGCAAACTCTTGACGCCACCCACAGCTAACTACAACACCCGCATTCCACGCTCGCTGATTGTTTGGTCGAAATTCAAGCAATTGTAATGGCTAACATGGGGACCAGACCCAGACGTTACATGCAGTGAAATGATGATTGAGCTGAGTGTACGGATGGCTAAGGCCAGGCTACAGTTGTCTGTTTCTTGTGTGTGAATTTTCATTTTAAAAAATCCAAATAAAATCTTTATGCTTATGGTTGGAAACATGACAAAAAGTAAAAATGTTCAAGCTGTATTAATACTTTTGAGAGGCACTGTAAACTAGCTGAACAAATGTCCAAGGGCAGACGTGATCTCACTTTATTTTTGTATTAATTAGTCAAATTCAATCCATATCCATGCAGTGCATTGGGATGCACTGTCAAGTAGTGCTGGTATGTACTGGAGAGTAATTTTATTTTAGATCAAGTTTTCGCTCAACGCAGAAGAGAATTTATTCTGGGACCAGGTTTTGACCAATCTCAGTGGACCACTGGCCCCCACTTTCTTGAGAAAATCTATAGGTTATTGCGCACAGACAGCTGAGGTAAACGAGCATCATGGTGGAAGCGAAACCTGAAACTTAAAAAGTGTGAAGACTGTGTCTTTGTTACCGGTTACTGCTTATACAGCGAAACAGCCATCTGAAAGAAAGTCCCTACAAGAATGTTCCTTCAAGCGTTTGAAGGACCGGAGAGAGGCCCCCGGGAAGCGCGGTTGACAAGACTACTTTAGCACTGGGGCATGCAATCAAATGAGGAACAAAATATACCTGCGACATTTCCATTTGTTTTTGGCACAAAACAAGAGACGTATCCAGCTCCGTAAACAACAGCACACAAGCACGCGCTTGAGTGGGGGGGCGTAAGCTTTGTGAGTGGAGGGAGGGGAGCATAAAGAGCAAGGGCAGCCCTTACATTTGAAACTGCTGCTTCAATGTCAAAAACTGAGTCAGTCCAGCTTCAACAAAACCGTTGAATTTGCCAACACAGATCAGAGAATCAAACCTCCTCCTACTGGAAATGAATGGTTGGACCAATGGGGAGGGGCCTCAGCTGACTAGGAAGAATTTTAATTAATTGCATCCAATCAGGAAGTACTGGGGGCGGATCTAACTGGTGCTTGAATTTGAAAAACGTGTCACCATCTTCCCAATTGAATCAATCAATGAAAAGTAACTGACCTCCACTTAAGTATAAAGTTGTACCTACTTTTTTTTTTACAACTTTTGGCTGTTATATCTATAGGGAGAGGTTCTGGTCTCTCCCTCGCTCTGTTCTGGTTTCTTTCTCGCACTTTTTCTGATCTATCTTTGGCCTCTCTCTCTGTCCTCTCTCTCGGGTCACTTTCTCTGGTCTCTCCTGTCGAGGAAAAGAAGTTAACTTTTGATTAGTTTCCTCTCATCCAAGTTCGTTGTAGTAGTAGTAGTAATCTTTATTTATATAACGCCTTTTCACTGCACATCGGAGTCTCAAAGCGGTTTACAATTGTTATTTTTTGGGCACTTGTCCTCTCGCTCCACACAGAGATGGGAGCGGGGTTGCCAGTATAGGAGGCGCATGCCAGACCTATTGTACATATTTTTAGTGGTAGGGGAAACCGGAGTACCCGGAGGAAACCTACGCAGACACGGGGAGAACATACAAACTCCACTCAGAAAGGCCCTGGTCCGACCGGGATTCGAACCCAGGACCTTCTTGCTGAGAGGCAAGAGTGCTATCCACTCAGCCACTGTGCCGCCCGTTGTTGGAAGCACTGTACAATTATCCAGACGAGAATAATGTTAATGCACCAGCAGGCATTTATTGTAGATAACATATAAAGTTGCGTGGCCACGGGGCTATTACAGAGTTCAACCGAGTAGTCTTCCTCCGTCTTAGCTGCTAATACAAAGTGTGCACAAACAGATATAGGTGCTAGCCCCTGGGGCGGGCCTTCCCCAAATCTTCATCAGTAGCCGTGCTTCTGTTCTTCACTGCCAAAGGTGGGCAGCTTCCCACGCTGAGTCATTTCTGCCTAACTATTGTCCCAGTTGTACAAAGTAGCAACACCATGTCCTTGGAAGATGTTATTTCTGCTCAGCTGTTAACTTCCAATAAATGGAATATTGTTCACAGAATATGTCTAAATGTATCAAAATAGAGAATCAAACTTGTGTTACTGTAAGCATGTGTGTGCCTAATATCCTGACACTCCCTCTCTCTGGTCTCTCTCTCAGCTTTCTTAAGGATCTCTCTGGTCTCTTTGATTGCATCCAATCAGTCAGCAGAGATGGCGGGTACAACTGGTCCTTGTTTTTGAAAAACCTCTCAGACTTGGTGTTGGTGATACATGTTTATTGGTACATAAGTGTTCAGCTGAATCGCACTCGTCTCATTGAGCCCACAGTGCTGTTCTGACTGCCCCAGTCCGAGAAGTTGTTGTAGTCGCGTTTCTCCAGGACGTAGTGTGCTCCTCTGTAGTTGGGCTCCTGGTACACCACCCACCTGCACAAAAATCAATATGGACTCAAGGTCAGAGGTCACAACAGAGGGTAAAGCTGGGGTAAGTAGCTTTCACACTGTAACAATGACAAAGTCCTGGATGCAGTCTGAGTCCTGGATCTATGGCCATGGTTGTCTAAGTCTTAAGCAAAAGTCTCCCTCTGGTGTCACTCAGTTCTCCCTCTGGTCTCTCTTTCTGGTCTCTCCCTCTAGCCTCTCTCTCTGATCTCTCTCTCTGGCCTCTCTCCCCATGCTTCTAAGTTAAGATAAGCATAATAAGATAAACCCATCATATTGTGGTCTGAGTTGTTCACAGCAATTTACGTTAAGTGTATGTATTATGGAACAAAGTTAAGTCCCTCAGCTTTAACAGGTCAAAGGTGGTACTCACGCTCCGCCCATCACCCGGATGGAGGCGATGCGGTTCAGGCTATAGCGGCTCATGAGGTTCGGGACGTCGTCCTGGATGTCCATCTTCTTTCCTGAGTATCCAGCACGTTCATACAGCTGAGCACGGGCCGGGTTGGTGTCCTGAGGAGAGAGTGTGGTCAGACCAAGTCCTGGGTCTACACCCTCTGTCCTGTATCTACCGCCTCAGCCCTTGATCTACAGCCTAAGTTCTGGATCTACAGCCTAAACACTTGATCTACAGCCTCAGTCCTAGATCTACAGCCTCAGTTCTGGATCTATTTTTTATTTATTTAATTATTTGATATGGAGAGAACATTTACAATGGACAGACAAAGACGCGCTGCTTTTAGTGTTATAGCAAGACCATGCTAATTTTCAACACTTGTCCATAGAAGGCTTTTAGGACACAAATGCACACATTTAAAATGTGCAAATATAAAAGTAATTCAATATACAGCATTACATTACATTAACCATGTGAACAACGTTGCTCCGATTTCAACCACAGTTTCAGACGTCTGACAATCCTGTTGAAGTCTGTTTCTAGTTTTAGGTCAGTGGGAAGAGCGTTCCACAGTTTGGCTCCATTGAAGGAAAAGCTGGACTGTCCTAGCCTGGCCATAGCCATCCGTACACTCCGCTCAATCATCATTTCACTGCATGTAGCGTCTGGGTCTGGTCCCTGTGTTAGCGATTACAATCGGTCGTCTTTCGACCGGCTACTCAGAGAGCACGTTGTAGGTTGGTGCCGGTGACGTCAAGAGTTTGCGCCGAACGGGCAGGTTGTAGTTTGGCAGTGGTGAAGAATGCGATAGTAAAGTAATCCGGTCTGGTTCTATCAAGAAATTGAAGCAGGAGCAAGAGGAATGTTTAGCAAATGTAATCACTGGTCAAGATTGTGGCTCTACTCCCCACGGGCTCCGTTAGCGGCAAAGGAAATGGCTAGGCTAAATGCTAATACTAACAACTCACTCGAGCGCATTACATACGTCACGGTAAACTCAGATCCAATCGTTTCAATCCGCAAAAGGAGTTAACCCCTCCCACCTGTTCATGGAGCTCAACGGAGCAAATCCAGACCTTAGTATGAAATTAAATTTGTACTAAGGTGTGGTACAACCAGGCTAGGACTGTCCCGAGGATGTTCTGGACTTAGGAACCAGACAGTCCCCACTGACCGAGGCTCTGGTGTTAGGCCTTCGAGAGCCTCAATCCTGAATCTACAGCCTCAGTCCCGGATTCACAGCCTCAGGCCTGGATCTACAGCCTCAGTTCTGAATCTACAGTCCTCTCTGACAATGTTTAAAACCAGGTTAAAAACAGTCCTGTTTAGCTGTGCATACAACTGAGGGATTTTATATTTTTATCTTTCTTTTTAATGTACTGTGATTAGTTATGATTTTAATGCTTTCTTATTTTGTTCAGCACTTTTGAGTTGCCTTGTGTATGAATTGTGCTATACAAATAAACTTGCCTTGCCTTACAGCCTTAGACTTTAATCTACAGCCTCAGTTCTGGATCTATAGCCTCAATCCTGAATCTACAGCTTCAGTACTGGCTCTAAAGCCTCAGTCCTGGATCTACAGCCAGATGCTGCTTTCACACCGGATCATACGTTGCGTCGACTTTCAATGCAAAGTCAATGGTGACGCGCGTTTGATCGTCGAACTGCATGTGCGTCTCAGGATGCACGCACGGACTGCGCGGAAAAGGTGCGGCAGAGGTGCAGGAGCGGAACATTGACGCACGCAGGAGATAAATATTGCCGAACGTTCCCTCGGGACGCTCATGCAGTGACCAATCAGAGAGCCGCAAAGTGGTCACATTAGGGACATTAACGGTCTGAGCGAGCAGACTGAACATACTCGTAAACAGCCAAAACAGGAGGTACACCAGGACTAAAACCTACAATATTGCTTGTGAACATATGCGTTTTCATGCTCCCGTGACATCATGCAACTGCTTCGAGGGTGTTCGCAGCGGAAGTACCGTTTGATAATAAAATAAACGTATGGCGCACCCCCGAGAACACATACTACTGTTATATAAGTCTCTGGAAGGTCTCTGAACACAGAGACGCTGCAGAGCTGCATTATTGGAGAAGAACTTTACACAAAAAGCCACTAGCTTAACTCCGTTAACATCGAAGTCCGCCCGCTACTTCCACCACTTCCGGCGAGCATCACCGCAGGCCAGGATTTCTGGTGTGAAGACCCCTGCGTCTGAAAACTAGATAATGTGCGTCTGGTGCGCGAGGCGTCAGCGTTCCAGCGTTGGTAGTGTGAAAGCACCATCAGACCTAGATCTACAGCCTCAGGCCTGGCTCTACAGCCTCAGGCCTGGCTCTACAGCCTCAGTCCTGGCTCTACAGTCTCAGTCCTGGATCTACAGCCTCAGTCCTGGATCTACAGCCTCAGTCCTGGTACAACAGCGACTGCCCTGGTACAATAGCCTATGTCCTTGATCTACAGCCTCAGTCTTGGATATACAGCCTCTGTCCTGGATCTACAGCTTCAGTCCTGGATCTACAGCCTGAGTCCTGGATCTACAGCCTCAGACCTGGATCTACAGCCTCAGACCTGGATCTACAGCCTCAGACCTGGATCTACAGCCTCAGACCTGGATCTACAGCCTCAGACCTGGATCTACAGCCTCAGTCCTGGCTCTACAGTCTCAGTCCTGGCTCTACAGTCTCAGTCCTGGCTCTACAGTCTCAGTCCTGGCTCTACAGTCACAGTCCTGGATCTACAGCCTCAGTCCTGGATCTACAGCCTCAGTCCTGGTACAACAGTGACTTCCCTGGTACAATAGCCTATGTCCTGGATCTACAGCCTCTGTCCTGGATCTACAGCCTCTGTCCTGGATCTACAACCTCAGTCCTGGATCTACAGCATTAGTCCTGGAGTCCTCACTTGTTTGACGGAGCGCACAGAGGACACATGGTCGGCTTGGGCGCACCACTTGTCGTAACAGTTGTATTCTCCTCTCTCTGACATGTCCCACAGATACTGGCGCCCGCGGAAGTTCTCATGTTCGTATCCCACCCACCTGTAGAAAGAGAGAGAGAGACTCAACCACAGACTGCAGCAGGAGAAAGACTCTCCTCCCTTTCCTGCTT
The DNA here is from genome assembly GCA_964034765.1 of Knipowitschia caucasica. NCBI lineage: Eukaryota > Metazoa > Chordata > Actinopteri > Gobiiformes > Gobiidae > Knipowitschia > Knipowitschia caucasica. Next base: position 34,551,408 of record OZ035826.1, read on the forward strand.
TGTTTCCGAGCTATGACATGATTTGTGTGTGTGTGTGTGTTCTACTCACGCTCCACTCTCCACCTGCACAGAGTTGCATCTCTCTGGGAAGCTGCGGTCGCTCAGACGGGAACAGTCCGAGCTCAGGTCCAGGCGGCGACCGGCGAAGTTCCTCTGTTCAAAGAGGGTCACCTGCTCCAGACCAGAGTCAGTGTCTCCCACCACAGGACTATCCAGACCCTTAGCTTCTGAGATCCTCAGACATCTCAAATCCTGTTTCCACTAACCCTACTCTACTCTACTCTACTCTACTCTACTCTACTCTACTCGGCTCTACTCTATTCGGCTCTCCTCTCCCCCATTTGGGGAGCACTAGGTCTTTCTTTAGTCCCTCTTGGACCTGGTTCTTTCCAGGCCGAGGAGCTTGACACTTTGGAGGAAACTCATGTATCGCTTGTATCCGTGCTCTCGCCCTATCGTCATCCACCAAAGCTCATGACCTGTTTTGTTTAAATCAGCAAGTATGACAAAATATTGATTGTTTGTGGACTCACCCTCCCACTGGACCCGTAGAAGGCACGTTGGAGCACAGACCCCAGCTTGCTGCAGACAGAATCCAATATTACACAAGAGACCAGAGAGAAAGAGACCAGAGAGAGAGACCAGAGAGAGAGAGAGAGACCAGAGAGAGAAACCACAGAGAGACTAGAAGGAGAGAGACTAGAAGGGAGAGATCAGAGAGTATACAGAAACTCATCCACAACTAACACAGACTCCAAGTTGTCAAAGTTGTTGACGGCAACATACTGAGAACTGGGGATGGAGACTTATGATCTGGATAAAAGTTTAGTTTCTAAAGAGTATTCTGTTACAGTTATTGAAAAAATAATTGATAAATAAATTGCAATTTCTTGACAACAGTAACCTGGACATTTCACCTGATAAATTACGGTAACTAAATTACGGACAATACTCTTTCTGGTCTCTCCCTCCGGTTTCTCTCATAGTGGTAAAATTACATCATACTGTTACAAGACTGAGACACCAGCTTTTAGACAGAAGGGGCGGAGATACATGTTTGTGGTAGAAGTTCTTGATATTAGCATGGATGGATCTAAAATTAACTCCACATTTTGACTGATGAGGAACAGTGTTCTAACAGGGAGAAAATGGGAAAAAAGGAAGATTTTGCAGAATGTGTCTCCTCTAACACACATCCTGTCCATCTTTGTGGCCTCTATGTTCTGTGATCTCTGGTCTCTCTGGTCCTTGTTGTCTCTCTGCTCTCTTCTCCTAGTGGTCTCTCTGGCCTCTGGTCTCTGTGGTCTTTGGGCTGACTGATCTCTCTGGTCCTAGTAGTCTCTGTGGTCTCCAGGGTCTTTGGGCTTTCTGTTCCCTGTGATCTCTGGTCTCTCTATGCTCTCCTTGTCTAAAACATATCCACCTAATATCCCACATACCTGGTTTGTTGGACTAGTCCTGGGACCTTGTTAAAGATGTTCATGTCAGCTTGTCACGGCCTCCAAACGGGGGCTTAAATACCGCACAAGCAAGCGGCTGGAATTCTCACATGTTTTCTGGACTCTGCCTCATTCATATGTTAACGTCGCCCAGGTCCAAATGCAGACGCTGCACAAACGCACACAGGTACAGCACGCAGGGTCTCTGACGTCAAGCGTACATGAGAGGAGTGGCCCTTCTGTGGAGCGCGGCCATTCAGACGGATCAGCGCTTTGGGACAAAACCCTGGGACAAAGGGACGTGTTTCAGACTGACCGGTCATGACCCCAGTTCACTGCACACTGTAAATTGTGATGAGTAAACCTTAGTGAAAAAAATTGCGACACAAATTGCCTTAATTTAATTGAGTAACATTTACTACCATTAACAATGGGTAATTTAAGAAAATTAAATCAATATTATTCAAATACATTCAAAATACTGTGGTTAGTGGCTGTGGGAAGTCATATACAGTCAGATAATCGTGTGTTCTATTTGAAATCATGACATAATTGAGCCGGTCTGGCGGCCCAGGAATCCAGGGGAACTGGAGGGTGTTTGGACAAGAAGAATGGCCAGCTTTACCATCAGAGAGGATTTCAGAGAGAGAAAAGAGAGTAGAGAGAGACAGACCAGATCGAGAGACTAGAGATTGAAGCCAGAGAGTGACCAGCTAGAGAGAGGGACCAAAGAAAGACCAGAGAGATTAGAAAGAGAGAGACCAGAGCGAGACCACCGGGACAAACCATAGAGGAGAAAGAACCTCATTCACAACTACCACAAAAGACTGTCATAGAAATGAAAAGGTAACTGGGTGATAGATTTTTCTGATCAATGTTTGGAGAGCAGTATAGAGTAGAGTGGAGTACAGCTGGTGGAAACAGGGTATAATGTACAGATATAGGAGCTTCACACAATTCACATTATTTCCAAAACATGGCCTTTTTTTGTTCTTCTACATTTTCTGCCTGTGTGTGTCTGTGTATGTGTGTGTACGTGTGTGTAAGTGTGCGTGTACATGTGTGCGTGCGTGTGTAGCCTCTATCAAGTGACCCCCAGTGTCAAAAGATCTGTCTGCAGCAGCACTTTTCTGACCACGGCCCCCGGTATCTCTCCCTAACCCGTCCCCCAACTGCCAAACAATGCCTGCAACACAATCCTATGCAATCCAACTGGCCCCTGAGTGTCCCATAGACCTGACCCTGGATCTTTCTGGCCTGGACTTTACCATTGACCCTAAACTTGAAACCGGTGCTGCGTCCAGATCTTTGCAGACGGTTCCTGGATGGTGTTTGGACACAGACACGGTGCAGGTTTGATAACGTGACCGTATTCAGAGTGTGTGAGGACCGAACAGACAGGAGACGGGTTCATGAGCCGATAATAACATTAATTTATTAGAAATTGGGTTTTGCAATGTCCTACTGTATGAGTGTGGTAGAAAAACTACGGGAGGGTTCTCTGTATTTGTGCTTGTTGGTTGTGTTTTGTGTGATGTATAACACAAAATCACGTGGTGACTATAATATTATATAATATAATTTAACCATGTGGGGAATTGCTTGTTGTTGTGGCTGATGGATTGTTGATGATAATATTACTATTGGAGATAATAACTCAATACATTTAGACAGTTGATGAAGGAGCGTGCATTTGCAGGTTCAAATTCTGCTGATGGTGCAGGAATGTGCTTTTGTGCTGTTTTGTGCCCAAGCTCCTTTTCGTTTATAAAGTTGAGGAACAAAATTCATTCTATTTTTTCTATCGGTGGGAGTGGGGCCAAAACAGCCACCAGGGAGTTTATTTGAAACTCTCTTATTCAAAGAGCTTTGAAGCTGGACTACCTGACTATGAAAGCACAAGAAATTAACAAGCAATATGAAACTTAGAAACCCGTTTCCACCAGCCATACTCAACTCTACTCTGCACTATTCCACTCTACATGTATGGACATTTTCTTCTGTGTGTGCTTTATATTTTTCATGTGTTTTAACTGTTGATTCTCTGATCTGTGTTGGTGATTTCAATGGTTCTGTTAAGTCCTCTGAGATGACTTCTGTTGTGACCCAGGGCTATTGTAGCATATACGTTACCCAATAGCTAATAAGGACTAGTAGCTGGATATATAAGTAATGTAGTAATGTACTTTAGTTTGTTATCTCAAAATGCTAACTAGGAAAAGAGATAGATTTAGGCTAGTATCAGAAAACTCTGGAACGACTCTGGGAGAGAGGAGGCAGAAACTGTATATACCGTTGGTTTGCACCATGTATTAGACAATTATATACAGTGACAGTGAATAACAATATAGACAGTGAAAAACATTGAATGGCCATTCATAATGATGCAATACTCGAGCAAAGATATATTTACAATACAAAAATACACAACGTTCTAGTGGACTCAGAAGTTCAAGTACTCTCAGGTAATCAAGGAACTCTGGTGTTCAAGTACTCTTAGGTATTCAAGGAACTGGTGTGCAAATACGCGACTTTAAGTTCTGTAAAGTGCGAGTGCATCCAAGTCCAAGTTCAACACAAGTAATCCCAGAGTTGGGATTCTCCAACACTGAGTGGGATCGATGGGTTTCGGAAGGAATGGGTAGTGTCCAAGGAGTAGTGTTGAGATATGACTCAGTTGTAAGGATCCCAATAAAGTGCTGTGTGCAAGAGTTCAATTATAGGCTGCGGGAGCCTCCTACCAGCCCAGGACCAGTGGTGGAGGAGGAACTCCTTCAGGGTCCAGAATCAGAGAGGTTCAGTTCCAGTGGACTCTAGCTCGCCATCACATGCCTGAACAACAGGACCATGGAAATCAATAACTTGTGTACACATAAACTCTTGTATAAATACAGCTTCTATAAAAATACTTTCATATAATCAAATGCAACTACATGTCAAAGCTTCACATATAACTTTGAATACAGGCAGAAAACCTTCAGTTAATCACATGTTCAATAATTAATAATTGTATAAATATTCATAAATCTCAATTAATCATTGTATAAATATCAATCAATAATCACAATCAATATGTAAACCAGTGTCTGGTACACTCACTCAACTTAGAGTGTGCATGTAGTAAGTGTCTCACTAGCTGCAGCTGCGCTCCACAAATGCAACTAGTAAACATACAATATAGGCTAAAAACCGCCATTAAAGTAGTTTGTTACTCTTTAACACTTGTATACATTATAAGTAAACAGTATGTGTAGGTTGTCATGACTCTTAGACAACACCGATAACTTTAAACAGTGGAGACTTGGCAAAACCACAATGCTAACTTTACTATGAAAGCCAATGGGAAATGCTAAGCTAACGCACTCAATACAAATGAATGGAGGATTCTGAAGTTAGCTCAACTCACCAATTCCGCGTGTAAACTCTGACATACGCGGCAGTTTCGTAACGCATGAGAGAAAGGCAGTCGGCTCCTGCATATTAAATGAATGACAGTAAGTTTCATGACAGTTATACATGATTTTGATGGTTAAAAACGTTACCGTACCCGCAGCACATCCAAAGCACGCTCTGCTCTCGCAAGTACTGATACTTCCGGCATAGCGGACTATATCGAACACGGATTGGGTAAACGTCTCGAACGCAATGACGTCACACTCAAAGATAAAAACCAACTCAAGATAATAGGTTGTCAAATTGACACCTGCGTTACACTATACAAGAATAAATTGTATTGTATTGTACCCTACTCTGCTCTAGTCTACTCTCCTCTACTCTGCTCTAGTCCACTTGCTCTGCTCTAGTCTACTCTACCATGCTCTATATTCTACTCTACTCTGCTCTACCCTCGTCCAAGTGCACTAGTAAGTAGAAGTAATTACTTACTACTCTGCCCTGCTCTATTCTACTCTACTCTACTTTGCTCTATTCTACTCTACTCTAGTCTACCGGGTTGCGTTTCTATTACACTTTAGTATCTTACCTAGCCACCCTACCCACAACAAACCAGCTCTACACTAGTCCACTTAACCTACTCTGCTCTACTCTATGCTACTTTACTATACACTACTCTTCTCTGCTCTACTGTACTCTATTGTACTCTACTCTACTCTACTCTATTCTACCGGGTTGCGTTTCTATTACACTTTAGTATCTTACCTAGCCACCCTACCCACAACAAACCAGTATCTGGGGAGATTCCTTGGTAATCATGGCTTCTGCACTACTTTAGTACCAGACCTGGTACCTGTTAAACAGTGCCAGTGGAACACTCCAGTCCGGTTTAGATGGAGGCGCTGCGCAGTCGTTGCAAAGCAATTAACAGAAATGACCAGGCTCCTTATGCAAATTCATACGAGTTTAAAAAACGATGTACTTCTAGTGCCCGGCCAGTAGTAGGCAGAGAAACTTTACAACACGACACACGTGGCCCCAGCCCCCCCAGCTGTATATTTACTTCCTCAACAACATCCTCCTTGGGCAAACTACAAACTACAGCTTCGAAAGGTTTTGTTTGGACGAACGAAGGAGTAGAATTGTCCTCCGTGTAGCGCTCGAAGCACACGTCAGTGTACCCGCCGCCCTTGTTATGGAAGTGGGGTTCAGAGCAGGCAGAGAATTCCCACCTTTTTCTTCACGCGGGTGTGAAAGAGCTCCCCGCTGAGCAGCGTATCTGAGGCTGAGTTTATACTGAGACGCTGCGCAGACGTTTCCAGGCTATAAAAACGATGTAGTTCTAGCGCCTGGCCAGTAGTGTGCAGATAAACTTTACAACACACACACGACTCCCAGCCCCATTAAATAAGACTTTACAGTCTATGGGCAAGACACTGAGTTGCGGGTCAGTGTCTCACCTAACGGGCATGCACACATGCAGGGAGACTTGAGTCCGATTAACAGGAATTTCTTGCTTACGTCCCTCTCATCACCCAAAACATATCACTTGTGTGGTTTTCTTGTTTGCGCTCATCCTTTCTGTTAAGTAACTTTGTTGGTAAAAAGAGAAGGGTTTGTGTTTTTGCTCAGACCCATGAAAAATTAGAGGGAACATTGATAGAGACAGGTGTGTTCCTGCAGCAGTAAGTGAGCAGCAGTGATCAGGATGTGGAGGTGGGTCTATTCCATGGTCCTTATTCTCCTGGTGTCCGCTGAGGACTTCGACTGGACCAACAACCAGCGGACCTCCTTCTACTACGGGACGTTCCCCACTGGTAAGGAACACACACACAGACACCCTATATTTTCTGGTCTCTGTCTGGTCTCTTATTTCTACTTCTCCTCCTCCGTGTGCAGGGTTCTCGTGGGGGGTGGGCAGCTCGGCCTATCAGACTGAAGGAGCCTGGAATATCGATGGAAAAGGCGCCAGTATCTGGGACGCCTTCGCTCATAAGAATGGGAAGGTCTTCTCCAACGCCACCGGAGACGACTCCTGCGACGGATACTTCAAGTTTAAGGTCAACGTCACCACTGCGCTTGTGTTCAGGAATGTTGAAATGAGGGGGACAGTAAACATCCCACAAAAGATGATTTAACTGTATTCATCAAAGTGTCAGAGAGGATTGTGAAGCCCTTTTTACAGATGGTCAGTGCTAACCCACTAGCTCAATGAATGACCAGAGAGAGAACAGCGAAAGACCAAAGAGAGATAATAGGCCCGTCCCAATTCTGAGGGCACTCGAGTTGTGAGTGCCCTCAACACAAGAGGGCCCTCCCCTAGGGGAGTGCACTCGCAGGATATTTTCCCTAAGAAATGGGACATCCTTGGATCTAGGGGACAATATGCAAATTGACGCAGCAAACGTGTTCCACTTCACACACAACATCGATATGTCTGATTTCACCACAGATAAGATCTGACACATATGACTTTATGTAACAAAGTATTTATTGAAGTGAGATGTTTTTATTTGTATTTCATATGAAGAAAATTAGCTATAATTAGGTACAGGACTGCTCCATATCACGCACGTATGCAGACACACGCGCGCACAGACACACACATACATACCTGCATACAGAGAGACACACGTACGCACGCACACACACTCACAGACAGAGACAGACATACATACCTACACACACACACACACACACGCGCGTGTACGCACACAGAGACAGACGAGTACCTCACTTGCGCGCTAGGGTGGCTTTTAAGGGTGTGAGGGCCCTCGCCTCTTCTCCCTAAGTATTGGGACACCCTACAACCCGCGCAGGCACGAACAAAATCTAGGGCAAGGGTGAGAATTGGGACGGGCCCAAAGACTATCTAGAGCAGGGGTCCCCAACTAGCGACACCAATCCGGGTCCGGACCCCGAGGACCTTTTCTCTGGACATCCAACAATTTGGGCAAGAGGGCGGCTATGTACTTAGCGGGATCCTTTGGCGTAAACTTTACGGAGCTGTCAAAAAAAACTTTGGCTGGTTCGAAATCATGCTCTAAATCCGATTGAAGAGTCGGGAGTGAGCCCACTGTACGCACAAGTTTAGCTGCTCACACTGCGGGAGACGCGAGCACAGCTGCAAGAGCCAAATGTTTTGTCCAAATGTTCACATCAGATATTATAACATATTATAAAAGCATTAGCCAATAGTGTATGTAACATCCACTGCACGGGCAGTGGATTTTGGGTAAGCACAAAATGCCTTTTTGAGTGTAGGCTGCAATGACAAAAATTTTATTTGATGGAAAAGGACCTCAACAAAAATAGTCTGCCAGATCCTCTTATCATCCACCAGTGATGGCAGTGAAGGGAATAACGGCACTAACGCTGTTACTTTTTTCAGTAACAAGTAATCTAACTAATTACTTTGACTGTCACTAAAACGCCGTTATCATTGTCGACACCTCGTTACTGCCCGTTACTCAAGTCGCACAATTAACTTTTATTTAAACTTCATGATAGGACTCGTGTGCGTGTTGACATGAAAGAAGGGAGGGAGGATGAGATAACCTCTCAGCAATTATTGACTGATGTATAGTAAGATTACGTCTTCAGGCAATCAGAGAAATTGGGTAGGTGGGTGTTTCCGCATTCACAGTGGCGGGTGTTTAGTGCTTACAGCACACTGAGTGAGATGGACAGTGAGGAGGACTCCAGCAGCAAAACAGCCTTTTCCAGATGGAAATATCGGCACTATTTCAAACTCACTGATGTTAAAGGGAAAAATGTACACGTCGTGTGCTCATTATTTTCCAGAATGAAACATTTGTCCACGTCTTGTGTTGGCAACTCCAACTTAATGAAGCACCTGTCGACGGCTCATGCTTCAACCAAATTAGTGGCCCAAGAATACACTGGTAGTAGGGGGGCTAGTGTTGACAAAGGATCCGCTAACAAGGAAGGACCCTCACCATGCAAGCAAAAAAAATTGACGTTAGTGCCTCTGCTCCCCAGAAACTATCTCAGGAAGATGCGTTGTGGCTTATGAAACACGCTCTGAGAAGGTGGGGGCCAGGGAGGGGGGGGGGGTTACGGGGGCGAGAACGTAACGCAACAGTTACTTTTACTGGTAACTAGTTCCTTTTATTGTGGAGTAACTCGGTTAGTAGTCGGCTGTTTCCTGCTTCTCAAGAGAGCAGTCGTGTGTCTCTCTGCTCTGCTTTTGCTTCGCCTTTCAATCTCCTTGAATCATTTTATTTACATTTTTTGTTTCTCCTTTAATCATTTCATTTACAAAACGAGGATTACTCCTTCTACACACTTCAGCTTTGTGGAATTTATCAACTTTAGTCATGTCGGGACGAAAGAGACGGAGATGCGTCTGCGGCGGCTGTTGTGCTCTGGAATATCAGCTCAAATCTCTTCAAACATGGATATCCATTGTGGCAACAGAAATGGGACTTAACCCGACTCTTCCAATGAGTGAAAATGGGATGAATTGACAGACTGGAAATGTAAGTTATGACGTCATTTCTTTTCCCAAAATCAACAATGAGAATTATTGGAACAATAGTGGAGCTAAACCCAAAGTTGACAAAGCTAAGAATGACAATAGGAGTGAAATAAGGCCACAACTAAATGTTCTGAAGACTTCAAACCGCTTTTTCCCCCTTTCTGAAACTACAAAGCCGCTAACAACTGCAGCGCCTCCACCAAGGACAAACTGTGTCCTTATCGGAGATGGTTCGGTGAAAAATGTAAACATGGAGTCCATGCTCACTGTCTCAGTTCACTCTGCAAAAGTTGCTGAGATAAGGACTCTTCTGCCTAAAGTGTTATCTGAGAACAGTGGTGTGCGTACATTATTGATCCACACGGGGGCGGTAGATATCTATGAGAAGGCAAGTGAGAAGTTACGAATGGATTTAACGCTGTTACTGGATGACCTCAAGAAAATGGACATACCAATTTTTCTTAGTGGACCACTTCCAAATATAGATGGAAAAATTGAGAAGTTTAGTCGTCTGTATCAGCTAAATACATTCCTACTCAATGAGTGTTCACGCAGAGGACTTGGCTTCATTGAAAACTTTAATCTGTTCTGGAATAGGCACGAGCTTTTTGAAGAAAAAGGTCCACATCTGAACAACTACGGAGTAAAAGTGTTGATGGATAACTTTGCATCTGCCCTAAGACCTCAGCCTGCGCAGCGCGTCGAGCCGTCGAAAGGGAGAAAGAAGAAGCAAAGGGCACAGACATCACGACCATCTCCACCGACTCCTGAGGTCTCTGCACCCCCACCGCCTCAAAAGAACTCAACACCTCCACGATTCAAGAAGAACTCAACACCTCTAAGGTTCCAAAAGAACTCAACACCTCCACGGCTCCGAAAGTGGTCAACGCCTCCACCACCAGCATCATCAGCAGCTGCCACATCTTCATCAGCGCCATCAGCATATACAGCAGCACCAGAAGCAGTGGATACAGCAGCAGCAGTGGCTGCTCCATCATCTTCAGCAGCAGCAGTGGCTGCTCCATCATCTTCAGCAGCACCTTCCCCACCTACAGCTCCCGTGAAGCTTCCCCCATTGCTCCAGGCTACAGTCAGGCCTGTACTGGGGGTTCCTCAACCACCTCTGTCTCCACCAAAGACTCCCTCATCACCTTCCATGGACCCGGCTTGGGTCCCCCCCGCTACATCCACTCCATCTAGGGAAAATGAGGACGACCTTTCCCTTTGTTTTCTATCCCCGCCTTCACTACTGGAATTACCGGAACACTCTGCAGGCATGATAAGATCGGCGATGAAGACTATTCCTCTCACACCCACTGTAGCCAGATCAAGAGTCCTATCTAACATTCAAAACTACTCCCCATACGTACCTCCAAAGCCACCTAGGGCGTCCAACTCAAATTCTCCCTCAAAATCCACCCGTCCCTCCTCTAACCCCATAAGTATTCCACCCCCCCCCCTCCTGCTCATTTAGCCCACCTCTCCCCTAGCCCAGCACCAAAAACCCATCCACCTTCAACCCCCCCCGTCCAACTCCCAAGAAGCACCCGCCTCTCCATCCTCTTCCCCCGCCTTCCCCTTCCCCTCTTTTCTCTAAACACTAGGATGCACAGGGTCTCTGCTTCGCAGCCACTGGCAGTCTAGTTAGAGGAGAGACCCGGCTGGGGCCCTGTCATGAAGCCACCTGTGCCATTCCCTTAGTGATGACACAAAGAATACATTACAGAAAAACGTCTGAAGTTATTCAGTCTAATCAGGAAAATCTAATTCTTGTTCCGTGTAAGAATCAGCCGACCACAACCGCTGATCCTGAAACTTTGAAACTTGCTATGCTAAATGTCAGATCTCTTTGTAACAAGTCTTTTTTAATCAATAATTGTATTTGTTCTTATAATCTAGATCTTATGTTCATGGCTGAAACATGGCTTGACCAAAATACAGAAAATGCAGTTTTAATAGAAGCATCACCACCAAATTTCAAATTTGAATCTGAAATACGGGAAAACAAAAAAGGAGGAGGCTTAGCTGCCATTTTCAGAGACCACTTTGTCTCCCATAGAATGTCTCTTGGGAAGTTTTCGTCATTTGAATATGTGTCTTTTAAAATACAACAAAAACAATCTCCTCCAATACTTTTCGTTGTCCTATACAAGCCACCGCAGTCATGTCACAGTTTTATTGATAATTTTACAGAGTTGCTTTCAGTTGTATGCACAGATTTTGATAGCTTAGTTATTACAGGGGATTTTAATATTCATGTGGATAATGTTATTGACAGAAATGCAAAAGAGCTGAGTTCTGTTCTTGAATCTTTTTGTCTCACTCAGCATGTGAGTGGCCCCACCCACAGCAGAGGGCACACTCTAGACCTGTTAGTTACAAAGGGGGTGAATATTTCTAATGTAAACATGGTCGATGTTGCGCTTTCGGATTATTTTTGTGTATTTTTTCACATGTGTTTCACTAACAAACCACCAGTGGACTCTGTGTGACCGCAGGGCCCTGGTATAATGGTGGGATGCAACAAGTAATTGACCAGACACAAATTATACAATTTTGAGCAATTTATTTGGCGAAATGAGACCTAAGAAATAGGAAAATATATGTTTTTATTTCATTGTATTAAATGTAATCATTAAAAATACCAATTATAAAATATGTGCTCCAATGCTAACCAGAAAGAAAGAAAGCAACACTCAGGGCTGGCCAGTAGCGGCCATACACGATGGAGGACTAAGGGGCTGGAATAGAGCACTCACTACGCTCCGTGCCACACATTCATACACACACACCAAGTCAAGAAAAGAGGCAAACTGAAAATGTACAAGTGGTGAAGGGAGGTGCAAAATACCACGGCATTCAAAAGGAGTGATGGTGCAGCAGTGGGTAACTCTATCACCAAATCGCCCACCATGAGAAGCCACGCCCGGACCAGACCCTGAGCAGAAAAAGACACAATGAGCACAAGTACCCAATCACAGGGTTCAATATATCAAAATGAACTAAGCACCAAACAAACACAGTAAATAAGTAAATTAAATAAAGAAACAACAAAAACAAAATTAAATGCCAATTAGACCCAAATAAAAACTGCAAGGCACTCAGCGCCTATAAGAACAAAAAAGAGTTAACACATGTAATAAATATTCCTCCTCTACTTGTAAACTGGCATTACCTAGTATGACTACAAGAGAGCGGCTACGTCATAGCAGGCCGCCTCCTTTACACACGCAGCAGTTTGAGCCAGCGTCTAAAACACAAAAAGGAGAACTGAGAATTCACTAAAAAATGAGGAGCACAAACACACCTACCAGGCCTTCAGCAGTGAGAGGAATACCCGCCCCAGGGACCACGATTGGCGCAAGTGGCACAGGGATGTAGCGTCAGTACGGGTGTCTGCTGTGTGTTTATATATGAGTGCTAATGTAATGGAATGCGGAAGTCTACGTACCGGCTTGGGGGGGAATTCCCTCTACGGCGGCTCATTAGGGACAAACAACCCACCGGTTACATTCACCCCGGGGCTCTTGAATTGGCGGCCCGACAATACCACAATCTTATCGGTAATGTGTGAAGGTGGTTGGACAGCACTGTATCTAGGAGGTTATAGCCCTTGCCCTGCCTCTGCCCCTACATCTAGCTGGCAGATTATATGGATTTGAATGCAGGCCAGCGGTCCTTCGACTGGACCTCCTAAGTGACGGGGGGTCAGAGTTCACTGGGCAACTCTGGTTCTCTTGAACTGGTGGATCCACCTCTGCCTCCACCGGAGTTCCGATGCAAGGTTCCTTTGCGAGCGGTCTGCCTGGAGCGTCGCTGGCTAGCCAGAGGCCCTCCTCCTCAGGTTCGCTGTTGGTGGTTCCAGGGGATGTTCCTCTTCTCGTTTTGGGAGATTGCCACCTAGCAAGCACAGGTTTAAGCATGGTTCTATGGACGTGGCGTACCTCAGTTTGTCTCTCTTGCGGGGCCACAGCATATACCACCCCACCGGGCTCAGGGAGCTTCACTACCAGGAATACTTCTGGGGCCCATGCGTCCTGGATTTTTGATCTTGCTCGTGGGAGTGGTCCTGTAGGTAAACATGCTGTCCAACCGGCAAGATTTCCTCCTGCGCTTGCCTGTCAGCTCTCCCTTTCCGTCGTTCAGCAGCCGCCCGCATGTGCTCCCTAGCACTCTCTGTAACCACCTGCATCCGTCGTTGGTGCTCCCTGATCCACTGGCTGGATTCCCCGGGGATTGGGTCATTGAATTTACCCAACATGAAGTCCACGGGGAGCAGGGGCTCTCTGCCAAACATAAGGTGGTGAGGGGGATAGCCTGTTGACTGATGCGGGGTAGTATTGTAATTAAACAAGAGTTGGGAAAGATATTGTGGCCAGTGGCGCTTCTGATCAGCCGAAAGGGTTTGAAGAAGATCATGCAAAGTCCGGTTAAAACGTTCGCACTGCCTGTTCCCCTGCGGGTGGTAGGGCGTAGTCCTGGACTTTTTAATGCCATACAAATCACAAAGTTGATATATGATGGCGTTCTCAAAACTGCGGCCTTGGTCTGAATGCAACCTCGCTGGGACTCCAAACTTGTAAAACCAGTGATTGACTAGAACACCAGCAACGGTGGCGGCACGCTGGTCCCGGGTAGGAACAACCTGGGTAAACTTTGAGAAAATGTCTGTCATCACTAGCACTTGTTCTCTGCCATCCTGAGCTGGTTCTAAAAACGAAAAATCAATTGCCAGGACTCCATTTGGGCCAGAGGCCAATAGATACCCCATTGGAGCGCGTACCCGTGGCACTGTGCTCTTGGCCAGACAGCATCGTTCACACTGCAGGCACCAGTCACGGATTGTTGACCGCATACCAGGCCAGTAGCATCTCTGCCGTACCAGTTCAGTTGTGCGCTCAATACCCTGGTGACCGTGATGTGTATGCAACTGCTCAAAGACTTCTGCGCGAAGGCTCTCTGGCAACACCAGCTGTAGGACCTCCTCCCCTCCATCTGATCGTTGATAAGCCCGGTACAATAGTCCGTCTCGGGTGCGCAGCCGGTCCCACTGGCGTAGTAACTCTTGCAACGCAGGACCCTTGTCTTGTCGCTCGGTCAGGCTTGGAATTCGTTGCTGCTTAACATAGGGATGCACAAAAGAGATAAGAGGATCTGCTTGCTGTATGATTACCAAGTCACCGGGAGTTCGTTCCGGCAATGCAGAGATGGCGGATTGAACAGCCACCCTTTCTGGCCGTACTGCCTTGTCGATTTCCCCTGGGATTAGTGTACCTGGACGAGATGAAACTGGGGGGGTGTGTTAGAGGTTGCCTGGAGAGGGCGTCTGCGTTCTGGTTGGTGCGGCCAGGGCGATACTTCACCACATAGTCAAAGACGGCCAGCTCTGCCACCCAGCGCTGCTCCGTAGCCCCCAGCTTGGCCGTTCCCAGATGACTGAGGGGGTTATTGTCAGTCCACACTACACATTTGTTACTCAGCAGGTACTCACGGAATTTCTCTGACATCGCCCACTTCATGCCAAGAAACTCCAGTTTCATAGAGCTGTAGTTCTTTTCGGCTGGGAGTAGGCTGCGGCTGGCATATGCAATGGGACGGGTCTTGCCATCTTGTTCCTGGGACAGAACAGCTCCTAGGCCTTCATGGCTGGCATCCACTTCTAAGATAAAAGGAAGGTTAAAATTTGCATATGCTAGCACCGGAGAGGACACCAACCTTGCTTTAAGCTCTCCAAAGCTGAAGTCACACTGTGGGGTCCATGCATCATTCAGGGACACACCTCGACCTCTGCGGTTTTTCTTGCCAGCCAGTTGTGCTACAACCCGGTGCAGGGGGGCCGCGAGCCTGGCAAACCTTTCTACAAAACGCCTATAATAACTTGCAAACCCCAGAAACGAGCGGAGTTCGGCTACTGTGCTTGGGGTAGGCCATTTCTCCACAGCAGAAATTTTCTTTGGGTCCGTAGATACCCCAGCTGCCGACACGACATGTCCCAAGTACCCCACTTTGTTCTGGAAGAAACTACATTTGCCCAGTTTCACCTTGAGTGACTCTTTTTGGAGGCGACTGAGAACCAGCCTCAAGCGGTCAAGATGCTCCCCCACAGTGGATGAAAACACAATGACGTCATCTAAATATAGCAGCAGAGACTGGCAGTTCTGGTCCCCTAGCAGCCTCTCCATTAGCCGTTGAAAGGTACTAGGGGCATTGCAGAGACCAAATGGCATCCTCTGGAACTCAAACAGTCCAAATGGGGTGCAGAAGGCGGTCTTAGCTTTGTCTGCCTCAGTTACTGCCACTTGATGATAGCCGCTAGCTAAATCTATGGTGGAAAACCACTTTGCACCCGAGAGAGCATCTAAGGACTCTTCAATTCTAGGAAGTGGGAAAGCATCTTTCCTAGTTTTGTTGTTCAATAGTCTATAGTCCACACATAGTCTTAAGCTGCCCTCTTTTTTCCGGACAAGCACGATCGGTGAAGCATAGGGGCTACAACTCTCCCGAATGACTTTGCTGTCCAACAATTGACGAATGTGTGCCCTAACTTCGTCATAATCAGATGGGGGTATGCGCCTGTATCTCTGCCTGATTGGGGCATCGTCGTTTAGTGGAATGTCATGGGTAATTAAGGAGGTGCAGCCTAGGTCCAAATCAGATGATGCAAAGACCTTTTCATGTTCAAGCAAGAGGGAGAATACACGTTGCCGGTCGGTATCAGTTAGTGACGCGAGGTGTAGTGATGCAATCTGGCCCCTAACAGAGTCAGATAAGACGGCCTGGGAATAGACTGTGGCCCCTGCACTATGTGGCTGTGTGAATGAGATTCCATCTGGCATGCTAATAACATCTGCTCGGCTTAGTGTTGCTATAGGGTGATGAGGGGTATAGTGCAGTCCCTCTTTGCCCTACATTGACAACCGGAATGTAAACTGTACCTTTCTCGACCGTGACCATTGCAGGTGAGACCAACAAGCCTTCAGGGAGGGGTTGACCACTATCCACCGGTTCGATCAAGACTGTACCTGTAGACCAGCCATTCCCAAACTCAGTAACACCGAGGCCCCCTTAAAAATCTGACGGGTCTGCGTGGCCCCCCAAAATAATAACCAAGAAGACAACATTAAGAATAGGCTCTTCTGGTTATTTTATTTTGGGGAAATAGCCTCTGCTAAAAACATTGTAATACAAAAATGATTACAGTGGATCATTCAAGTCAAATAATGAACACAAATATTTTAATATTACAAACAAAACATTATAAATTTAACATTAAATAATTATATTATTTTTTTTATGACCTCCCGCGGCCCCCCTGCAGTACCCTCGCGGCCCACAAGGGGGCCGCGGACCCCACTTTGGGAGACACTGCTGTAGACTGACTAAAGTGAGCAGAGCATGTGGCAGCAATCAATTTCATTGAGCCCCCAGGAATAATGACAGGACGCCTACCTCGCACTCGAGCCACACTGCTCGTAGGTGGCAAATCTGTGGTCTCAGTGTAGTGGCAATGATACAAGGCCTGCTGCAACGCTACAGATGCCTGCTGTACTTCAGGAAGGTCAAAGAGGTTAGGGCCATGCTCACTGAACAACATTTGATAACATTTTTTTATTATGTTCATTCCCAACACTCCTCTTACCTCACCTGTCCCTGGGGGGTCCTTAACAACCAGAATACCCCGGTTCGGTACAACCTGACCAAATACAGTCACGTCCATCTCAATAAAGCCCACATAAGGGATGTCAAAGCCATTAGCTGCAGTCAGCTCCAGCCAGTTACAGGATTTAGGGGTGCCTTTAAAGTTCTGCCTAAAGAAACTCTCTGGCAAGGTGGTAACCATTGAGCCAGTGTCTAGGAGCAGCTTAGCAGTTACTCCCCCTAAGCTAACAGTTACCTCCGGACATGCTGCTATAAGGCGGTCAATTGGGCGATGTGGGCCTGGCCTTTGTATCTGTGAGCCGTTACCTTCCCCTTCTGATGTTTGGCTCCTTACACCAGAGGGTTGAAGTTTCCCGCCTCCTGAAGAGCAGAGGTAGCGGCCACATGCTGAGGCCGAGCCTGTGGAATGAACCGCTCATTATCACACTCCCGAGCAAAATGGCCGGGTTTTTGACAGCGGAGGCACAGTAGGGTGTTAGGTCGCCTGACTGGAGGTCGGGGGGCTGTCTGCAATGCCAACAACCCCTGGGTCAGTTGATTTAACTGTTCCTGTTGCTTTTCTAGAAGCTGTCGCAGCTCTGTGAACTCCGAGTTTGCCGTTAGGCTAGGTGGGCGGGCCCTGGAATAATGAACAGCGCTGAAGGATGGGACTGAAAAGCTCCTACCCCGTGGCTCATCTGGTCTACCCTCTCGTTCCCACCTTATGGCCTCAGCTCTAACCTCTAACAGCGTGCACTCAGGCTTCTCCCTCACTAACCTTTTTAGTTCCCTGCGCAGGTTAGGATCTAGGACATGCTCAACAAACTGGTCGCGTAAGAGGATGTGGGAGTCTGCCATTTTCCTGGGAGCACAACGCTCGACTTTCTCCATAAGACAACATAAGGCATGCGGAAACTCATGCAGTGACTCTCCTTCCTGTTGCTTTCTGGAAAAAAAACATTCTTGCAAGGACACATAGGAACGTACACAGCCATACAACTCCCGCAGAATAGACATAATTCTTTCTGGATCTTCCCTCTCTGTTCTTGTTCTGTACCTGATCTCATCTTTAGCCTCACCCTCCAAATGGTCAAATACAAAATATGCTTGATCTACAGTGGTTAGTCGTCTAGTCCTCAGTGTGCCCCTCATTTCTTCTATCCAGTCCTCTATGGGTATCCCAGAAGTCCCCCTGAAGAGCGGGCACTTGCGTTCTCTGGGAATATACAGCAGGCGTTCCATAGACTCCCCATTGCTGGAATGGACATTAGATAGGGGGGCTGGACAGTCATTGGAGCAACTCGGGGCAGCTGCTCCAGAGTTCATATTGGAAGCGGCTAGCAGCCGTTCATTTTCAGACTGGAGCTGCTGGACCAAGTCTCTGAGCTCTTGTTCAGTGGCCATGATTGTTGTGGGGTGCGGAAAGTACAGGAGAACGGTAGGAGCCGTTGCCGTTGTGGAGGTCCAGCTGGCTTCCTCGATGACCAATGCAGTTCTATTTGGGTCTAATTGGACAAGCACAAAAAAACAAAACAAAAATACAAAACATATAGAATAATCGCCCAAGTCAGTACAATCACTATTGCATCCCAGCCACACTGCCAGACAACGCCAATTGTGACCGCAGGGCCCTGGTATAATGGTGGGATGCAACAAGTAATTGACCAGACACAAATTATACAATTTTGAGCAATTTATTTGGCGAAATGAGACCTAAGAAATAGGAAAATATATGTTTTTATTTCATTGTATTAAATGTAATCATTAAAAATACCAATTATAAAATATGTGCTCCAATGCTAACCAGAAAGAAAGAAAGCAACACTCAGGGCTGGCCAGTAGCGGCCATACACGATGGAGGACTAAGGGGCTGGAATAGAGCACTCACTACGCTCCGTGCCACACATTCATACACACACACCAAATCAAGAAAAGAGGCAAACTGAAAATGTACAAGTGGTGAAGGGAGGTGCAAAATACCACGGCATTCAAAAGGAGCGATGGTGCAGCAGTGGGTAACTCTATCACCAAATCCCCCACCATGAGAAGCCACGCCCGGACCAGACCCTGAGCAGAAAAAGACACAATGAGCACAAGTACCCAATCACAGGGTTCAATATATTAAATGAACTAAGCACCAAACAAACACAGTAAATAAGTAAAATTAAATAAGAAACAACACAAAACAAAATTATGAGAGGAATCACCGCCCCAGGGACACGATTGGCGCAAGTGGCACAGGGATTTGTAGCGCAGTAGGGTGTCTGCTGTGTGTTAAATATGGTGTAATGTAATGAATGCGGAAACGCTTGGGGGGGAATTCCCTCTACGGCGGCTCATAGGGACAAACAACCCACCGGCATTCATACCCCGGGGCTCTTGAATTGGCGGCCCGACAATACCACAATCTTATCGGTAATGTGTGAAGGTGGTTGGACAGCACTGTATCTAGGAGGTTATAGCCCTTGCCCTGCCTCTGCCCCTACATCTAGCTGGCAGATTATATGGATTTGAATGCAGGCCAGCGGTCCTTCGACTGGACCTCCTAAGTGACGGGGGGTCAGAGTTCACTGGGCAACTCTGGTTCTCTTGAACTGGTGGATCCACCTCTGCCTCCACCGGAGTTCCGATGCAAGGTTCCTTTGCGAGCGGTCTGCCTGGAGCGTCGCTGGCTAGCCAGAGGCCCTCCTCCTCAGGTTCGCTGTTGGTGGTTCCAGGGGATGTTCCTCTTCTCGTTTTGGGAGATTGCCACCTAGCAAGCACAGGTTTAAGCATGGTTCTATGGACGTGGCGTACCTCAGTTTGTCTCTCTTGCGGGGCCACAGCATATACCACCCCACCGGGCTCAGGGAGCTTCACTACCAGGAATACTTCTGGGGCCCATGCGTCCTGGATTTTTGATCTTGCTCGTGGGAGTGGTCCTGTAGGTAAACATGCTGTCCAACCGGCAAGATTTCCTCCTGCGCTTGCCTGTCAGCTCTCCCTTTCCGTCGTTCAGCAGCCGCCCGCATGTGCTCCCTAGCACTCTCTGTAACCACCTGCATCCGTCGTTGGTGCTCCCTGATCCACTGGCTGGATTCCCCGGGGATTGGGTCATTGAATTTACCCAACATGAAGTCCACGGGGAGCAGGGGCTCTCTGCCAAACATAAGGTGGTGAGGGGGATAGCCTGTTGACTGATGCGGGGTAGTATTGTAATTAAACAAGAGTTGGGAAAGATATTGTGGCCAGTGGCGCTTCTGATCAGCCGAAAGGGTTCGAAGAAGATCATGCAAAGTCCGGTTAAAACGTTCGCACTGCCCGTTCCCCTGCGGGTGGTAGGGCGTAGTCCTGGACTTTTTAATGCCATACAAATCACAAAGTTGATATATGATGGCGTTCTCAAAACTGCGGCCTTGGTCTGAATGCAACCTCGCTGGGACTCCAAACTTGTAAAACCAGTGATTGACTAGAACACCAGCAACGGTGGCGGCACGCTGGTCCCGGGTAGGAACAACCTGGGTAAACTTTGAGAAAATGTCTGTCATCACTAGCACTTGTTCTCTGCCATCCTGAGCTGGTTCTAAAAACGAAAAATCAATTGCCAGGACTCCATTTGGGCCAGAGGCCAATAGATACCCCATTGGAGCGCGTACCCGTGGCACTGTGCTCTTGGCCAGACAGCATCGTTCACACTGCAGGCACCAGTCACGGATTGTTGACCGCATACCAGGCCAGTAGCATCTCTGCCGTACCAGTTCAGTTGTGCGCTCAATACCCTGGTGACCGTGATGTGTATGCAACTGCTCAAAGACTTCTGCGCGAAGGCTCTCTGGCAACACCAGCTGTAGGACCTCCTCCCCTCCATCTGATCGTTGATAAGCCCGGTACAATAGTCCGTCTCGGGTGCGCAGCCGGTCCCACTGGCGTAGTAACTCTTGCAACGCAGGACCCTTGTCTTGTCGCTCGGTCAGGCTTGGAATTCGTTGCTGCTTAACATAGGGATGCACAAAAGAGATAAGAGGATCTGCTTGCTGTATGATTACCAAGTCACCGGGAGTTCGTTCCGGCAATGCAGAGATGGCGGATTGAACAGCCACCCTTTCTGGCCGTACTGCCTTGTCGATTTCCCCTGGGATTAGTGTACCTGGACGAGATGAAACTGGGGGGGTGTGTTAGAGGTTGCCTGGAGAGGGCGTCTGCGTTCTGGTTGGTGCGGCCAGGGCGATACTTCACCACATAGTCAAAGACGGCCAGCTCTGCCACCCAGCGCTGCTCCGTAGCCCCCAGCTTGGCCGTTCCCAGATGACTGAGGGGGTTATTGTCAGTCCACACTACACATTTGTTACTCAGCAGGTACTCACGGAATTTCTCTGACATCGCCCACTTCATGCCAAGAAACTCCAGTTTCATAGAGCTGTAGTTCTTTTCGGCTGGGAGTAGGCTGCGGCTGGCATATGCAATGGGACGGGTCTTGCCATCTTGTTCCTGGGACAGAACAGCTCCTAGGCCTTCATGGCTGGCATCCACTTCTAAGATAAAAGGAAGGTTAAAATTTGCATATGCTAGCACCGGAGAGGACACCAACCTTGCTTTAAGCTCTCCAAAGCTGAAGTCACACTGTGGGGTCCATGCATCATTCAGGGACACACCTCGACCTCTGCGGTTTTTCTTGCCAGCCAGTTGTGCTACAACCCGGTGCAGGGGGGCCGCGAGCCTGGCAAACCTTTCTACAAAACGCCTATAATAACTTGCAAACCCCAGAAACGAGCGGAGTTCGGCTACTGTGCTTGGGGTAGGCCATTTCTCCACAGCAGAAATTTTCTTTGGGTCCGTAGATACCCCAGCTGCCGACACGACATGTCCCAAGTACCCCACTTTGTTCTGGAAGAAACTACATTTGCCCAGTTTCACCTTGAGTGACTCTTTTTGGAGGCGACTGAGAACCAGCCTCAAGCGGTCAAGATGCTCCCCCACAGTGGATGAAAACACAATGACGTCATCTAAATATAGCAGCAGAGACTGGCAGTTCTGGTCCCCTAGCAGCCTCTCCATTAGCCGTTGAAAGGTACTAGGGGCATTGCAGAGACCAAATGGCATCCTCTGGAACTCAAACAGTCCAAATGGGGTGCAGAAGGCGGTCTTAGCTTTGTCTGCCTCAGTTACTGCCACTTGATGATAGCCGCTAGCTAAATCTATGGTGGAAAACCACTTTGCACCCGAGAGAGCATCTAAGGACTCTTCAATTCTAGGAAGTGGGAAAGCATCTTTCCTAGTTTTGTTGTTCAATAGTCTATAGTCCACACATAGTCTTAAGCTGCCCTCTTTTTTCCGGACAAGCACGATCGGTGAAGCATAGGGGCTACAACTCTCCCGAATGACTTTGCTGTCCAACAATTGACGAATGTGTGCCCTAACTTCGTCATAATCAGATGGGGGTATGCGCCTGTATCTCTGCCTGATTGGGGCATCGTCGTTTAGTGGAATGTCATGGGTAATTAAGGAGGTGCAGCCTAGGTCCAAATCAGATGATGCAAAGACCTTTTCATGTTCAAGCAAGAGGGAGAATACACGTTGCCGGTCGGTATCAGTTAGTGACGCGAGGTGTAGTGATGCAATCTGGCCCCTAACAGAGTCAGATAAGACGGCCTGGGAATAGACTGTGGTCCCTGCACTATGTGGCTGTGTGAATGAGATTCCATCTGGCATGCTAATAACATCTGCTCGGCTTAGTGTTGCTATAGGGTGATGAGGGTATAGTGCAGTCCCTCTTTGCCCTACATTGACAACCGGAATGTAAACTGTACCTTTCTCGACCGTGACCATTGCAGGTGAGACCAACAAGCCTTCAGGGAGGGGTTGACCACTATCCACCGGTTCGATCAAGACTGTACCTGTAGACCAGCCATTCCCAAACTCAGTAACACCGAGGCCCCCTTAAAAATCTGACGGGTCTGCGTGGCCCCCCAAAATAATAACCAAGAAGACAACATTAAGAATAGGCTCTTCTGGTTATTTTATTTTGGGGAAATAGCCTCTGCTAAAAACATTGTAATACAAAAATGATTACAGTGGATCATTCAAGTCAAATAATGAACACAAATATTTTAATATTACAAACAAAACATTATAAATTTAACATTAAATAATTATATTATTTTTTTTATGACCTCCCGCGGCCCCCCTGCAGTACCCTCGCGGCCCACAAGGGGGCCGCGGACCCCACTTTGGGAGACACTGCTGTAGACTGACTAAAGTGAGCAGAGCATGTGGCAGCAATCAATTTCATTGAGCCCCCAGGAATAATGACAGGACGCCTACCTCGCACTCGAGCCACACTGCTCGTAGGTGGCAAATCTGTGGTCTCAGTGTAGTGGCAATGATACAAGGCCTGCTGCAACGCTACAGATGCCTGCTGTACTTCAGGAAGGTCAAAGAGGTTAGGGCCATGCTCACTGAACAACATTTGATAACATTTTTTTATTATGTTCATTCCCAACACTCCTCTTACCTCACCTGTCCCTGGGGGGTCCTTAACAACCAGAATACCCCGGTTCGGTACAACCTGACCAAATACAGTCACGTCCATCTCAATAAAGCCCACATAAGGGATGTCAAAGCCATTAGCTGCAGTCAGCTCCAGCCAGTTACAGGATTTAGGGGTGCCTTTAAAGTTCTGCCTAAAGAAACTCTCTGGCAAGGTGGTAACCATTGAGCCAGTGTCTAGGAGCAGCTTAGCAGTTACTCCCCCTAAGCTAACAGTTACCTCCGGACATGCTGCTATAAGGCGGTCAATTGGGCGATGTGGGCCTGGCCTTTGTATCTGTGAGCCGTTACCTTCCCCTTCTGATGTTTGGCTCCTTACACCAGAGGGTTGAAGTTTCCCGCCTCCTGAAGAGCAGAGGTAGCGGCCACATGCTGAGGCCGAGCCTGTGGAATGAACCGCTCATTATCACACTCCCGAGCAAAATGGCCGGGTTTTTGACAGCGGAGGCACAGTAGGGTGTTAGGTCGCCTGACTGGAGGTCGGGGGGCTGTCTGCAATGCCAACAACCCCTGGGTCAGTTGATTTAACTGTTCCTGTTGCTTTTCTAGAAGCTGTCGCAGCTCTGTGAACTCCGAGTTTGCCGTTAGGCTAGGTGGGCGGGCCCTGGAATAATGAACAGCGCTGAAGGATGGGACTGAAAAGCTCCTACCCCGTGGCTCATCTGGTCTACCCTCTCGTTCCCACCTTATGGCCTCAGCTCTAACCTCTAACAGCGTGCACTCAGGCTTCTCCCTCACTAACCTTTTTAGTTCCCTGCGCAGGTTAGGATCTAGGACATGCTCAACAAACTGGTCGCGTAAGAGGATGTGGGAGTCTGCCATTTTCCTGGGAGCACAACGCTCGACTTTCTCCATAAGACAACATAAGGCATGCGGAAACTCATGCAGTGACTCTCCTTCCTGTTGCTTTCTGGAAAAAAAACATTCTTGCAAGGACACATAGGAACGTACACAGCCATACAACTCCCGCAGAATAGACATAATTCTTTCTGGATCTTCCCTCTCTGTTCTTGTTCTGTACCTGATCTCATCTTTAGCCTCACCCTCCAAATGGTCAAATACAAAATATGCTTGATCTACAGTGGTTAGTCGTCTAGTCCTCAGTGTGCCCCTCATTTCTTCTATCCAGTCCTCTATGGGTATCCCAGAAGTCCCCCTGAAGAGCGGGCACTTGCGTTCTCTGGGAATATACAGCAGGCGTTCCATAGACTCCCCATTGCTGGAATGGACATTAGATAGGGGGGCTGGACAGTCATTGGAGCAACTCGGGGCAGCTGCTCCAGAGTTCATATTGGAAGCGGCTAGCAGCCGTTCATTTTCAGACTGGAGCTGCTGGACCAAGTCTCTGAGCTCTTGTTCAGTGGCCATGATTGTTGTGGGGTGCGGAAAGTACAGGAGAACGGTAGGAGCCGTTGCCGTTGTGGAGGTCCAGCTGGCTTCCTCGATGACCAATGCAGTTCTATTTGGGTCTAATTGGACAAGCACAAAAAAACAAAACAAAAATACAAAACATATAGAATAATCGCCCAAGTCAGTACAATCACTATTGCATCCCAGCCACACTGCCAGACAACGCCAATTGTGACCGCAGGGCCCTGGTATAATGGTGGGATGCAACAAGTAATTGACCAGACACAAATTATACAATTTTGAGCAATTTATTTGGCGAAATGAGACCTAAGAAATAGGAAAATATATGTTTTTATTTCATTGTATTAAATGTAATCATTAAAAATACCAATTATAAAATATGTGCTCCAATGCTAACCAGAAAGAAAGAAAGCAACACTCAGGGCTGGCCAGTAGCGGCCATACACGATGGAGGACTAAGGGGCTGGAATAGAGCACTCACTACGCTCCGTGCCACACATTCATACACACACACCAAATCAAGAAAAGAGGCAAACTGAAAATGTACAAGTGGTGAAGGGAGGTGCAAAATACCACGGCATTCAAAAGGAGCGATGGTGCAGCAGTGGGTAACTCTATCACCAAATCCCCCACCATGAGAAGCCACGCCCGGACCAGACCCTGAGCAGAAAAAGACACAATGAGCACAAGTACCCAATCACAGGGTTCAATATATTAAAATGAACTAAGCACCAAACAAACACAGTAAATAAGTAAATTAAATAAAGAAACAACAAAAACAAAATTAAATGCCAATTAGACCCAAATAAAAACTGCAAGGCACTCAGCGCCTATAAGAACAAAAAAGAGTTAACACATGTGATAAATATTCCTCCTCTACTTGTAAACTGGCATTACCTAGTATGACTACACGAGAGCGGCTAGGTCATAGCAGGCCGCCTCCTTTACACACGCAGCAGTCTGAGCCAGCGTCTAAAACACAAAAAGGAGAACTGAGAATTCACTAAAAAATGAGGAGCACAAACACACCTACCAGGCCTTCAGCAGTGAGAGGAATACCCACCCCAGGGACCACGATTGGCGCAAGTGGCACAGGGATGTAGCGTCAGTACGGGTGTCTGCTGTGTGTTTATATATGAGTGCTAATGTAATGGAATGCGGAAGTCTACGTACCGGCTTGGGGGGGAATTCCCTCTACGGCGGCTCATTAGGGACAAACAACCCACCGGTTACATCTGCAACTGTACGAAGAAGACACATAAATGAAAATACGGGTGAACTATTTATGGGAATGATAAACTTTGAGAATGCATTGTATTCTACGGTAGATGAACTGTTTAACTCTGTCACCTCTAGTGTTTTGAATGTTCTGGACACCATCGCTCCTGTGAAGGTTAAAATAGTGAAAAATAAGCAGAAGGCGCCTTGGACTAAAGCAGACTCGGTCAGGGCACAAAAGAGAGAGTGTCGGAGGGCCGAGCGGAAGTGGCGCAAGTCCAACCTCCAGGTTGATTACAAGATCTTCAAAGATAAGTTGTGCGAGTTTAACCGGGTGCTACGTAGTACGAGAGAAAGGTATTTTTCTGAAATGATTGAAGGCTGCAGCAACAATCTGCGTGTTCTGTTTTCAACAGTTAATAGATTAACAAACCCCCCTGTTCAGATGCCATTAGAGCTAATGTTCCAAACGTAAATGTAATGAGTTTGCAAATTTTTTCAACGACAAGGTTCAAGGCATCAAAAACGCCATTGCCTCCAATCCACAGATAACCATCCAACAACCAGAAAGGCTCTTTGAGCTAACTTACTTTGCACCTGTAAATGATCAAACTGTCCAAGAGATAATCTCCAGTCTGAGCTCCTCCACATGCAGCCTGGATGTACTACCCACTAGATTTCTAAAGTCTGTTCTGAGCAGTCTGTTACCTTCACTCACACAGATAGTAAACATGTCCCTTCATTCTGGAATATTCCCAAAGGCCCTGAAAACTGCAGTCATCAGGCCCCTGCTAAAAAAGAGCAGTCTGGATGCTACGGTACTTAACAACTATCGTCCCATCTCAAATCTGCCATTTATGGGGAAAGTCCTTGAAAAAGTTGTCTACCAACAGCTAAATAGATTTCTTATAATCAACAACTCATTTGATATGTTTCAGTCCGGCTTTAGACCCCACCACAGCACTGAGACTGCTCTCGTCAAGGTTACAAACGATATCCGGCTGAACACTGACGCAGGCAAAGTCTCAATCCTAATCCTGTTAGATCTAAGTGCTGCCTTTGACACTGTCGACCATGAAATCCTCTTACAGAGACTAGAGGACTGGGTTGGTGTCGCTGGCACCGCCCTAAGTTGGTTTAGGTCTTACCTTGAAGACAGGAAGTACTTTGTGGAGATTGGAAACTGTGTCTCAGATCATATGGCCCTGACCTGTGGAGTACCACAGGGGTCGATCCTGGGACCTCTTCTGTTCAATCTCTACATGCTGCCGTTAGGTCAGTTAATACGCAGAAACAAAGTGTCCTATCACAACTATGCAGACGACACTCAGATCTAAACAAAGATGGCGCCTCGTACGGTCGACATGGCTCTTTGCTGCTCTCTTTTTCTTTTGTTTTTACTTTTTAACTGCGCATCTGGCTGTTCCTACACCCGTGAGGAACTTATGAACATCCGACCCACCGTTCCCATGGACCTATTGCCTGTTTTCTTGGCATCTGCGGCTGATTTAGTTCATGTTCTAGCCAAAAAAGTGTGGGCCCGTAAAAGGGGAAAGCGCGGAGGCCTGCTCGTGCGTCTTAGGAGGAGAGGAGCGCGCACGGCTCTCCCCGGCATTTTTCTCTCCAACGTACGCTCACTGGGCAATAAGATGGACGAACTCAGCCTGCTCATGAGAAGAAACAAGGACTTCGCCACATCCTGTGTCCTCTGCTTCACTGAGACCTGGCTAAATGAGCGGATCCCGGACTGCGCTCTGGAGCTGCAGGGCTTTGGGCTGTTCCGCGCGGATCGCCATTGTGCGCTCTCAGGGAAGAGCAGAGGCGGAGGGCTGTGTTTTTACGTCAATACAAACTGGTGTAACGATGTGACAGTGATCTCCAAGCACTGCTCTCCTGCTCTGGAATATCTTTTCATTCATTGTAAACCATATTACTCCCCGCGCGAAATTGTTTCATTCATTCTTGCCTCTGTTTACATACCGCCATGCGCGGACGCGCGCGAGGCTCAGCGCGCACTCGCAGAGCAAGTACTGTGTATGGAACGCTTATACCCGGACTCTCTGATTATTATCCTGGGGGATTTTAATAAGGGAAACTTGAGCCAGGAATTACCCAAATACAGACAGTTTATCAAATGCCCGACCAGAGAGGAGAACACTCTGGATCACTGTTACACCACCGTGCGCGGAGCTTTTCGCGCTGTTCCCAAGCCAGCCCTCGGCTTCTCAGATCACTCCATGATACATCTGGTTCCTGCTTACAGACAGAGACTAAAGCTCTCGAAACCTGCAATGAGGAGCTCCAAAGTGTGGTCTGATGAAGCTGTGGAAGAGCTGCGCGCATGCATGGAATCTACAGACTGGGACCTTTTCAGAGCTGCCACAGATAGTTTGGATGAATATACGGACACTGTGACGTCATACATTCACTTCTGTGAGGATAGCATCATTCCAACAAGGACCAGGGTCATCTATAACAACGACAAACCCTGGTTCACTGCTAAACTCCGGCAGCTCAGGAAAGCAAAGGAGTCTGCTTTCAGGGAGGGGGACCGCAGCGGCTACAAAGCAGCTAAATATCAGTTCAGGAGAGAACTGAAAGCAGCCAAGTCCCGGCACAGAGAACGACTACAGGAGCAGTTTGGTAACAACGATACTGCTTCTGTCTGGAGGGGCCTACGGGAGATCACCAACTACAAACCCAAAGCCCCCCCCTGTGCTGACGACCACAAGCTAGCTGACGATCTGAACTTATTTTTCAGTCGCTTTGATGCTGCCCCTGACACCTCTCCCTCCCCCACCCCCCACTACTCTAACGACCCACCCATCAGCCCTGCCCCCAGCCTAACAATAGCCGCTAAAGAGATTAAACAACTCTTCCTGAGGCTGCACCCCCGCAAAGCTCCTGGCCCGGACCACGTGTCTCCGGCCACTCTGAGACACTGCGCCAGTGAGCTTACTCCTGTGTTCACGGACATTTTCAAC
Organism: Knipowitschia caucasica; assembly: GCA_964034765.1. Classification (NCBI taxonomy): domain Eukaryota; kingdom Metazoa; phylum Chordata; class Actinopteri; order Gobiiformes; family Gobiidae; genus Knipowitschia; species Knipowitschia caucasica. The sequence continues at coordinate 34,580,477 of OZ035826.1, forward strand.
ACCTCTCTGCAGTCCTGCCATGTCCCGGCCTGCTTCAAATCCTCCATCATTGTCCCCCGTCCCGAAGAAGCCCAGGATCACAGGACTCAATGACTACAGACCTGTAGCACTTACGTCTGTCGTCATGAAGTCATTTGAACGCCTGGTTCTCTCCCATCTCAAGTCCCTCACCTCCCCCCTCCTGGACCCCCTGCAGTTCGCCTACAGAGCCAACAGATCTGTAGACGACGCCATTAACCTGGCCCTCCACCACATCCTACAGCACCTGGACTCCCCGGGGACCTACGCCAGGGTCCTGTTTGTGGACTTCAGCTCTGCCTTCAACACAATCCTGCCATCCCTGCTCCAGGACAAGCTCTCCCAGCTCAACGTGCCCGATTCCACCTGCAGGTGGATCACTGACTTCCTGACGGACAGGAAGCAGCGAGTGCGTCTGGGGAAGAATGTCTCGGACTCTCGGATTATAAATACAGGAGCCCCACAGGGCTGTGTTCTTTCTCCCCTGCTCTTCTCCCTGTACACCAACCACTGCACCTCCAGCCACGACTCCGTGAAGCTGATCAAGTTCGCGGACGACACCACCCTCATTGGACTCATCTCCAACAACGATGAGTCCGCCTACAGGAGGGAGGTGGACCGGCTGGTGTCCTGGTGCAGTGGTAACAACCTGGAGCTGAACGCCCAGAAGACAGTGGAGATGATTGTGGACTTCAGGAAGAGCACTGTCCCCCCACCCCCACCCTCCGTGATGGACTCCCCCATCACCTCTGTGGAGTCCTTCCGTTTCCTGAGCACCACCATCACCCAGGACCTCAAGTGGGAGCCGACCATCAGCTCCCTCATCAAGAAGGCCCAGCAGAGGATGTACTTCCTGCGGCAGCTCAGGAAAGCCAAGCTGCCTGCACAGATGTTGGTGCAGTTCTACACGGCCATCATCGAGTCCATCCTCACCTCCTCCGTCACCGTGTGGTTCGCTGGAGCCACAGTCAGGGACAAACAGAGACTACAGCGCATTGTGCGCTCTGCAGAGGAAGTGATCGGCCGCAGCCTTCCATCGCTGCAGGACCTGTACGTCGCCCGAGCTCGAGGCCGGGCTGGTTGTATCACAGCCGACCCCTCTCACCCTGCACATGGACTATTCCAACCACTCCCCTCAGGCAGGAGGCTGCGGTCCATCAGGACTAGAACCTCCCGCCACAAGAACAGTTTCTTCCCCTCTGCTGTTGGACTCTTGAACACTTCTTAACCTGTCCCCCCGCCCTTTATAAAGTCACTTTACTGCCCATCATACGTCACTTTACTTCACTGTACTGCTGTTCACCTTACATTGTGTGCACCATGTGCACTTGTATATTGTAAATAGTAACTGTAACTCTATTTTAAATTTAAATTTATTCTTTAGAAGTGTTTTTTATTCTTATTTTTATTATCTCTTTTTGACTGTTGCACTGAGCCAAAGCAATTTCCTAGTCTGTGACCTCCTGTTACTTACGTGGCAATAAAAATGATTCTGATTCTGATTCTGATTCTATGTCTCACTGACTGCAGGAGAACATGGACCAGTGGACTCACTCCTTCACTGTATCCAACAGATCAGTGAGTGGATGCAAAACAACTTCCTCCAGCTAAACGCAGACAAAACTGAAATGATTGTCTTTGGTCCCCAGAAACAAAGAGAGAGCGTCATCTGTCATCTACAGTCTCTCTCCCTAAAACCTTCAAACAAGGTCAGATATTTAGGGGTAATACTGGACTCAGACTTAAATTTTAATAGCCACATCAAATCAGTAACATGAGCAGCTTTTCACCATCTAAAAAACATTGCCAGGATCAAAAACATAGTGTCTAAAGCAGACTTGGAGATTCTTATCCAGGCATTTGTCTCCAGTAGGTCGTTAGACTACTGCAATGGCATGCTCACAGGTCTGTCCAAACAGGCTGTAAAACAGCTGCAGTACATTCAAAATGCAGCAGCTCGAGTCCTGACTAGAACCAGGAAGTACGACCATATTAGTCCGGTCCTCAGGTCTCTGCACTGGCTTCCTGTGGCTCAGAGAATAGACTTTAAAACAGCTCTGCTTGTGTACAAGTCTCTCCATGGCCTCGCACCAAAATATATTAGTGACATGTTAGTACCATATGAACCAGCCCGGACTCTGAGGAGCACAGGGACTGGACTCCTGTTAGTGCCCAGCCCAGAGTCAGAACTAAACATGGGGAGGCTGCTTTTCAGATTCATGCTGCTAAAATCTGGAACAATCTTCATGAAGATGTGAGACAGGCCTCCTCTCTGACAATGTTTAAAACCAAGTTAAAAACGGTGCTGTTTAGCTGTGCATACAACTGAGGGATTTTATATTTTTATCTTTCTTTTTAATGTTCTGTGATTATTTATGATTTTAATGCTATCTTGTTCAGCACTTTGAGTTGCCTTGTGTATGAATTGTGCTATACAAATAAACTTGCCTTGCCTTGCCTTGCCTTAGTAAATCAGTTACTTTTTGGGAGAAGTAACTAGTAACTATAACTAATTACTTTTTCAAAGTAACATACCCAACACTGTCCTCCACAATTAACATGTACATGTGTTGAGCCCTCTGCTCCGAGCGTTCTGGAGAGGTAAGTTGTGTTTTGTGTAGAAATAAACAAAGGAGAAACAGGTTGGGTCTTCAGTAGCCTGGCCTACAATGAAATGAGTATGATGGTATGGTAAGACCAGACTAGGTCTCCAGTAGTAGTAGTATACAATTAATGTTAAGGGGTGAATTATATACACCGACATTAATTTACATTTTTTGTGGATTATTTATAATTCTTACTATTGTAGTTGTTGTTGAAGGATTTCAATCATGTCATTATTTGCAATGAAACTAAATAAATTGCTTGAATGGATTTTGATAAAATCAAATATGTTTCCATCAAATATCGTTTCCACCACATCACTCAGGATGTTCAATATCCGGACCCTAATCTATTGAACTGATCAAGTTAGTGGACCTCTTGCCAATTTAGTTGGGGACCCCTGATTTAGAGAGACCAGAAAGAGAACAGGGAGGGAGACTAGAGAGAGAGACCAGAGATAGAGAACAAAGAGAGACCAGAGAGACCACCACTCTCACATTAAAGATGTCAATATGATTAATTCCAACAAGGTTTTGGCTGCAAATACATCATTTTGATCGCAGGTGAACGCAATGTCTGTTTCTACCACCCGATTGAAGTTTTCTGATCTCTTTTTCCATAAAACATTTTGATAAATATATTTCAATAATTTGGGACAATAAGAACAAAACTAATGTCAGTAATATTTTTGTTCCAGGATGACGTCGGTTTGATGAAAGACATGAAGCTAAACCATTACCGATTCTCTATCTCTTGGCCACGGATTCTACCAAACGGACTGAAAAGTAGCTCCCGTCTCATTTATGAACATTAAGACAAGACTGCGTTTGTTTGCTGTAGATGATATGAGATCTACTCTCAGGTCGCTCTCTCTGGTTTCTCTCTCTTTGGTTTCTCTCTGGTCTCTCTCTGGTCTCTCTTGGTCTCTCTCACTAGTCTCTCTCTAGCTCCTGGTCGTTCTCTGGTCTCTCTCTCTGGTCTTTTTGTTGTCTCTCTCTGGTCCAAGGTGCATTGTGCTGTGACTTTAGAAGACTTATTTTGAAAGTGACGTTGCTTTTGACACTTTTTAGAGCAATAAAACATCAAATCTATGTACACATTCCAGACAATCACTTTGCTCTACTGACTATTTTCAGATGAACAGATCAACGAAAAAGGACTGAAATACTACGACGACCTCATCAACATGCTGCTGGAGAGTAAGATCACGCCGATAGTCACTCTGTACCACTGGGATCTGCCTCAGGTTTGTATGGCCAGAGAGAGACCAGACAGAGAGACCAGACAGAGAGACCAGAGAGAGAGACAAGAGAGAGAGACCCAAGAGATGGACCAGAAAGAGAGACCTGGGAGAGAGACTAGCCTTTAAGTCGTGTTCGTTTCTCGCCCCTTGTATGTAAGAGCTTGTTTTAACTGCTCTTATATTCATTTTTTTTCCTATTGCTTGAACACTATAGACACGTGCTTAGACCAAAAGACCTTAAACAAACATAAGTACTGCTTTGCTATTTCTGCAACACACTTTCTCATTCTGCAACACACTTTCTCCTCCTGCAACACTTTCTCTTTCTGCAACACATTTTCTCCTGCTCACTACACACTCTGTCATACATAAGACACTTTGTTCATAAATGCAATCCTGTTTTATCATTGGGAAAACACATCTATTCAAAATACTAAACACATGGTGTGATTGAAAACACTGTGAAACACGCTTGAAAACACGTTCTTGCAAAACGCGACACACATCAGTCAGACATAAACAGGCTTCAATTCAGCCATTCTCAGAACCTAGCAAGTCTGGAGACAGAACAGGAGGTAGAGGTGAAGGAAGAGGAAGACAAGAAGAGAGGAGGACATGGTTGAAGATATTTCTGATGGCACTAGAGCAACTTTTCTGGATCATGTGATAAACAAAAGGAAAGCAGAGAGTCCAGCCACAGCTGCATCATCAGGACCTTCAGATAGAAACATGTCTTCAACATGGACTGTAACTCTCTACTGGAGACTGCATCTACAGTATTTACAGTAAAACATTTAAAGTATTGTTGGCTAAATGGTAGTTTTGTGAAACGTACAATACAGTAAAGTAAATAGTACTGTACCATTGAGATGTCACAGTACTGTGTACAGTATACAGTACTGTAAAAAAGAGCTAAGCCTACAGTAACAATTTGTGGTTGCATATTTATACAGAATGACTAGAAGACCTTCTCAAGGTGCTCCACAGCTGTTCACCAACAGCAGGAACTTGCCTTTGTGGAAATAGTCCGAGCAGGGACCATGATCCATAATCTACTCACGCATAATTGCCAAGTTTTACATTAGAGTTTTTTTGTGCACTGGATTGACACAAATGCAAAAGTATACTGTTGTACTGTGATGTACAGTATACTGTAGTACTGTGATTACAGTATACTTTAGTACTGTTATGTACAGTATACTGTAGTACTGCGATGTACAGTATACTGTAGTACTGTGATGTTAATAACAAAAACAGTTCCATTGATGCTTCATAGAAAACTAACTAATAAACAGAATAAAAACAGTGAACATGAAATACTGCAGTGTTTTACACACAGTTCTCTAGTGTGTTGCTTCCAATCTGAAAGTGTGTTCACATGATGCAAGTGTGTATCATTTTGTCATTAAAGTTTCATTTTGACAAATGATTGTTAAGTTTTGAGAGCAGAGTTTGAGTTTTGATAAAGGAGTTTAATTTTGACCCAGATACAATACACAATACAATACAATACAATACAATTTATTCTTGTATAGCCCTAGGTCACAACAGAAGTCATCTCAGAGGACTTAACAAAACCATTGAAATCACCAACACAGGTCAGAGAATCAACAGTTAAAACACATGAAAAATATAAAGCACACACAGAAGAAAATGTCCATACATGTTGTAGAATGCTAAAGTGTCCTGATCATCACCAATCCTTTCTGTAGGACACTAACTGTCCAACAAGACCCTCCTGCATCGACAAGGAACAACTCTTTAAAACCCAGATGTGAATGGTTTATGTCCCAGCGTGTCTGGTTCTTGTGTGTAGAGTTTTGGGACAATGAGTGAAATTTAGCAATATGTGTTCAAGCAATTGGAGAAAACTATAACACAAAACCATTGATCATGACCAACTTGAATTCAAGTACCTTTTAAGCCGTAAACATGTCTCAGAATACTGGTTTACATGAATAACTGCAGTGAATAGACACAGAAAGTGTGTGTGTGTGTATGTGTGTGTGTGTGTGTGTGTGTGGATAAATATAATCTGATTAAACATACATTTCCTATGGTGGTCACTTTTGAAAACTACAGATGTAACAATGTTGACTAACACACTAAAAATTCAGGTAAAGTGATGCTCATCTCTTTTGTACAGGTGCACAGTGCGGAGGATATCATAAAGTCTTGGGGCAATGAGATGTAAAAAAAAAAACGTATGAGTGTTTAAATGTTTAAACTGGTCTAATTTGATCTGAACCCGACTCAAAGGCTAGAGTGAGAGACGAGAGATAGAGAGAGAGAGACTAGAGAAAGAGACAAGAGAGAAACTAGAGAAAGACCAGAGAGACTGGAAAGAAAGACCGGGAGGCAGACATCTTTTGACTCACTAGTATTGTTTTGTGCTTATCAGCTGCTGCAAGAGCGATACGGAGGCTGGCAAAACAGCAGCATGGTCAACTACTTCAACGACTTTGCAAATCTGTGTTTTGAGAAGTTTGGGAACAAAGTCAAGTACTGGGTCACTTTCAATAATCCGTGGGTGAGTCCTGCATCCACAGGTCATATGACAGACACTTTATCCCACGTACTGTCGGAGGTTTTGTGATAAAGATCCACAACTACACCTTAAGAGCCCTTGAAAGAGAGAGAGAGAGAGAGAGAGAGACCAAAGAGAGGGACTAGAGAGAGACCAATGCGACCAGAGAGAGATAAGAAAGAGCGAGACTAGAGAGACACCAGACTTCCTTCTCTACGCACACTTTCTCCAGCTCATTCGTGGCTCATCCTGAGCCACCTCAACTGACTCCTCTCCCTGTCTCCCTGTGGAAGAGCAGCGGCCTGTACTCCGCGCTCTTCCTGTGTGACTGAGCTCCTCCTGTATGTTTAAGGGAGCTCCATTCGTCCTTTCGGGCATTACCAAAAGCTCATGATCAAACGCGAGGGAGGGGATTTAGAGCTTTGACTGCAGACGCTGCTCCCTCATGACCAGAGGTGAGGGAGGGGACCTTGAGCTCTGACTGCAAACGCTCCATGACCAGTGATGAGGGAGGGGACGTAGACTGAGCTTTGACTTGAACTGCTCCAAAACAGCTTTATAACTCCTGCCCATGTTTGTGCCAGTCCATCGCAGTGGAGGGTTATGAGACCGGTGAGCATGCTCCGGGACTGAGGCTCCGGGGCATTGGGGCGTACAAGGCTGCACACAACATCATCAAGGTGAGAATATCAGAAATAATGCAGTTCACTGTATCAGTCGTTGTCCTGAATCACAACTGCAGTCGTCTCGGAGGACGTGATAAAGTTGTGGATTCACAAACAACAAATCAGATTGACCCATCGGGAACGGGATGACCACTGTACAGAAAATTTTAATGAATGTCCCGGATCATCCTTGTCCTTAGACCCTCCTGCATCTGCAAGGATCCACTCAAAAACCCATTGGGAAAAAAGAGAGAAACCTGGGGGAGGCCCATATTGAGAGGGGTCAGCTCCCATGGACGGACAGGCTGTAGATCCAGGACTGAGGCTGTAGATCCAGGACTGAAGCTGTAGATCCAGGACTGAAGCTGTAGATCCAGGACTGAAGCTCTAGATCCAGGACTGAGGCTGTAGATCCAGGACTGAAGCTGTAGATCCAGGACTGAAGCTGTAGATCCAGGACTAAAGCTGTAGACCCAGGACTGAGGCTATAGATCCAGGACTGAGGCTGTAGATCCAGGACATAGGACAGCTGAAGACATGATGGCATATCAAGTAGGAGAGTTTAGTGCGCTCTCTTTTTTTTTTATAGTGTTATAATCTTGTCTGTTTTTCTTTCCAGGCTCATGCTAAAGTGTGGCACACCTACGACTCTCAGTGGAGAAGCAAACAGAAAGGTCCACATGTTTTTCACTTATTTTCATCTTTATAATTCACTCTTTTGTGATAAATAATCTTTGTCTAACTGGGTTTCCCTCTCGCACAGACAGTTTATAGTGAATGGAAGCTCAGACGCTGTTTACATAAAAGAAAGAAGGTTTAATTTATACAAACAGAAAAATACAAATTACAGACTAAGCCTAGCCCAGGTCCCTGAAGATGGAATAACAGAATGACCCCGAACACACAAAGCAGTGGCCTCTTATAGTATTTAGGATGAGCCACAAGACACACTTTAACAAACATTCAGGACATTCATATGTAGTCTTATGATTTTGGTGCTTGTTCTCACATGAAGGTCCCTGTTGTCTTACCAGACGTCCCATCTCTCTCATGACTGGGAGATGGACAGCAATTTCCTGTCATTGAGTGCTGACATTGTCCCAAACACAATTTTATACATATGAAGATACATAAAGATAATAGAAGTTTTAATAGAAGACACTACACTTTGTCCTATCATCTTCCTTTGTGGACTTCAAGGATTTCCAATCAAACCAAAACACTATTCAGGAACTTGTATTCAAATTGTTTCAGCTGCATTATACTGTATAAGAATGAGAGAGAGACCAGATAGAGACCAGAGAGAGACTAAAGAGAGACTAAAGAGAGACCAGAGAGAGGCCAGAGACAAGAAAGAGACCAGAAAGAGACCAGAGAGAGACCAGAGAGAGAGCAGAGCGAGACCAGAGAGAAACCAAAGAGAGGGACCATAGAGACCAGAGAGAGAGACCAGAACTAAGTTGGTTTTGTCCTGTTGTCTTCCTTCATAGACAACACACTGTAAAAGCAGGTTCCCCTATTCAAAAGATTTGATTTTGTAAATTGTCACTATGGGAACTGTCCTGATTGGTCGTGGTTGTGCTTGGCAGGTCTGGTGGGCCTTTCCCTGACCTCGGACTGGGGGGAGCCTGTGGACAGCTCCAATCAAAGGGATATCGAGGCCGCGGACAGATTCATGCAATTCTCTCTGGGTTGGTTTGCTTCACCAGTGTTCTATGGAGACTACCCCCAAGTCATGAAGGAGTACATTGGTATGTTTCACACAATCATAGACACACACACACACACACAGGTGCACACTCACACTGTTGTGAGTGTGAACTGTTGTGAATGATCCATGGAAACAGAGTTACATTTTGTGTGGTTTAATGAAAGTAAAAAAGACATCATAAGAAAAAGCATTTGCAAATGGAGAATCAGTCTTTCTGACGCACAATGGGAAGAGCAGAGAAACAAGGGGGTTAAGGGGGTCAAAATCACTGGGGCAGAGGACGCAGGAACAAGACATTGGGCCTCATTCACGAACTGTTCTTAAGGACAAATTTACTACTTACGAGGATTTCCCGAAGATTGTGGCATTCATGAAAATGTCTCTTATCCAGGATTTCTTCTAAGAACAAATCCTACGAACACTCAGGAGCACATCTTAAACACATTCAGTGCTGACATGTTGCCATGTTGGTGTTGTCTACTTTTGCTGAGGTCAATAAAACACAACATTACAGTGATATGTCTGTCATATTGATGTGGTAATTTAGTATTTTAAAAAAAAAGATTACCATTTTCTATTATATGTGGCAACGCAAGGATGGGACCAGACTGCAGACGCGCTGTTCATGTTCGTGAGCACTTGCCTGTTTGTTAATAAAATGGAAATATTACAAGTCAACTGTAATTCACTTCAAATATGAGGACAGACCATTTCTAGTGCACACCTTTATTTTCTTTTGAAATTCTCATACAAATCTTTAAGAATTTTTGATATGGGTAAGTGTTGAAGCAATCTGCTCCAGAGTCTCCGCTATCTGTTCCTGATACTGTGTCCGAGATCAGGCGTGGTCGTGGAAAGGCACAGGTTTGTGTGGAGGGCTCCGTCCGTTTTGGTTCTGTTTCCTTTTTTTTTTTTTACTTACATTTTATTTATATTTTTACATTACAACAAATACAACAGAAAGAAAATACACAAAAACATGGGGTCAGTTGTTGTTCACATTTACTTTCCACTTTTTCCAGTGGTTTTCACAAGCTGCTTGTTGCAACTTAATGCTGAATGTAAGTCTCTCCATGGTGTGAATTTTCTTTTTTAATGTCTCTTCCTGTTACACACCCAAAGTAAAACACCAACCAAGTTTTTGGCAAGTTGTATCCAAATATTCGGTTGATTTCTTTACCAATACAAGTCCAGAAATATGTTAATTTGCAGCATTGCCAAAAAATATGTGCATGTCCCACATCTTGTTCGCCACAAAGTCTCCAGCAAGGTTGAGTTATTGATGAAGCTGTCTTCTTTATTTTTGGAGTGATGAAGTATCGTACCATGTTCTTCCTACAGAAAAACTTCCAATTTCTAGAACTGGAGGTGGTTATTTGAGTTTCACATATTTTATACCATGATTCTTCAGTTATTTCTTCTTTGAATTCCGTGACCCATTTGTCTCTAATATATAATGTTGATGTTTTCCTATTTGCTAACACCCCTTTGTACAGTTTAGTTATAGCCTTACCACTTTTATTTTTGTAAGAGTCGCTAAGTATTTCTGTAATTGCATTCATTTCACCTGGGAGGTTTGGTCTCATCTCTTTCAGAAAATGATCTCTCACTTGTAGGTACATACAGTGCCTTGCGAACGTATTCGGCCGCCTTGAACCTTTCAACATTTCGCCACATTTCAGGCTTCAAACAAAGATATATAATATTAATTTTTTTGTCAAGAATCAACAACAAGTGGGACACAATCGTGAAGTGGAACTAAATTTATTGGATAATTTAAACTTTTTTAACAAATAAAAAACTGAAAAGTGGGGCGTGCAATATTATTCGGCCCCCTTGTGCTAATACTTTGTAGCGCCACCTTTTGCTGCAATTACAGCTGCAAGTCGCTTGGGGTATGTCTCTATCCGTTTTGCACATCGAGAGACTGGAATTCTTGCCCATTCTTCCTTGCAAAACAGCTCGAGCTCAGTGAGGTTGGATGGAGAGCGTTTGTGAACAGCAGTCTTCAGCTCTTTCCACAGATTCTCGATTGGATTCAGGTCTGGACTTTGACTTGGCCATTCTAACACCTGGATACGTCTATTTGTGAACCATTCCATTGTAGATTTGGCTTTATGTTTTGGATCATTGTCCTGTTGGAAGATAAATCTCCGTCCCAGTCTCAGGTCTTTTGCAGACTCCAACAGGTTTTCTTCCAGAATGGTCCTGTATTTGGCTCCATCCATCTTTCCATCAATTTTAGCCATCTTCCCTGTCCCTGCTGAAGAAAAGCAGGCCCAAACCATGATGCTGCCACCATCATGTTTGACAGTGGGGATGGTGTGTTGCTTTTATGCCAAACATATCGTTTTGCATTGTGGCCAAAAAGTTCGATTTTGGTTTCATCTGACCAGAGCACCTTCTTCCACATGTTTGGTGTGTCTCCCATGTGGCTTGTGGCAAACTTTAAACGAGACTTTTTATGGATATCTTTGAGAAATTGCTTTCTTCTTGCCACTCTTCCATAAAGGCCAGATTTGTGCAGTCCACGACTGATTGTTGTCCTATGGACAGACTCTCCCACCTCAACTGTAGTTATCTACAGTTCATCCGGAGTGATCATGGGCCTCTTGACTGCATCTCTGATCAGTCTTCTCCTTGTTTGAGATGAAAGTTTGGAGGGACGGCCGGGTCTTGGTAGATTTGCAGTGGTCTGATACTCCTTCCATTTCAATATAATTGCTTGCACAGTGCTCCTTAAGATGTTTAAAGCTTGGGAAATCTTTTTGTATCCAAACCCGGCTTTAAACTTCAACACAACAATATCTCGGACCTGCCTGGTGTGTTCCTTTGTCTTCATGGTTCTCTCTGCGCTTTAAACAGAACCCTGAGACTATCAAAGAGCAGGTGCATTTATACGGAGACTTGATTACACACAGGTGCATTCTATTTATCATCATCAGTCATTTAGGACAACATTGGATCATTCAAAGATCCTCACTGAACTTCTGGAGTGAGTTTGCTGCACTGAAAGTAAAAGGGCCGAATAATATCGCACGCCCCACTTTTCAGTTTTTTATTTGTTAAAAAAGTTAAAATTATCCAATAAATTTTGTTCCACTTCATGATTGTGTCCCACTTGTTGATTCATGACAAAAAATTAAAATGTTATATCTTTAAGTTTGAAGCCTGAAATGTGGCGAAATGTTGAAAAGTTCAAGGGGGCCGAATACTGTATAAACATATTTGGACAAATTTGTTTAAAATATTCAACCCTTGGTTCCTGGAATTTTATGTTCATACTTCCTGGTTTGAAATATGTATCAAATGCAGGCCAGCTAAATAGTTTTATTTCTCTATTTCTCTATTTTAACTTTTGAGACAACTTTGAACTAACCCTCCAGAGTGAATTTGGCAATGGCATCTATTTTGTTTTCATTTTCTTTAAACAGTTTTCTATTGGCAATTATAGCTTGTACATGGTATACATTGTTCAATTCTATTTGCTTCCACTTAGCAACATATTCAGAATCACACCAAAGAATCAAAGGTTAGAGCTGTGCTGCATAGAAGTATTCTTGCAAGTTTGGCAGTGCCAGTCCACCCTCCCTTTTTGGTATTTGAAGTGTAGTGAATTTAATTCTTGGTTTTGCCCCATTCCAGATGAATCTAGAAATGTTTTTGTCCCCCTCTGCAAATTGTTGTTTTGGTATCCACACTGGTAATGATTGGAAGAGCTACAGAATTCTTGGCAGCACGTTCATCTTTATAGTTTAAATTCTTGCGTGTAAGTCCAGCAGTAAAATGTTCCATCTTTCTATATCTTTATACAGTTGTTGATTCAAAGCCTTGTAGTTGGTTTCATATAGTGCATTAAGGTTATCTGTCATTTGAATCCCCAAGTAGTCAATAGATTTTTCATTCCATTTAAATGTATATTTTTGTGTAATTTCTTTGGAAAGGTTATAGTTAAAGGGGAGTACATGTGATTTTCCAATATTTAATTTGTAGCCTGAGAGATATCCATAGTAATTTAAGAGGTTCATTAATTTTGGTAAACATTTCTCTGGTTGTTTTAAGTATATCAGGATGTCGTCTGCAAATAACCCAACTTCATGATCTGTATCTCTGATTTTGACTCTGATTGGTCTTCGTCTATCAATTCGGACACAAAAGGTTGAAATCGGTTAGGTATAATTGATGTGTAGATCTTATAGTTAAAGTTTAATATTGATATGGGTCTGTAGTTTTCAGAGTTCCCTGTCTTTGCCCGCCTTATGGATAACAGTAATTATAGCTTCATTCCATGAGGGGGGCAAGACGCCGGTTTTAAGCGTGTGGTTGAGTGAAGCCAATAACAATGGACTCAACTCTTTTTTGAATATCCGATACCATTCAATGGGGAAGCTGTCTGTTCCTGGGGCTTTATTTGATTTTATTTTTTTTTATTGTATTTTCCAATTCTTTTTTTGTTATTTGAGAACATAATATAGCATTTTGTGACTCGCCTATATTTGGAAGATCTAATGAATTTAGGAATATTTCAATTGTTTCATCATCTACCGATTCAGGTTGAGAGTAAAGGTTTGAGTAATAACCTTCAAATGCCTTTTCGGTCTCTTCTGGTTTATATACTAAAGTTTTTAAGGCACCAATATCCATGCTTCTTCAGTGATCAGAGGTTGCACGTTTTATTTGTTGTTGTTTTGGCATATGTTGTAACGTCCAAAAATGCAAAACTCCAGTTGTCTCTGTCTATATGCAAATGCATAAACGGAGTTTTCAAAAAAATTTGCTTTGCCCGAAGTTTTTCTATATATTTGTTTATGATATGTTGTCATGAGGATGACAGGTGCAAACCAAGACAAATATCTGCGGTTTAGCCAAGCCCCTCTGATCCAAGATAGCGCTCTATTTAAATGAATGGCTCGTGCTCAGTAGCGCATGGGACATCATGGGCACTGACATATTAGCAGAACTCGTCTATAATTGGACATCGTTCTGCGCAGTGGACGATCTCCCATGATGCGCTGCACCAAATACGCGTGTGTGGCTCTCATGCACGTGCACAACCAACACCTTGGGTCTTGTCTGGTGTGGTATATTTGGGCCTCTATCGCTCTGGTGCTCAGGGCCTGCTACTGTGCAGCCATGCTGAGTGCCTCTGTGCTGTCCTGTATGCTCTGGATGTACATGCTGTGTAGGGGGTTGTCCTCCCATGATGGGCTCTCCTCCAGCACCTCCTCATCTCGCCATTGTCTGCGACATTCGCTGAGTACGTCATCCGTTTTGGCCGTCTCCATGATGTTGTTATGGAGTTTGGATGTTTCGTCCTGGACAGTGGTTCTCACACTCACTAGTCCTCGGCCTCTTTCTTTTTGGCTTACGTACGGTCTCAGGGTGCTGGATTTGGAATGGAACCCGCCATGCATGGCGAGGAGCTTGAGTTTTAACATCTGTGGTCTGAATCTCTTCCTTTGGCCACCTGATTATTCCTGCAGGGTATCTGATCACTGGCAGGACGTAGCTGTTAATTGCAAAAACAAATGCATGCATATATATGTATACAGTGCCTTGCGAAAGTATTCGGCCCCCTTGAACCTTTCAACATTTCGCCTCATTTCAGGCTTCAAACATAAAGATATAAAATTTTAATATTTGTATATATATATGAATTTATATATATATAAATTCATATATATACACATATATGCATGCATTTGTTTGCAAATTAAATCTATTTTCAAATAAACATGACAAATAATTGAATATTTATTCATATATTTACTTATGAATATATTCATTATTTTGGTCCTCCATACTCTTTGCTTTAGGCATGTTGCTGTTTAAGATAAGAATTCCTATATTCGTCCCACAGTGGGGAAATTTCGATGTTGCAGCGCACATATAGGACAGTAGTAAGAGCACACAGGGAGCACACACAATATATACAAATAAGTATTATCTATGTTTCTTAGCTAACATAACTAGCTGTAGATGCTGAAAATGCTTCACTACCAGTCAAAAATATATATATGTAGTAGTAGTGCAGTTATATACTGTACAGTTAAATAGTGCAGGATAATAAGTAGATAAGTAAAGTGACATTGTTCAGTGGATATTCTGAAGTGCAACATTGCACATGATTTAAGAATTTACTTATTTACAGATGAATGAAATTTACAGGCTCAGCAGTTCTTATTGTACAGTCTGACAGCAGCAGGAAGGAAAGACCTACGTAACCTCTCCTTCACACAGCGAGGGTGAATTAGTATGTCACTGAAGCTGCTCTCCAGAGCAGAGAGCGTGTCCTGCAGGGGGTGACAGTCATGGTCCAGCATAGATGTTAGTTTGCTCAGGACCCTCCTGTCCCCCACCTGCTGCACCGTGTCCAAGGAACAGCCCAGGACAGAGCTGGACTTCCTGATGACCTTGTCCAGCTTCTTCCTGTCCCTCTCTGTGATACTGCTGTTCCAGCAGACCACACCGTACAAGATGGCTGATGCCACCACAGAGTCATAGAAAGTCTTCATGAGTGGCCCCTGCACTCCAAAAGACCTGAGCCTCCTCAGCAGGTAGAGTCAACTCTGGCCCTTCTTGAAGAGAGCGTCTGTGTTATGAGTCCAGTCTAGTTTGTGGTTCAGATGAACACCCAGGTACTTGTAAGAGTCTACTCTCTGAGTGGCATCTACAAACGGCCCTGCAGTCCCTTTTATGGGCATTAATGGGCGGTTACCTATGCTAATGACTCACCTGGCACGCGCGCTCAACTTAATAGGAGATGGCGTTCATCAATCTAAGAGAACAGCTATGAACAATTCAGCGGCTTGAGAACGCGTTGATGAATCCCAGGTAGGATCTTTTTATAATCTTCTTAAGAAGATCACATCATCCACATGAAAAGGGAAACAGTCAAAGGAGATGGTCAATCACTGTCTAATAACTAAACCCACTGACAAACTGCATCATCCCAAATACCTTCCTGCCATGAAACAAAGCCCTCTTAACCATTTGTTAACCATCACATTTCAGTCACTATGCTTAAACCATGTTCACACACACACACGCACACGTCTCCAAACTAACGAACGTTCAGCATAGACCAGAGAGAGACCATAAAGAGAACAGAGAGAGAAACCAGAGAGAGACCAGAAAGAGAACAGAGAGATTGACCAGAGAGACAGACCAGAGAAAGACCAGATTAAGATTATCAAATGCCCATATAAGGAATATAACAATAATATGGCTCCACTTAGTTTATGTTCGAATAGGCATCTTCTGCATTAAGGCTAACACCATGGTAATGTCAGACTCAAGGCCTGTGTACACTCACGCAGCGCTGGTTACGTTTGCGGTTGCGCTGGACCTACGCAGCCACAGTTGCTGGTACACTCGTGCGTTCCCCTGGCGGAGTTTTGAAGAGAATCTTGTAATCCCACACCCAACCACGTGATGGCGAACTCACAGGAGTTGCCTGGGAAACCATTTACGCTGCTACTGTCTCCTCTTCAGAACAAAATCAATAGTGAAGCAAGCTGTAGGTTTATGTGATAGTTCTGTGGACTCATCGTTTCAACTCATTTAACTGTGATGCTCTGAATAAAGACACAGTTATTGTTGGAAACATAGTTATTATTAGATTGTATTCAGCACAACCAGCAAAACAATAAGTGGTAAATATCTGAGACAAACATCAACTATATACAAGTGCAGGAGGACGCGATAATCTACGAGTGCAGATTCAAACAAAGACAGGAACAGTGCAAAACAAACGACTGCACAGTTTATAAGTTATATATATATTAGATATGCAACAGAACTATAGTCCACAGTCTCTGCGTATATCAGGCTCTGAGCCATGAGCCCAAACTGATTTTCTTTCGGTTACTTCGAAGCAAGAAGCAATCTGCTCCGAGGTGCCTTGTCCATGCTCCTGCAGCCGCCCCATGCTTCCCAGAAAGTAATCACACACGGACCAATCACAGTGGAGCTTCCTTGCGGCAGCGGCTGCATACTTAGACATTTTTGAGGGTGTGTGGCAGGCTACGTAAGGGCCTTGCGTTGATCCACGCGTTGCGCGAGTGACGTCACCACCGTAAGCTCCGCGCCGTACGACTATACACTAGGCTTTAGTCAGTCCACTCCTGCCTCTGTCTACAGGCCACCAAACTGCTTTCAGCAACAGTATATCTGATGTGTTTGTGTGTTTCTGGACCTCAGGCCGTAAGAGTGGTCAGCAGGGCCTGGGTGTGTCCCGTCTGCCACAGTTCTCACCACAGGAGAAGAGCTACGTCAAAGGCACCTGTGACTTCCTGGGCCTGGGACACTTCACCACACGCTACGTTACTCAGAAGAACCAGCCATCCGCTCTGGGGGATAGCTACTTCACTGACCGAGACCTGGCCGAGCTGGTGGACCCGCTGTGGCCCGACCCTGGCTCCGAGTGGCTCTACTCTGTGCCCTGGGGTTTCAGGCGCATGCTCAACTTTATCAAGGTACAGTACACTTACACATTAGTGTAGATCATCACCTCAAACAGCTACAGGACCATTTCAAATTTTAATTGACCAAATCCACACACATCCAGCTGTAGGGACTTATCGGGTCTGCAAGGATACAAGTACCCAAATTATTCCTTATGTAAAAAATATCACAACTATTTGATGGCAATCATATCACAAATCAAATTCTAAAAGTTAAATATATCTCCTTTATGTTTAAGGCTTATGAGGTTCTATTGTCTTTTCAGAAGGCTTATAAGGTTCTTCTGAAAAGACAATAGTTCAAAGAAGCTTGTTCTGCTTAATTACTGCATGTTTACACTTCCACCTTTGTCAGAGGAGACACATCAGATCAGGCCGTTCCCAAAAGCGTGAGCCAAGATGAAGTGTGCCCGTTTCCTGACTTCAATCGCCTCTCGAATCTATCTTTTGTATTTATGTGCATATGTTCCTACTATGACAATTCAGAAATAGTCACACCACCACGTGTCTCCTCTGACGAGTCGTATGTCTTCCGCCAAAACATGTGGTGATTAAGTAGAACTATCTTCTTTGCACTTGTGGACGTTGATTTATTATTATTAATTGCTCACCATAATAACTAAATAATTATTACTTCTCGACTCCACAAAAAACAGTATCTGGGGAAATTCCTTGGCATCCATGGCTTCCAGCAGCACTCTGGCCAATTACTGTCAGTTAGAACACTTTAGAACTAGTTCAGCCTGGACCTGGTACCAGGGCCGGAAGAAGCACTCCCAATCACGGTAGAGTATAGAGTAAAACAGAGTAGGGTAGACTAAAGTAGAGTTGAGTAGAGAAGGTCTGGCGGAAACATGGCGGGTGCATGGACTCTTTGGAATGAATTAAGGATGAATCAAGGAGGCGTGGTAAGAAAACAGCCTTTGGAGGTGAACTTTGGGGACATCCAAAAGAACTCAGTCTGAGCTTTCATGTTGGCGACAGGCCTTTTTGTCCTGGACCTGCAGTATGAAAAAACCTGAAAACCCTGTGTCCCTCAGACGCAGTATGGAAACCCAATGATCTACGTGACGGAGAACGGAGTTTCAGAGAAGATGATGTGCACTGATCTGTGTGACGAATGGAGGATCCACTACTACAGGGACTATGTCAACGAAATGCTCAAAGGTACAACAGCACTCCACTGATTTACAGACATACACTGAAGATTTGAGGATTTTAGATGATTTGAATAGGGTAAGTTCCAAGTGTTAAATCAAGATAAACTCCACTTGTAGTTCGTTACATTTATTTCAGTCAACCATACGCAGGTTCTACATACAACCCGCCTCTCACGGTCTGCTTAGAAAAAAAACATGTGCGCTGTACAAAGAGCGCTAGAGCCCCCTAGCTGTAGGGCATGGAAGGTGAACATTAAACCAAGAGCTAACAAACTCACTCTCTTTATAAAAATAAAAAATAAACCTTTTTTTTTTTAACACAACATGGACATGTGAACAGTATTAACAGAATCGTTTTATAACATTCAGATGGTCACCCAACAGCCCACTGTCCTTCATGAAGAGCCTTTAGCAACCTAGCTGAAGAGGCACCCTTTTTTGTTAGGCAGTCTGCAAGTTGGTCTTTGGTTTCTGACCACACCACCTGTTGAACCATTTTGTTTTGGATCAGTTCTTTTATAGAAGTAATTTCCAAGCGTAGTCTCTTTTTAGTCACAAACTTTGTAGACTTCAGTGCATCAACAAGAGAAAAGTTATCAGTAACACAGATTATTGGCACACTGTGATCTGTACAACCTGCACTCAGCTCAGAAAACAATGTACATGTAGAAAGAAAAATGGCATTGTCAACTCCCTCAGACGTTGCTAGCGTTTCACCTGCAAGTGTACTTCTGACAACTCTCTTGATCCTCTTTGACTGCCATGATATTGGAGAGAAGTGTCCATTGTCACCCATTAAAACAATAAGGTGCCCACCTTGAGTACCCCCATCTGATAGGTTAGCGAAAGAAGCATCAGTGAAAGTAACAATCTTTAAGCTCCTGTCTTTACCAAGGTGCTGGAAATTCAACTCGACTGATTTGGCTTTAAGTTTGCACACAACTCTGTTTGCTTCATAGATGGTTTGTATAGTAGCCTGCTTGAGATTTGATGCTAAGTTACTTGCATCAAACATAACATCAGGTCTGCTTTGTCTGGCAACCCACAACAGTTGCCCTATCTTAGATCTTAGAAGGTCTATCTCAGTTTCTGTGAGCAATGAGCTTGGCTCGGCAGCCCGTGAAGGAGCAAGAGGTATGGTTGTAAATGCTGAATATATGTCTCGTGTTGAATTTGGACTTTTTTGCCTAAAGTAACAAAATCAACACCCACATAAGAGAAGCTATCCTGAGCTTCACGACCTACATTGAATTTGGATCTTATTTGAGGTATGACGTTCATAGAGAAAATGTTTGTACCCGCCCAAATGAAATCATCCACATGACCTGCTGGTATACCAGTTACATTTTTTTCCTTATCTAACCAGTAGAAAACTGCAGGGTCTACTTTAGATATGACAGCTCCGGCTTCAATCATTGTGCCTTTTACTCTGTTATACCAATACAGTGAAGCGTCAGCTAAACCATACACATATTTTCTCAGTTTCCAAACTATGCCTGTACTATTGGCCTCTGGAGGCGGTTTGATGAAAATGTCTCAAGACAGTTCTAGTCCTTGTAAAAAAGCTGATTTGATGTCCATTGAATGAAGTTGCCATTGTTTCTGGCAACTCACTGCCACAAGGAGCCTCAGAGACTCCGAAGCACAGGTTGGAGAGTCCTTTTGTAGTTCCGAAACTTGTAGCTCTTCAAATCCACGTGCAACTAGCCTAGCTTTAGGAACTAATCCATTCTCCGTCTCTTTCAGAGTGCACACCCACCGAGTGGAGATGCACTTTGGTCCATTGTCTTCAACCTCTTCATACACATCATTTTGTATCCAGCTTTTTATTTCACTGATAGCTTCATCAAATGAGACATCCTTTGTGATAAAAACATCTTCACATGACTCTGTGTTTCGCGTCTGATCTTGCACTTGAAGATCATCCAATTGTGACAAATCAACAGCTTCACTGGTACCTGCCCTCTCAGCAGGCTCAAGTAGCTCCAAGTTGTACCAGTTCTTATATTTTCCTTTTGCTTTACCAGCACGTCCCAACCCTTTTGCTTTCTGCAAGGCTTCACTTTCTGTGTTTCTGAATGTTACAATTTGACCAGTCTTCACATTCACATTTCCATCGAAACCTCCTTCAGCCGCTGCATTTTCAGGAGCATTCACTGGGTCATTGTCAATGTTTTTACTATTTGTCTCTTCTATATTATCATTTATGTCATAGGTGTTGTGTTGTTCAATTTCAGAGTTAATCAGAGGTCTCCATGTCGAACAAAAACAACAGCACCGTCTTGTCCAATGACCACTCCTGGCCCTTTCCACTCTGCACAGTCCACATGTTTGTAAAACACCTTGTCTCCAAGTTCATACTTCTCATTGTTGCAACGCAGCTGTTTCTTCAGTGCTCTCCGTATTCGCTCTGAACACTCCGCTTCTGTAAATGCCTTCCGTGCATTGTGCAGAGCTGAAATGTGTTTGGCAACCCAATCGCTTCTTGTGGTGCCCTCTAATGCAGTTGCCCTCTCATTAGAACACATGGTAAGTTTGGATTCTACCAAAACACGAGCTGATGTGGACTGTAACCGTGAACACTTTGCATACAGTTCTTTGCCATAAGAGCCCAGTCCATAGCAATGTTCCAGTCGCATCCTGTGTTGGCTTTCACTTTCAGGATCATTTCAGTCAAGGTTTGGTTATGACGCTCTAACAGTCCATTACTCCAAGGGTTGTAGGCAGGTGTTGTCTTCACTTCAATATTAAAGTTTTCAGCCATATCTCTAACTTCTTCATTATTAAACTCCCCACCATTATCACTGAACAGCTTTTGTGGGGGACCATGAACACTTATCCAATCATGGATAAAATGTTTGACTATTTCAGAAGACCTCTTTGTGGTAATGACACTCCCCGCGCTAAATCGAGTGAACTGGTCAATGATATGTAGGTACCACACTCCTGGCTGAAGCTCATGCAGATCTACAGCTACAGTCTCATTATATGTTGACGCAAGTGGTAAACAGACGGCAGGTTTGGGTTTGGTCTTACAGTACTTTTGGCAGGCTTCACATTGACCAATTACTATTTGTAATAGGCTAATGCATTCTGTGTCTTTGTTGCCAGAACTGCTCAAAAGTCTCTAACTTGTCGGCAGACGCGTGCCCAAACTGTTTATGAAGTTTCTCTAAAACTTTCATCTTCTCACTTGTGTTCATTTTGTTCGTGTTTGTAAGTACTTCTTCTTCAATAGCTGTCAATATCTGATCAGCACTTGTAGGACAACTGTTCTCATTATCAACTATGTTCACACAGTAATGTCCTGAGCTTGTAAAATCCAGTTTGACAGGTTTATTGAACATCACTGCACTGTCATTTTCCATGTCCAGAACTGTCCCAGCCCGTTTCAAAGATGTTTTACTCAAAAGCAAGGGGATATTAACAGGAACAACTTCTGTCTCGATATTGCATTTTGTGTTACCAATCTTGGCCATTATCTTAACATTTTTGACAGAGTACACTACTTTTCCGTCCCCAAACTTGAAGGGCCTGTGACTCTGCATTTCTGTTGCTCTCATTGACTTGACGTTTTTCTTTCCGGACACACAAATGTAGTTGTCTAACCACTCTTGTCCACATACGGTCCTTGTGCACGCAGTGTCTATTATAGCGGAGCCAAAACATTCCGTCATGAATATTTCTGCATCTGTTGGCAATGCTTTGAAGTACAATGTAATGTTACACTCTTCAACGCCTGCTTTATCTTTAGCTTCATCTTCAGTTATATTCACACTCTCACCTTTATGTGGACAATCTCTGGCCCAATGAAACGTGCTTTGACACACTGCACACTTTGATCGGCGTCCGAACTTGTCCAACGGGTTCGTACCGGGTTGTGGAGTTCTGGGTCTGCCGCTTTGTTGCCAGGTTTTACCTTTATCCCGCCGATGCTGCTCCGTGGCAAACACAAACTCCTGACTGATTCTCTCTGATGCAGCACTCATTTTACAGCTAAATATCCTCTTCAAAGCAGACTTCATCGAGGCAAATGTAGGATCTGTGCATGCTGTTAAAGCCAGCTGCCTGTCTGTCCCATCTAAGCACGCAGTGTCCAACAGCTTAAAAGCTAAAACTGCGTCAGGTATCTCCATTTTGTGTTTGCGCATACGTGAATACCGCTGTTCAAAATCAATAATATAATCCGCCATGGACACACTTTCATGTTTAACAATGCGGTCAAAATCAATGTATGCCTCGTAAATATGGTCTTTTTCTTCTTTGAGGAACAAACTGTCAAGTTTATCCAGCAAAGTTTTCATTCCTGTGTCTTCATTTAATTCGTCCACCGGTATTTCCATTGCAGTCTCCCGTGCTCTTCCCGACAGCGACAAAGCAACAGCGAGGGCTTGTTTTTTCTTTTCCAAGTCCGTGACTCTGGCCCAAATGCCGACTTCATTTTTCCAGCTTTCGTAGAGTTTCCCCTCTTCAAACGGTGGTGGAACTCTGTAGTTACAAGCCATCCTCTGCTACCATGTTAAATCAAGATAAACTCCACTTGTAGTTCGTTACATTTATTTCAGTCAATCATACGCAAGTTCAACATACAACCCGCCTCTCACGGTCTGCTTAGAAAAAAAACATGTACAAAGAGCGCTAGAGCCCCCTAGCTGTAGGGCATGGAAGGTGAACATTAAACCAAGAGCTAACACCAAGAGATGGGAATAATAAATATAAATCAGCTATAACTCTATTTGAGAACTTTGAGTATACAGATGCTCAATGCTAGCTCAATGAAGTCCGATAGGGAATTGCTCATGGTGAGGTTTGGCTCCAACTCACACTGGCTCCTACTGACTTACATGCAAAAGTAAACGCTCTCTGTAATCCTGGTGTTTATATTGTGATAGTTTCTTTGTGAATCCAGAAGCTAGCGTCGTCAGAACAAATGCCCATTTAAGGAAACTGGCTCCAGTCACACTTGGTCGGTCCACTCCTCATACACAGTCTGTGGTTGTCTAAGTGCTTGTCTATGATGTGTTTCCCAGCGGTGAAAGATGGTGTTAATGTGCGGGGCTACACTGCCTGGTCGCTCCTGGATAACTTTGAGTGGGACGAGGGGTTTTCAGAGCGGTTTGGTTTGTTCTACGTCGACTTCAGCAGCAGAAGCAAAACGCGGTATCCTAAAGCCTCCGTCATGTACTACAAACGCATAATCAGCTCCAACGGCTTCCCAAACCAAAGAGAGGTGAGGGGGGGGGGATTGTGGGCTGAGAGAGTGTACCGCCCGCTCATCGTTCACTCACAGGATTTTTATTCAAATGTCTGGATGAATCCTCAGGTGGAGATCTGGAAGAGGAAATCCAGAGAGACGTGTTCCACAAGTAATCAGCTCCTAGCAGCAGGTTTGTTTCACTGACTGACTGAGGCTGTAGACCCAGGTTTGAAGCTGTATTTACAGGACTGAGGCTGTAGATTCAACACTGAGGCTGTAGCTCTAGGACTGAGGCTGTAGGTCCGGGAATGAAGCTGTAGATCCAGGAATGTGGCTGTAGGTCCAGGACTGAGGCTGTAGATGCAGGACTGAAGCTGTAGATCTAAAAGTGAAGCTATAGATCCAGGACTGCAGCAGTAGATCCAGGACTGAGGCATGTACTTTAGTAGAATGCTACTGAGGTGTTCTCTCACTGCTGTCTGCACTCTCCTCAGACCCCCTGATTGGTCACATGGAGCTGGTGACTGAGATTGTGGTCCCAACGGTGTGCACGCTCAGCATCCTCCTCAGCGCAGTCTTCCTCATGTTCCTGCTGCGGAGACGTTTCTGAAACAACATGACAGAAAACAGCATCATTAAATATATCCATGACAAAAGTAGGAGGAAGACAGGACATCCAACCAGTCACAGGGTTTACAGTGTTTTAGTGTATGAGAAGTAGTGAAGTAGTGTTAGGCCTAAATTAACTATAGACCTGTTTCCACCAGCTCTGCTCTACTATACTCTACTATACTCTACTATACTCATCTACTGTATACTCTATTCTACTCTGCTCTACTCTGGTGGGAGTTTTTCCACTGGCTCTTTTTAAACAGTACTAGGTCCTTCTTTAGTCTGTCTTGGCCCTGGTTCTATCTAGGCTGTGCTGGTACTAAAGTATTCTAACTGAGAGTGATTGGCCTGGGAGTGCTACAGGAATTTCCCCAGATACTGATTTGTTGTGCATAGGTTGCTAGGTAAGATACTGTAATAGAAATGCAAGAGAGAAAAGTGGGGTAGAGAAGAGTAGAGTAGGGCTGTTGGAAACAGGGCTTATGTTTATGAAGTTGCTGTTTGTATGTGATGCTAATCTAAACCAGGCTTTATGAGTGTTTGCTTGACAATAAATGTCTACAATAAAAGTAATTTATGGCTTTTGTAATTTTGTTTAAGCTCTCAGTCGTACAGGAATTCATCATCTGTACTTCAGTTAGCAGGTTTTCCCGACGTTTCGCTCTTCATACAAAGAACTTTTTCAAGGGAATGAAAGTTCAGCTGCAATTTGGAGATTTATAACTGTGGGTGGGGTTAGACATCCCCTGATTCTGGGGCTAACTCATTAACATATCAAAGGTCTGCTAAGATGTGGTGAGGAGTAGGTCTAACGACCCTGCTAGGGCTAACGATTAGCATGTCACTGACCTATTGTTTGCTGAGATTTCTCATGTGGAGTGTAGGTCTACCACTCCTAACTCATTAGCATGTCCATCCATCCATCCATCCATTTTCTACCCTTTAATCCATTTCTGGGTCAGGGGGGTGGCAGTCAGAGATGCCACCCAAGTCTCATTGCACCAGCCCCTCACTGACCCTCTGCAGGTGGTGAGTCCACAGGAGGACGGCTGCTCTCTGAATGTGAGCATAGCCTTGATCTTTCAGTGGGAGCTTTTTGGGCAAAGTGGGGTTAAGTGTCTTGCCCAAGGACACAACGACAGCAGTCATCAGTGGGAGTCGGTGGAGAAGGTGCAGAGGTGGGAATTGAACCCACAACCTTCTGGGCTTAAGGCCAATGCTCTACCAACTGAGCTACTGTCGCCCCTCATTAGCATGTCATTGACCTTATCTATTGTCTTTGGGGGGTGGCAGTCAGAGCTGCAACCAGTTCACCGAGCACCAGCCCCTCACTGATCCTCCTGCAGGTGGTGAGTCCACAGGAGCCTTGATTTTCCAGCGGGGGCTTCAGGCAAAGTGGGGTTAAGTGTCTTGACCAAGAACACAACGACAGCAGACATCAGTGGGAGTCAGTGGAGAAGGTCTCGTGGTGGGCTCGAACCCACAACCTTCATGTTCAAATATTGTCTTTTATATTTGAAATCACAAAAAACATAGTAGTCTTTTTTTTATAGCGCCTTTCACAGACCTGCATAGTCTGTGGGCGGCATGGTGGCTGATTGGATAGCACTCTCGCTTCTCTTGGGTTCGAATCCCAGTCGGAACAGGGCCTTTCTGAGTGGAGTTTGGATGTTCTCCCCATGTCTGTGTAGGTTTCCTCCGGGTGCTCCGGTTTCCCCTACCACTAAAAACATGCACAAAAGGAATGAATGGAGAGAGTGAATTGATGGTGTTGATTGGGGGCTTTGATGCGCCAGTGTGTTAGGCGTCTTGCTTCTGTCATTTTAGAGAGTTCATGACACTTTGAAGCAACTGTGGTTAAAGTTCTAACTCATCGTTCTAACAATATGCACTTTTCCACTGCATGTTTTGATTTCTGAAGGCCAAGCTACTGGCACTGTGGTGATAGCTGATTGGAAGACTCCATTCCTCCATGTTGTATATTATCACTTACATTCTGTGACATCTTTGTTCGTGCTATCTCTACCATCGACAATAAAACATGTCTTCTGTCTGAATTAAAGACACAATCCCAGACTTTGTCATCTTCTTCAGGTGGTGGAGAATGCCGGCATTGTCTAAAGAACTAACATCTACAGAACAGAAGACTTTTTTAACACAAAAATGTGTTTTTTAACACAAAATTGAAAAACCTCAAGAGAAACCTGTGCAGATGGACAATCTGCACAGCCCCTGATTCCAATCAGGCCTGCTGTAAGCTGTTGAGAAATGGACGATACCACCAATTGTATGAGCTGATTTGAAAATTGGACAACAAAAGAGAATATAAATTGACAAAACTAAAATATTAAATTCTAAAATAACCCATAAAGTGCAATTGAAAATACATATAATTACATAAAAAAATAAAACATACATTTATACATTCACTCCATACCATATTATTTACTTCACTACAGAAAAATGCATTCAATAGACTTCTTACTTATATTTCCTGTCTGCCTCTCTCCTACTGTCTTACAAGCAGGTTGGCCATTTTAAAGGAATGTGCCTCCAAACAGCGGGAAAAAGTCTCTGGTTTCACGACTAGTAAAACTACTAGCAACTTGAATTTCAACACTGTCTGCGCTCACAAACAACTTAGGTAACACTTATACATACACATACACCAAACTTTAGCATATTATCTGCTTGGAAAGGACTAGAAACACGTTATTACTACTACTTTACTTGACTCTTAACATGACGTACAAACGTTGGAAACGGGACCACAGAATACAGAATAAAAATGTGTTCCTAACAATTGCTAGACCCTCAAAACTTTTAGACTGTACAAGTTCTACACATAAAATTACACCACTTGAAACTTGTGGACAGTGGACGAGCTCCCATGATGCGTTGCGCCAAATATGCATGTGCGGCTCTCATATACGTGCTCAGAGGGGCTCGGCCGCGCTTTGACCCATCAGAGCTGCTGATCAGAGCAGAGTTAGAGCAGAGCCAGAGCGGGAAGGAAACAAGCAGTGTTTCTCACAGTACAGTGTGAATTTAAAGAAAACCGAAAGGATTTAAGAAGAAAAAAAGTTCAAGGTGACAAGGGACACTAAAATCCCCACAAAATCCAATCTTTATGAAAGCTGTAGGTTCCATGGAGACATGTTAGTCTGGCCAAAGCTCATGGATCTATAATAATAACTGGATAGGGTATTACTAGCTTATAGCTGTCCCACCCACGCACAGGGGGCGCCCGTGGAACTGCAGACTAAATTCACATGGGCTACCCAGAAAAAAGTCCCATAGAACTCAATGTAAATTTAAACAGCTTGACTTCAGCTGACAGAGGACCTACAGCTTTCAGAAAGATCGGATTTTGAGGGGATTTTAGTGTCCCTTGCCATCCTGAAATCCGTTCGGTTTTCTTTAAATCCACACTTTAATGCCACAAACTCTGCTCCTTTCCTTCCCGCTCTGACTTCGCTCTACCACGGCTTTGATCTGCAGCGCCAATTGGTCAAACCAGGGCCGAGCCCCTCTGTGAAAGCTCATGAGAGCCACACACGTGTATTTGGTGCAACGCATCATGGGAGCTCGTCCACTGCGCAGAACCGGGAGGATGCCCAAATATAGGCGAGTTCTGCTAATCTCCCGGTCCCCGTGAAGTAAGATAAGAGTTCCTTTTTTCGTCCCAGATTGGAGAAATTTTGATGTTGCAGCGCACATACAGGACAGTAGTAAGAGCACACAGGGAGCACACAAAATATACAAAATACGTAGTAGCTATGTTTCTTAACTAGCTTAACTGGCTGTAGATGCTGGAAATGCTTCAATACCAGTCAAAAAATATATACATGTAGTAGTGCAGAGTTACAGTATGTACTGTACATATAGTGCAGGATAATAAGTAGATAAGTAAAGTGACATTGTTCAGTGGAAATTCTGAAGTTGCAGTATTGCACATCGCACATGATTTAAGAATTTACTTATTTACAGATGAATGAAATTTACAGGCTCAGCAGTTCTTATTGTACAGTCTGACAGCAGCAGGAAGGAAAGACTACGGAACCTCTCCTTCACACAGCGAGGGTGAATTAGTCTGTCACTGAAACTGCTCTCCAGAGCAGAGAGAGTGTCCTGCAGGGGGTGACAGTCATGGTCCAGCATAGATGTTAGTTTGCTCAGGACCCTCCTGTCCCCCACCTGCTGCACCGTGTCCAAGGAACAGCCTAGGACTGAGTTGGACTTCCTGATGACCTTGTCCAGCTTCTTCCCGTCTCTCACTGTGATGCTGCTGTTCCAGCAGACCACACCGTACAAGATGGCTGATGCCACCACAGAGTCATAGAAAGTCTTCAGGCCCCTGCACTCCAAAAGACCTGAGCCTCCTCAGCAGGTAGAGCTGGCTCTGGCCCTTCTTGAAGAGAGCGTCTGTGTTATGAGTCCAGTCCAGTTTGTGGTTCAGATGAACACCCAGGTACTTGTAAGAGTCCACTCTCTCAATGTCCACCACCATCTCCTTGGTCTTCCCCGCGTTGTTGAGGAGGTGGTTCCGCTGACACCAGTCCACAAAGTCCTGTATAACTCCTCTGTACTCTGCGTAATCGTCCTCTGAGCTGAGTCCGATGAAGGTCGGAGAACTTCTGGAGGACACAACCGTCCGTGTTGTGTCTGAAGTCCGCAGTGTAAAGGGTGAAGAGGAACGGAGCGAGGACAGTCCCCTGGGGGCCCCCACACTGCAAGTCACGACCTCAGACACGCAGTCCCTGGTTCTCACAAACTGGGGTCTGTCTGTGAGGTAGTCCAGGATCCAGGATTTGTTTGAGAATCTCTTCCCACAAGTGAGGAGATTACCAACAAGAAATGAATGACCACTTGTCTCCTCACGTGGTCTCAAGAGTAGGGTTGCCAACCGTCCCTTAAAATATGGAAATGTCTTGTATTTTGGAAAAACTTTTGTGTGTCCCGTTTTGAATCGGGAATCAGAGTCACCTTCACCACTCACTCACTGCATGTCACACGCAAACACAAAGTAATGACCGTTTAAGCGTCTACCTTTTGGTCAATCAGTGTCAAAGGGGGCGTAGGCTCAATCACATCCTAACCAGTGGGGGCGGGTCCCGGCTCAAAAATGTCCAAAATGACAGGTGCTGACATGCTTGCAATACCACACCGGGCCAGAGGGGCTGGACCTGGAAAGGGATTTATTCAATGCAAATGTACGTATCCCCAGGGCCTCCTCCTGGTGGAACACCTCCTCAGGAGGCCCCCGGGGAAGACCCAGGACACGCTGGACGAACGATGTCTCTCAGAAGTGTGTGTGGATAGGGAAGTCTGGGCGTCTCTGCTTAGACTGCTGCCCCCCCGACCCGGCAACGGATGAAGCAGAAGAAAATGGTTGGATGAATGGAACTGTACGTATCTTCTGACCTCTCAAAAATGTCTTTACAGGCTGGTCCAAAAGTTGAATCTTGGCTCAAAGCTACATTCCACAAGTGTGTCAAATGCTGAGGGGAGTGAATTTTTTTGGACCACTCTAGTTTAGTTGCTGTGAAATTTTGAAGGCACTCGTTAAATGAATGAGGCTCGTGTCGGCTGACGCATGCGCAGATGCGTTTTTTCACAGTTTCCAGCCCCCGCGTCTGTAGACCTCCAAAACAGGATTGTCTCGAGGCACAAGTCTGGGGAAGGGTACAGAAAAATGTCTGCTGCTTTGAAGTTCCCAATGAGCACAGTGGCCTCCATCATCAGTAAATGGAAGAAGTTTGGAACTACCAGGACTCTTCTTAGAGCTGGCCGGCTATCTAAACTGAGCGATCGGGGGAGAAGGGCCTTAGTCAGGGAGGTGACTAAGAACCCGATGGTCACTTTGTCAGAGCTCCAGCGTTCCTCTGTGGAGAGAGGAGAACCTTCCAGAAGGGCAACCATCTCTGCAGCAATCCACAAATCAGGCCTGTATGGTACTGTATGGTAGAGTGGCCAGACGGAAGCCGCTCCTCAGTAAAAGGCACATGGCAGCCCGCCTGGAGTTTGCCAAAAGGCACCTGAAGGACTCTCAGACCATAAGTAAAAAAATTCTCTGGTCTGATGAGACAAAGATTGAACTCTTTGGTCTGAAGGCCAGGCGTTATGTTTGGAGGAAAACCAGGCACTGCTCTTCACCAAGCCAATACCATCCCTACAGTGAAGTATGGTGGTGGTAGCATCATGCTGTGGGGATGTCTTTCAGCGGCAGGAACTGGGAGACTAGACAAGATAGAGGGAAAGATTAATGCAGCAATGTACAGAGACATCCTGGATGAAAACCTGCTCCAGAGCGCTCTTGACCTCAGACTGGGGCAACGTTTCATCTTTCAGCAGGACAACGACCAAAAGCACACAGCCAAGATAACAAAGAAGTGGCTTGAGGACAACTCTGTGAATGTCCTTGAGTGGCCCAGCCAGAGCCTAGACTTGAATCAATTGAACATCTCTGGAGAGATCTGAAAATGGCTGTGCACCGACACTCCCCATCCAACTTGATGGAGCTTGAGAGGTGCTGCAAAGAGGAATGGGCAAAACTGCCCAAAGACAGGTGTGCCAAACTTGTGGCATCATATTCAAAAAGACTTGAGGCTGTAATTGCTGCCAAAGGTGTATCAACAAAGTATTAAGCAAAGGTTGTGAATACTTATGTACATGTGGTTTCTTAGTTCTTTTATTATTAATAAATTGCAAAAATCTCAAAACTTTTCTCATGTTGTCATTATGGGGTGTTGTGTGTAAAATTGTGAGGGAAAAAAATGAATTGAATCAATTTTGGAATAAGGCTGTAACGTAACAAAATGTGGAAAAAGTGAAGCGCTGTGAATACTTTACGGATGCATTGTACATTGAGGGTAATAGGGAAGCATGAGACTACTACTCACAGGCTACTGTGATGTGTGCAGGACAAGGGAAAATGTGGAATATATGGAGGACCGTGGCTGCCAAAACAATAAATATATACAGAAATAAATAAATAAATAAATTTAAAAAATTGCAGTTGAAGGCGGAGACCTCGGCGACCCAGTCCGCACACACAACATCTGGCTCTTGGGACGTGGAACGTCACCTCACTGGGGGGGAAGGAGCCCGAGCTCGTGGGGGAGGTTGAGCGATACCGACTAGAGATAGTCGGCCTCACCTCCACACACAGCTCGGGCTCTGGAACCCAACTCCTTGAGAGGGGTTGGACGCTCCACTTTTCAGGTGTTTCCCGCGGGAAGAGGCGGCGAGCTGGGGTGGCCATTCTCATTGCCCCCCATCTCAGCCGCCACGTGTTGGAGTTCATTCCCGGTGAATGAGAGGGTCGCGTCCCTCCGCCTCCGGGTGGGGGACATGTCTCTCATTGTTATGACGGCCTACGGGCCTAACAGCAGTGCAGAGTACCCGGCCTTCTTGGAGTCCTTGGGAGGGGTACTGGACGGTGCACCGCCGGGGACTCCGTTATTCTCCTGGGGGACTTCAACGCCCATGTGGGAATTGCCAGTGACACTTGGAGAGGGGTGATTGGGAAGAACGGCCCCCCTGATCTGAACCCGAGCGGTGTTCAGTTGTTGGACTTCTGTGCCAGTCACAGTTTGTCCATCACGAACACCATGTTCGAGCACAAGGGTGTCCACCAGTGCACGTGGCACCAGGACACCCTAGGCCGGGGGTCGATGATCGACTTTGTTGTCGTATCATCTGACCTTTGACCGCGTGTCTCGGACACTCGGGTAAAGAGAGGGGCGGAGATGTCAACCGATCATCACCTGGTCGTGAGTTGGATCCGCTGGCAGGGGAAGAAGCCGGTCAGACCTGGCAGACCCAAGCGTATAGTGAGGGTCTGCTGGGAACGTCTCGCCGAGCCCCCTGTCAGACGGACTTTCAACTCACACCTCCGGGGGAGCTATTCCCAGGTCCCGGCGGAGGAGGGGGACATGGAGTCGGAGTGGACCTTGTTCTCTGCCTCAATCACCGATGCGGCGGCTCGTAGCTGTGGTTGCAAGGTCTCTGGTGCTGGTCCCGGCGGCAACCCCCGAACCCGGTGGTGGACGCTGGCAGTAAGGGATGCTGTCAGGCTGAAGAAGGAGTCCTATCGAGCCATGATGGTTCGGGGGACTCCTGAGGCAGCTGTCCTGTACCGGCAGGCCAAGCGTGCCGCGGCCTGGGCTGTTGCACAGGCAAAAACCCGGGACTGGGAGGAGTTCGGAGAGTCCATGGAGCATGACTATCGGTCGGCCTCGAAGAGATTCTGGCAAACCATCCGGCGCCTCAGGAGGGGGAAGCAGTTCTTTGCCAATACCATGTACGGTGCGGCTGGAGGGCTGCTGACCTCAACTCGGGATATTGTCGGGCGGTGGAAGGAATACTTCGAGGTTCTCCTCAATCCCCCCGTCACGTCCTCCGTTACAGAGGCAGAGGCTGAGGATGTTGGGGCGGATACATCCATCTCCCTGGCTGAGGTCACCAAGGTGGTTGGCAGCCTCCATGGTGGCAAGGCTCCGGGTGTGGATGAGATCCGTCCTGACTATCTAAAGTCTCTGGATGTTGTGGGACTGTCTTGGCTGACACGTCTCTGCAACATCGCGTGGCGATCGGGGGCGGTGCCAATGGAGTGGCAGGGTTCTCTGGGAGTACAGGGTCGGGGGTCTTCTGCTGAGGGCCATCCGATCCCTGTATGACCGGAGCCAGAGCTGTGTTCGCATTGCCGGCAGTAAGTCAGACCTGTTCCCGGTGAATGTTGGCCTCCGACAGGGCTGCCCTTTGTCACCGGTTCTGTTCACTGTGTTTATGGACAGAATTTCTAGGCGCAGCCAAGGGTCGGAGGGGGTCCGGTTCGGAAACCACAGGATTTCCTCTCTGCTGTTTGCAGACGATGTTGTCCTGTTGGCTCCAACGAACCAGGACCTGCAGCATGCACTGGGGCGGTTTGCAGCCGAGTGTGAAGCGGCTGGGATGAGAATCAGCACCTCCAAATACGAGGCCATGGTGCTCGACCGGAAAAAGGTGCCTTGCCCTCTACAGATGGGTGGAGAGGTCCTTCCTCAAGTGGAGGAGTTCAAGTATCTCGGGGTCTTGTTCACGAGTGAGGGAAGAATGGAGCGTGAGATTGACAGGCGGATCGGTGCAGCGTGCGCAGTGATGCGATCGCTGTATCGGACCGTTGTGGTAAAGGGGGAGCTGAGCCGAAAGGCAAAGCTCTCATCTTACCGGTCAATCTTTGTTCCCTCCCTCACCTATGGTCATGAGCTGAAAAAACGAGATCGCGGATACAAGCGGTCGAAATGAGCTTCCTCCGCAGAGTGGCTGGGCTCTCCCTTAGAGATAAGGTGAGGAGCTCAGTCACACGGGAGGAGCTCGGAGTGGAGCCGCTGCTTCTCCACGTCGAGAGGAACCAGTTGAGGTGGCTCGGGCATCTGTTCCGGATGCCTCCTGGACGTCTCCCTGGGGAGGTGTTCCGGGCACGTCCCACTGGGAGGAGGCCCCGGGGAAGACCTCGGACACGCTGGAGGGACTATGTCTCCCAGCTGGCCTGGGAACGCCTTGGGGTCCCCCCGGACGAGCTGGAGGAAGTGTGTGTGGATAGGGAAGTCTGGGCATCTCTGCTTAGACTGCTGCCCCGCGACCCGGCAACGGATAAAGCGGAAGAAAATGGATGGATGGATGGAAATTTAAAAAAGATAAAATTTGCAAAGAAATGCATGCAATTATGAGAATAAGTGCATTTATTTCTGTATTTATTTATTTATATATTTATGTATTTATATATTTATTTATTTATTTTTGTATTTATTCATACATTTATTTCTGCATTTATATATTTATTTCTCTATTTCTCTATTTATTTTTCTATTTATTTCTCTATTTATTTATTTCTGTATTTATTTATTTATTTTTCTATTTATTTATTTATTTCTCTATTTATTTATTTATTTTTGCATTTATTTATATATTTCTCTTTATTTATTTATTTTTGCATTTATTTATTTATTTCTCTATTTATGTATTTATTTTTCAATTTATTTATTTATTTCTCTATTTTTTTTTTTCTTCTGTATTTCTGTATTTATTTCTGTATTTATTTCTGTATTTATTTCCGTATTTCTCTTAATGATATGCATCATAATGCATCGGTTTTATATAGCGCTTTTTTGGACACTCAAAGACGCTTCACATGTGTCATTATTCATTCACTCCAAACACGGTGGTGATAAACTACTACTGTAGCCACAGCTGCCCTGGGGCACACTGACAGAAGCGAGGCAACCAGTATGTGCCATCGGCCCCTCCGACCACCACCAACCATTCACACGCACACCAGACTCATTCTAGGCAATGGGGGTGAAGTGTCTTGCCTAAGGACACAACGGCAGTTTGGCACTTTACAGCCGCAGCCGCCCCACTGTGGCTGGTGTTCCCAGAGGTTAAGTGTCTTGCCAAGGACACAACGACAGTAGTCAGTGGGAGTCGATGGTGAAAGTCTTGAGCGGGGCTTGAACCCACGACCTTCTGGCTCAAAGGCCAACGCTCTACCAACTGAGCTACTGCCGCCCATGGGGCGGCATGGGGTGGGCTGGGATGCCTCTGCTGTAAACTCATTGGTTAATCTTTTTCCTTGCTCCATAGCTTGTCCAGCGTAGGCTGTCATGTTGAGATCGCTGTGTTCTCGTTATAGCCATGTCAGAACGAAAAAATAAAAATAAAAATCTCAAGCATTCTTCCATATGCAACAATTGCATTGTGTGTGTGTGTGTGTTTTTTTTGTCCGGCTCGTGAGAGGCTTTTGGCAAAGGCAGTGACAGGTGCAGTATTTTACTACAAAGCGCTGAAGTCCACCATAAGACCTACTTCATGACTCCTGCTGATGACTGCCGTCGTTGTGTCCTTGGGCAAGACACTTAACCCCACTTTGCCTGAAGCTCCCACTGAAAGATCTCAGCTCCTGTGGACTCACCACCTGCAGGAGGATCAGTGAGGGGCTGGTGCTAAGTGTACTGGGTGCAGCTCTGACTGCCACCCCCCTGACCCAGAAATGGATTAAGGGGAAGAAAATGGATGGATGGCGCTGAAGTCCGCCGAAAAATGTATGAATAAATACAAAAATAAATAAATAAATAAATACAGAAATAAATATATAAATCAAATAAATGCAGAAATAAATGCACTTATTCTCATAATTGCATGCATTTCTTTACAAATTTTATCTTTTTTAAATTTATTTATTTATTTCTGTATATATTTATTGTTTTGGCAGCCACGGTCCTCCATAGGAACACGCCATTATTCAGTGCCCCAGATATAGAGAATATATGGAGCCGCTTAAACAAGTGCTGAGAAATTATAAAATTGGATTTAGTAGAAGGGATATTTTGAAAGTGTGATAAAGAAGTTGTTAGAAAATAATTGTTTAGGGGTGGAAGGTAGGATTTCATGTTAGGATTTAGTTGTTTTCTGCGGGCGCCATCCTGGCCCATACCCCATTCCGGAAGGTGGCTGTAACCCACCAAACATTATTTGCCAACGGCCATAAAAAAACACGAGAAGAAGACCCATCCTACGGAACAGAAGGTTCATCTTATTTTGAAAAGATATCGGACTGCTGTCACTAAACCCGGAAGTGTGCGTTGTTTTGCCGCCTTCTTTGAACACGTCCAGAAGTGGGTCTCTTTCAGGTAAAACTGTCTCTCACACTTAGTTATTTCACTTTCATGACCTATTTCTGGTGCTGTAACTGGTCACCGTGTGTCCGAGGGGTCAGCTGTTGTTACTCGTGGTACTGGCGGGAAACTTTTCTAAGGGAAAAGACACGTAGCGCAATGACAGGATCGAAAACGCTGTACTTGCACATAATAATAATATAGTAATAGTAATGCAGTAATGCATCAACAGCAGGTCAAAGAACCACACAGTTCGAACACAGGGAAATGCAAAAACAAACACATTGGATTCATTGGTCCTGAGGGAGCGGGATAAGCACTGTCCAGACATTTTAATAAATGTGCAGAAATGTCCCGGATCATCACTCTTCGGCATGGATCTACTCAGAGGGGAAAATGTGAGAACTCGGGGAGGGCCATATTGAGAGAGAAACGTGCTCGAACAGAGACCCAGGTCTGAGGGACTGAGGCACGTTCACAGGGGTCCCATCATCATGCCATGAAACAGAGAAACATGAAACAGGATCCACAGAGAAACATGAAACAGGATCCTATTCACTCGCTGAGTTTTTCCTTGCCAATGCAGGAGGGTCTGTTAGAGGGTCTGACTAGAAGGACAATGATGATAATCCCGGACACTCAACATTCAGTTTAGTTTATTATTAGTTTATTTGGTTGGGACAGTACATGTTAATGAACATCACTGTAGCCTTGGGCTATTTTCCATCCGTCATCCCACAGTCACACTCACAAACACACACTCATTAACCCTGATCTATTGTACATATTTTTAGTGGTAGGGGAAACCGGAGTACACCTACGCAGACACGGGGAGAACATGTAAACTCCACTCAGAAAGGCCCTGTTCCTTTGTGTTTTTATTTTTGCATTTCTTGTGTTGAACTGTTGATTCTCTGATTTGCGTTGGCGAATTCAACAGTTTTGTTAAGTCCTTCAAGATAACAAATATGTTCTCATTTAGGGCTGTACGATTAAATTGAATTGATTCAGAACCTTATCTACAACTATCAATGACTCCAACGTCCAAGCTGAATAGATGTTATTGAAAACTGGGTGATGGAGACTTATGATCAGTGTCAGAAGATGTGTTTCTGTCATTATACTTTACATTTAGTTTATTTGACCCAAAATGGCGTCACACAAACACTAATGAGTGAGTGTTGTCCTTCATGATCGCTGAAATATCTCAAACGACAGAAGTTCTCGTGCCAGGACTCTCCAAGACTCTTCGATCTCCTTCAGACTCTGCTGCGTCTGTTTGAAGTTGATGCAATGGAAGACAACGATTTGTTTGATGCAAGCCACGTGGAAGAGGGTTTTGCCGCTCTGCCGCCACCATCGTCTCCGGGAACTCAGCTTGTGGACCCCTTTGGTAAGACATGTGCGGGACAGAGAGAGAGAGACTTGTGTAAAGGTTGAACTGCAAATGGCAACAGGGCTCCTAAGAGATGGAGCCATCTGTTTTGGAGGCATTACTGATCTGATTGTCAGGGATTTTGCTGGGTTGATTTATTGGTCTATTTTTTCGGAGAAAGGTTCATGTTTGTCATAACGCTGTTCTGTGTCCAGGAGATGAGGAGGGAGATGTGTCCAAACTGGCCGATGTCCCAGATGCCAAACGGAAAGTGAAAAGACCACAGCCCAAACTAGACTCCAATAGGTGACTGCTCCATAAACTTAGAGCCAAAATAAAGGTTTGAGACAGTATGCAGAGAGACACACCAGAGAGAGCTGTTATGGACCTCTGGGATGAAGGGGTTTAATTATGTTTTAAATATTTCTAACCTGCATTTTTTGTTAACCGAGAAATCAAAACGCGTGTTTTCTTCATTTTTGGTAGCTTGTCTTGTTTCGAGGACCAGGACACGACAAAGAGTGAAGCTTCCAGAGCCCACATCCGTCTTTTCCTGTCTCCTCATGTTTGGACGCTCTTGTTTCAGGCTGATCTCGGACAGAGGATTACCAGCTCTGCGCACGCTGTTTAACGACGTTAACTTCAGAGGAAGAGGTCACGAGGTGAGAGACCGGCGAGAGACCAGAAAGACGTGGTTTTCACACTCTTGGTTTGCTTTCAGGCGGAGGACCTGCGTTTGCTGATGAAGAGGATGGAGAACTGGGCGCACAGACTTTTCCCTAAACTTCAGTTTGAGGATTTCATCGACAAAGTGGAACGACTTGGTGCTAAGAAGGAAGTCCAGGTTCGAGGGAAACGGTCACTGAGCAAAACAAATCTGTGATATTATCACAGCCACGTGGGGCGGCACGGTGGCTGAGTGGATAGCACTCTTGCCTCTCAGCAAGAAGGTCCTGGGTTCGAATCCCTGTCTGAACAGGGCCTTTCTGAATGGAGTTTGCATGTTCTCCCTGTGTCTGCGTGTCTCTACCACTAAAAATAGGCTCACTAGGTAAAAATCCTCCAGCTCCGGTAGTCCTAACCAAGCCGAGCATTAACATCTGGAGATGGGTTCCCAGGATGGGTCAAATGCAGAGGACAAATTTCTCTACGGGGACAATAAAGTGCACATTTAAATAAAAAAATAATATAATTAGAAATCACTAAGTCTATGTAGCTGGGGTATCTAATTCTCAAACCAGAAAAGTTAACTAGAACAAACGGTGCATAAAAATATAGCTCTGCTTCTGTCTAAAAGGTCCTGTGATAGTATGATGTAATTGTACCACTATGACATCACACTCTAAAACTAAAGTATTGCCCATAATTGAGTGAAATTACTTCTTACAATCCCATGTCTGTGGTTGCAGCTTCCTCTGGTGGCAGAACTGGGAGTTGTCAAGGAAACATAAACTAATCATAATATCCTGATAATGAGACATCATTGTCAATGAGGTTCTTTATCCTCTCTGGCCTCTCCCTTGGGTCACTCTTTTTATTATGCGTTTTGTTGCAGACGTGTTTGAAGAGGATTCGACTGGACATGCCACTCACACACGAAGATTACACGAGTAAAGAGGGTGAGCTTTTCTCCAATGTTTACAGTCTATGGTTCCAACAAGTGTTTCAGCAAGATTGTTCAGATTTTAGTTGCACAAAATCATATAAGCAGAATTATATTTCTTTACTCTCTCTCTGGTCATGACGTACATGTGTTGTCTTCCGGCTGTTGTTTGGCTCAGGAGAGGAGGAGGTCCCAGCTCCAGTGACGGTCTTCAGTGATCCGTTTGAAGACCACCTGAGCTCGTCCACTCCCCGCCTGCTTCACTCCACCCCTGCGGGCCACGGCACACACTCGTCCGTGGGCCTCTCGCCGCCCTCCACCCCCTCCCTGAGCGAGGAGCAGCGGAGGAGGATGGAGGAGAACCGGGTCAAGGCTCTGGAAAGAAGGCTGGCCCGGCAGAAGCAGCAGCACCAGGGTGAGAAGGACCACGACTGAACCAAGTTTACATGGTTGTGCTTAAAGCTGGGGGATGTATCTTTCAGATTACTACAGAACTCTGTAATCAATCCCTTGTCTCTATACTTCCTGGCTCTAAAACAGCCAGGAGCCTCTAACAGCCTCTAGTTCCTCTTGGCCTTGATGAAAACTAGTGAGAAAGAAGGACCTGGTACTGGTTACACAAGTGGGGTAGGGGGAAATGGGGCTTATGTCAGCACATTTCAACTATGGTCTCATTATTTTCTTATAAGGTAGTGACAATATTCAAAACATATGCATCATGATTCTTCCTGAGTCTTTAAAAGATGGTTGTAAGCGCCATTTTTGTATTCACATAATTTACATGTCATTATTAATATTTGATTTAATTTAGAAAATGTTATGCCAACATGATTGTAATGAGATTTGATTTGAGTAAGTACATGGTTTTGGCACGCGCCATGCTCTGATGTTGTTGTTACATGTTGCTATGCAAGTAATATAACGGCTGTACCTTGAATAAACGAGAGATGGAGAGCAACACAGTTGTTTTACCGTCTGGTGCGACTGCATCTAACGCGTGAAAACAGGCTCAATTCATCTTTTACAGAAGAGGGTAAATTAGAAACTACAAAGAAATGAACTCAAGATTAGCCTCTATAATGGTGAATTAAAAGAAATTTAGGAATGTATTTGATTTGCACTAAAATAACCAAAATATTAAAAGGGGATTTAGTCTATTCATATTAATAATATAAACTAATTAGTGTCTATTAATACATGGTATACATTGTTTTATTTAGTAATATGACAAAAGAAAACGACAAGGCCTGTAATTATCTAAAGATAATTTGTCATATTGTCACACCACGTTTTAAAGCAGCAATAGGCAACTGTGCTGAACGGTTGCCTATTGCAATGTTGTCCTAAATGACTGATGATGATAAATAGAATGCACCTGTGTGTGATCAAGTCTCCGTATAAATGCACCTGCTCTTTGATAGTCTCAGGGTTCTGTTTAAAGCGCAGAGAGAACCATGAAGACAAAGGAACACACCAGGCAGGTCCGAGATACTGTTGTGGAGAAGTTTAAAGCCGGATTTGGATACAAAAAGATTTCCCAGGCTTTAAACATCTCAAGGAGCACTGTGCAAGCAATTGAAATGGAAGGAGTATCAGACCACTGCAAATCTACCAAGACCCGGCCGTCCCTCCAAACTTTCATCTCAAACAAGGAGAAGACTGATCAGAGATGCAGCCAAGAGGCCCATGATCACTCTGGATGAACTGCAGATAACTACAGCTGAGGTGGGAGAGTCTGTCCATAGGACAACAATCAGTCGTGCACTGCACAAATCTGGCCTTTATAGAAGAGTGGCAAGAAGAAAGCCATTTCTCAAAGATATCCATAAAAAGTCTCGTTTAAAGTTTGCCACAAGCCACCTGGGAGACACACCAAACATGTGGAAGAAGGTGCTCTGGTCAGATGAAACCAAAATCGAACTGTTTGGCCGCAATGCAAAACGATATGTTTGGTGTAAAAGCAACACAGCTCATCACCCTGAACACACCATCCCCACTGTCAAACATGGTGGCAGCATCATGGTTTGGGCCTGTTTTTCTTCAGCAGGGACAGGGAAGATGGCTAAAATTGATGGGAAGATGGATGGAGCCAAATAAAGGACCATTCTGGAAGAAAACCTGTTGGAGTCTGCAAAAGACCTGAGACTGGGACGGAGATTTATCTTCCAACAGGACAAGGATCCAAAACATAAAGCCAAATCTACAATGGAATGGTTCACAAATAGACGTATCCAGGTGTTAGAAAGGCCAAGTCAAAGTCCAGACCTGAATCCAATCGAGAATCTGTGGAAAGAGCTGAAGACTGCTGTTCACAAATGCTCTCCATCCAACCTCACTGAGCTCGAGCTGTTTTGAAAGGAAGAATGGGCAAGAATTCCATTCTCTCGATGTGCAGAACTGATAGACATACCCCAAGCGATTTGCAGCTGTAATTGCAGCAAAAGGTGGCGCTACAAAGTATTAGCGCAAGGGGGCCGAATAATATTGCACGCCCTACTTTTCAGTTTTTTATTTGTTAAAAAAGTTTAAAGTCCATCCATCCATCCATCCATTTTCTACCCTTTAATCCATTTCTGGGTCAGGGGGGTGGCAATCAGAGATGCCACCCAAGTAATCATTTGTTAAAAAAGTTTAAATTATCCAATAAATTGTGTTCCACTTCACGATTGTGTCCCACTTGTTGATTCTTGACAAAATTTTAAAATTTTGAAGCCTGAAATTTGGCGAAATGTTGAAAGGTTCAAGGGTGCCGAATACTTTCGCAAGGCACAGTAAGCAGGACTCAGACTCAAGTCTCCCTGCATGTGTGTGTGCCCATTAGGTGTAGGTTAGGCACACCTCAGCAGCTGGTGTAGTGCTCGTGAGACACTGATCTGCAAGTCTAAGGCAAGAATGAACAGTCTATGGGCAAGACAGAGTCCTGGTTCATGGTGTGCATTGAGGTTGGCCATAGCCCTGTTCTGGATCAAACGCAGCATCAGACTTCTGTGTTGGGCGCGTCTCTCGCACTTGTGGACGGTATGAATAGTCAGACTGCTTTCGGCTCTGACTTTTTCTAGTCAGATCCACCGCGGCCTATACACTAGAAGTACAAGGCTACAAGGTATTTGTGCTGGAGGCACAGGATGCTCAATCATGTTGTTTAGCTGTATATACATCTGTGAATCACATCTTTCAGGCTGTGTTTTTTAGAGGGAACACTGTCTACAACAACATGATCGATTTAATTAAACTCATGACTGTTTTCCTTGACAGCATTTCAGTCTGTGGAGTGTGGGCTCACACAGCCCATGTCCTCAGAGCTGATGGAGGGGTCCACAAAAGTCCAGAGTCCAGCCCTCGACCAAGAAACCAGCAGCTCACAGAACCAGGGCAGTGAGATCCACGTGGAGTCGACCCCAGAGGCCAATACCAGTCCTGGCACGGCGGAGACTCTACCTGTTGAATTAAAGCAGAATTCTGCACAAATATAAATTTAAGTTTAAATATATAACTATCACTTATCACTGTCAGAAATGTGTTTATTTTATTGAGAAGCTCAATAAAACTATTTACAAAAGTCAATGTTTAATATTTGAAGCTCATTACACAGTTGCAAAACACATGTGTGTATCATGAAAATCCATCCATTTTCTTCTGCTTTATCTGAGACTGGGTCGTGAAGGCAACAGTCTGAGCGGTAGTAATAACAGAAATAGTAGTTTCAATTCACACCTTTAATAAACTTACTCTTTGAAAATAATTATCTTTGTTCTGACAGTCTGAAAGTAAAATGAGAATTAGCATCTAGGCTGTAGGCTTCACAAAGACTTCCACATTAACATGAGCAGAAGTCTCTTGATGCCGATTGTTCTCACTTAAAAGCAGAGTACATGAGTCCTTAAAACTACAGAGTCCAGCAGAAGGATCCATGTTAATACTCATGGTCTCATGCCGTGGTGGCGCACAGCCGCTGGGCACTGGCCTCGGAGCTCATCAGAGAGAGCTCTTGGATCTCTTCCAGCAGAGAGTAGAGGTTGGGCTGTTTGCTCTGGCTGAACTGCTTCTCCTCTCGGCTGAGTTTGGGCCTGAGCGAGGCCCTGAGTGTGGCCTCCTCGGCCTGCCGCTGCACCTCTTGCACCAGCCGTGCTCGGGTGTGCCCCCCGACCGGCCGCATGCTCTGAGACTTGTGAGGCGCGTGGCGGACCAGCTGCAGGTTTAGGGCGTCCGCGTGGCAGGGGTTTGTGTGCACCAAGATGCATACCTTACAGAGGACAAGGGAAAAGCAACCACAAAATGTGTAAGACTACACAAATCAAACAAAACTGATGACGTCAGAATTAACTTCATTACAGTGCCTCGACAAAGTAAGACAAAGCTAGTTATTTTGTATAGCACAGTTCATATACAAGGCAAATCAAAGTGCTTAAAACAAGAAAATAAACATCAAAACCACACATAATTAATCAAAGTGCATTAAAATGACTGAAGAAATACCTCTGCTCTCTCCCTCTCTGCTCTCTCCCTCTCTGCTCTCTCCCTCTCTGCTCTCTCCCTCTCTGCTCTGGGAGCTATGCTGGAAAGAAGGATGAGGGCTCTAATGCAGGGCATCCTGGGTAACTCCAGACACCCTCTGCATGACACTATGGCCGCTCAGGATTATAGCAGGATTAGCAACAGGCTTATATCACTGTGCTGCCAAAAGAAACGTTTTAAAAAATCCTTTGTTCCTTTGGCTGTCAGACTGTACAACAGACCTGTATGAGTTAAAAATATGCACTATTGTTAGATAGTTAGTTAGAAATGTTTATAAATTGATGTACTTACAGTACAGACCAAACGTTTGGACACACCTCATTCAATGAGGTTTATTTTTCATGATTATGAAAATTGTAGATTCACACTGAACGCATCAAAAATATGTACGTACAAAAAGAAAAGTATAAGACATATTTTCAGTTGTTTCATTAACTAGGGTCTTTAAAGTAGACACCTTTTGCTCTGATTACTGCTTCGCACTCTTGGCATTCATCTGGATGAGTTTCAAGAGGTAGTAACCTCAAATGGTCTTCCAACAGTCTTGAAGGAGTTCCCTGAGATGCTTAGCACTTGTTGGCCCTTTCGCCTTCACGCTGTGGTCCAGCTCACCCCAAACCATCTGGATTGGGTTCAGGTCTGGTAACTGTGGAGACCTGGCCCTGCACCCCATCTCTCTCCTTGGTCAAAGAGCCAGCCTGGGTGTGAATCTACAGTCAATAGTCATGAAAAGAAAGGAAACTCATTGAACCAAACTTTTGGTCTGTACTGTATCTGTTTATATGGATGTGTTTTCTGCTGCTGGACGCCTGAATTTCTCCTACGGGGGATCAATAAAGTAT
The DNA here is from genome assembly GCA_964034765.1 of Knipowitschia caucasica. Taxonomy (NCBI): domain Eukaryota; kingdom Metazoa; phylum Chordata; class Actinopteri; order Gobiiformes; family Gobiidae; genus Knipowitschia; species Knipowitschia caucasica. Next base: position 34,624,671 of record OZ035826.1, read on the forward strand.
CTATCTCTCCCTCTCTATTGGTAATGTCCCTCGTGTGACATGTGTGTATTTTTAGGGCCTTCTTCTCCTTAGCCACATGTAAATGATGAGACACTTGTACTCACGGTGATGTGTTGGAAAAGCCTGAAAGTGGCGCTTCCGCTAACGGAGGAGGTGGTGATGTGGTCAGCGTTCCTCGTGAGGGTCCCACTGCTCCAGTCACAGCTGCCGTCCGTTGCCACAGACACCACCTCACCACCTCTGCTCCTCAGGTACACCGGACCCCTCAGACCGTACCTCAAACACAAGATCAGACTCAGACTCAAAACTAGCACGAGAAAGACGGAGAAGAGAGCGGGACCAGGAAGCCAGACCAGAGAGAGAGAGAACAGAGAAAGACCAGAATGAGAGATCAGAGAGAGACCAGAAACCAAAGAGAGATGCAAAGATTATCCTCACTGTGGCACAAAGACCAGGACTCCGTTGTCTCTGATTCCATAGATCACAGCATCAGCCAAACAGTCGGAGTCAGTCTCAGGATGTCTGTCTCGGAAAAACAGGCACTGGAACAGCTCTGTCGACATCCTTTGAGCATGCTGAGCGGCCTGGAGGAGACGGAGAGGAGGAGACCATTTACAAACTGTAGGTCCTGTGGAATTGGACCATTGACTGAATAACCAAAACCTAATAGGGAAGCGCTCATGGACAAAGTTTAGCTGCAACAGGCTTTGTGGATTTGTCTCTGTTTTCCCACATGCAACATTGATCTTTTTCATAATTTACAGTGGATAAGCTGAAACTGTCAATATGTGTTAATTTAGTGAGTAAAGATTAAGACAACTAAATTTAAGAGAGACAGGACGAGATATGCGTGTGTGTGTGTGTCCTCAGACCCTGTTGCGCGTGTTCATGTGTTGTGCGGTCTCCTCCATATCTCTGGTGGACCCCACACTGACGCTCCGGTCAATTTCCTGGTCCAGTGCTGCGGTTAGGAGTCTGTGTACCACCACATCAGCATAACGTCGGATCGGCGACGTGAAGTGAGTGTAGCGGTCCAGAGCCAAACCTGAGGACAGGGGAGACAGAGGATAAGGAGAGAGGAAAGAGGGGACAGATGAGAGAGGAGAGGGACAGCACACAGAGAAGAGAAAGGGAGGAGAGGAGAGTAATATGATCATTAGTTTCAATCAGGAATCATGTGTTCAGTCAAATCAGAAATAGTACTGACATTTCCTCTGAGGTCATAGGTCACTAAACATGTAGATGAGGTCCGGGTCCTGCCTCAGTTGCGGTCATAGGTCTGAGTTACCGTAGTGATAGTAGTCCTCAGCAGGCACAGCTCCGGTACAGAAGTACATTGCCTGAGACATGGCCTGAGTCGCCATCATCCGCAGGAGCTGGTTCACCACAGGGTCCTGGGGGTCCACCGCCTGCTCCAGACAGCCTGCCAGAGATTTATTAGATCTGGAACACACACACACACACACAGGTTATAACTTCGCTAGCGTGCTTCCAGGTATTTAAAGGTATATTTAAATGAGCAAAAATATGTGGTCCAAATTTTCACTGATGGTTCAAAAGAAGAGCAGCCGCAAAGTATGTGTTCTGGAATCTATATCGCTCAGTGTGTGTCCGTATTACAGACGAGCTGTCCATTTTTTCTGCTGAACTACTTGCTATATTGTGGGCATTGTGGTGGATTAAAAAACATAACGTTTTACAATCTGTTATCTGCTCTGATTCTGCTGCTGCACTACTGGCCCTTAGGAGTATGGAGTCGGCTGCCAGGCCTGATATGCTATTAGAGATTTTGTGCTGTTTAAAACAAATTGAGGATGTGGGTGCCTTTGTTTCATTTGTTTGGTTCCCTGGGCATTCAGGTGTGGAGGGAAACAAAAAGGCTGATGCTCTGGCCAAAGAATCACTCCAAAAAGACGCCATAGATTACCACCTTCATTTTGGGAATAAAGAGTGTTACAGTATCAGTAAAAATCATTTTCAAAGTCCGTGGCAGAAAACGTGGGAGAGGGAGAGCAGGGGGAGACTCTATTTTTCATGTCAATCATCAATACGAAACAGTTGGCAGCCTGTAGCTGAGTGTCGTAGAGAGGACGTGGTTCTCACTAGAGTCAGACTGGGGCACTGTGGACTTGCAGCTTCCTTGTACAGAATAGGTAAACATGCAGACGGACTGTACACTTATGGGACATTGGAGACTGTTACTCACATCTTGTTGTCATGCAACAAATACACCAAGGAAAGAAAACAACTTTTTGTGGAGTTGGCTGATTTAGGGCTAACCTCTTTATCTTTTAAGTCAATTTTTTCAAATTGTGAAAACACTCAAGGAGTTAACAGAGCCATTGTTTTTTTCCTCTGCCGCACAGGCACTTATTCAAGAATTTAGAGTACTGATGGTTTCATAACTGTGGAGGGCAGCATTGCGCATTCCAGCGTAAAGCCTGCTGGAAATAATTAGAAGAAGAAGAACTTAGCTAGCGTCTGGTGCCAACAATAGTCTCACCTGGTGCCAACAACAGTCTCACCTGGTGCCTATAATAGTCTCACCTAGTGTCTATGCTGAAGCCCTGGGCCCTGGCACAATCCTGCAGCTGGCTGAAGTGCTCCTGCCGTGGGGGAGGGTGGTGACGGAGCAGGGCCTGGTGAGGGAACGCCTCCTGGATCTTGCGCGCCACCCAGTGGTTAGCAAAGATCATGCACTCGGCCACCGTCTCGTGGACCTCGAGCGGCTGACGAGGAACGAGAGCAGTGATGTTCTTCTCCGAATCCAACTGAGCACGAACCTGAGAGGAAAACACGATAAGTCGAAAGACCAACTCTACCAGCTGTACTCTGCTCTACCTCATTGGGTTTCCATTACGCTTTAGTAACTACTCTCTCTGGGCTCACTCTCTCTCTCTCTCTCAGGGCTCACCTCCACTCCCTCCAGCTCCAGAGCGCCCCCTCGGTCCCTTTGTGCTCTCAGGTGTCTGGCCACATGAGTCAGGGTGTGTAAAGCCTGGGTGAGGTCACAGAGGTTCCGGTCTCTCTGCTCTGGGGGGAGGCGGATCAGTTCGGGAACATCTGGCTCCTCCCCATTCAGTAGGGACTGTGCCAGCTCGTAGTGCAGCTGGTACGAGGAGCGGATCAGAGTGCGACCGAACCACACGCTCTTCACCTCTAGAGAATCTGCATCCAGCTGCCACAGCACGCTCATGGCATACCTGCAGAAGAGAGAGCAGAGATGATCAGAAGCTAAGGCTGATATTCCAAAAACATTAGTAGGTAACGAAAGGGTCTTGGTCAAAGTAAAAAGTATAAAACTCGAAGTTTTGGAATAATAATTAGTAAGTAAGTAGTCAACCTGTCAACTCCTCCCAACAGAGAGCAGAGGTTTGAGCTGAGCACCTCCGGGAGCATGTCGTATCTGCGGTCCGCCAGGTAGTACGTGGTGGCTCTGAAAGACAAGGCCAACACGGGTTAGAACATGGTTTGGGCACAGACTGGATATAGACGGACAATGCTCACCCGCAAACTGGCTGATGTTGCTGTTTTTGTATCCTGTTTATTGTTCGTGATATAAAACCCTGTTAAGCCACCCAGGCCTACTAGAGAAGAGTAGGGCTCATTTAAACGGGGAATACGTTTGAAATATACATAATTACTACAGGCAGGAGCCATGCTAAAATGAAGAGAAATTGCCTGAAGAGAATAGCAACCAAAGAGACACCAGAGAGAGAGACCAATGAGCGACTGGAGGGACAGACCAGAGAGCCTCCATTCATATCTGTATCCTAATCTTGTCCCTCACCGTGCCCGAGCCTCGAGGTCCGTCAATGAGCCCTCCTTGACGAAGTGTGTGACATCAGCGATGTGGACCCCCAGCTCCAGAGCTCCATGCGGTAGCTGCTTCACAGACAGCGTGTCGTCCACGTCCTCACAGCCACGAGGGTCGATGCTAAAAACCAGGTGGCTTTCCCTCAGGTCCCTGCGGGCCTGCACCTGTCCAGGGTCAGGGCACCAGGGCTGCTCAGGGGACACGACCGGCATCTCCTTCAGCTAAGGACCAGACAGATACAAACCTCACAGAATTGGACACATTCTAGAAACCAGCAGTGTGACATCACCATAGTGTGAGCCTTAGTGCGGAAGAACCCGATTTAAACAAAAACTCTTTGTCTTCTATTGACTTATATTGAAAAATTAAGTCTACAAGCTCAGTTAGTAGAGCTAGTGGGCAGCACGGTGGCTGAGTGGAAAGCACTCTCGCTTCTCAGCAAGAAGGTCCTGGGTTCAAATCCCGGTCAGAACAGGGCCTTCCTGAGTGGAGTTTGCGTGTTCTCCCCGTGTCTGCTTAGGTTTCCTCCGGGTACTCCGGTTTCCCCTACCACTAAAAACATGTACAATAGGTCTGGCATGCGCCTTCTGTACTAGCGACCCTGCTCCCACCTCTGTGTGAAGTGAGTAGACAATTGCCCACAATTGTAAACCGCTTTGTGACTCTGGTCTGTGAAAGGCAGTATATAAATAAAGATTACTTGCTTACTTACTAGTTACTGTGTGTGTATGTCTGCGCGTGTGTGTTGTCTCGCCATGTGTTTGTCTATTTGTGTGACTGTGTGTGTTACACTTAACATGGGGAGGCAGCATTTCAGATTTACGCAGCTAAAATCTGGACCAGTCACAATGTGAGACAAGCTTCTACTCTGACAATGTTCAAATCAAGGTTTTGCTGTAACAATTGACGGATTGTATCTTCTCTTTTTAATTCAATGTGATTATTTATGATTTTAAAGCCTGTGCAACCTGCCTAGCCTCATTTACAATAGTTTTTTTCCCTACATAGCCCACCCTTCTGGATAAAGCCTGATGCCATGTTAATAGGTGACAGTTTCTAACAGCGTGTTGGCTGCATTTCCGACCTGTGCCTCAGAGAACGCAGACACACTGATGCAGTTCTCAACGAGAATGGTCTGGACCTCGGTCTCCAGCTCGCCGGCTCGGCCCAGGATCCTGACGCTGTGGCCATTTGGGTACAACGAAGTGCTGTCCCAGGAGTCTATCCGGACCACCACCCTGTGATCCTGAGGAGGACACAGAAACTAACGTTATCAAACCAGAGATTGCATGCAACATTACATTGCTAACACAGACTGTATATGGATGGACAATGCTAACCCACTAGCTCAATGAAGCCCAATAGGCAAGAGCCCATGTTGAAGTTTGGCTCCAAATTGCTCTGGCTCCTGTGGGCTTGCATGTTAAAGTAAACTCCTCTTGCCCAGTCTCCGGTTGTGTCACACTTTACAATTTTGGGCTTAAGTCTGCGGTTTAGCGCACTAATCCATGACTGCACGGTGGTGCACTGGTTAGCGCTTGTGCTGCACAGCCAGAAGGTCCTGGGTTCAATTTCCATCTCCAGCCTTTCTATGTGGAGTTTGCATGTTCTCCCTGTGTCTGCTCTGGTTTCCTCCAGGTGCTCCGGTTTCCCCCAGGTGCTCCGGATTCTCCTACCACTAAAAACATGTACAATAGTCCCCCAAAATGCCCTCCCTGAGCCCGCCACCCGCTAGGACTCCCCTGAAAGAGAGATTCTGAAATCTCAGGGACTTTCCTGGTTAAACTAAGGTCAATAAATAATTAATGAATAACTATGAGCCTAATAACAATTGACCATTGAGATACCGTCATTTACAAAGGAATTTCAGACGCGCAGATTTTTAATGCCCAAAACGGTCAGTGTGACACAAACATTTACTGAGATAGAGGAGCTTTACTGTAAGTCAATAGGAGCCAGAGTGAGGAGGAGCCAAAGTTTACCATGAGCACCTTCTTATTGGGCTTTATTGAGCTAGGGGGGTTAGCATTTTACATTTGTAGACAGTCTGTGTATAGCGGCTGCCTGTTGCCTAAAGCAGCGGAGAGGCGAGTTGGATCCGGTAAAATTGTATGACACGCTAAATTAGTATAGAAAACAAACGAAGGCTGGATCCAGTTGCGATGACATTGATTTAATTAATAATAAACGCAGCATCACAGGCCAAAAATGCGTGGTGATTATACAGAAAAAAAAGAGTGAATAAACGTAAATAAATCAAACTATAATAGCGGTCAACAAAAATTATGGCTTCCCAAACAGACTTATCTCCCCTTTCCGTGCCCCCGCGGGTGTACGCTCATTCATAATTTCGTGTACAAACACACATGCACGCCCCCACACACACGCCTACACACACACACAGACAGACTCTCACGCACACGCCCACAATCACGCATACATGCACGCCCACAATACATCACTCCTCCATCAGCCAAACATCCATTCATTCACACAGTGCCCAAACGTGTCTCATACACTGTGTGTATACACAGTATGTGTGTGACCTGCAGAGTGTCGGCTTGCTGGGTGCTGATGCGGATCTTGGGGATGCGATGGTCCCAGGGCACAGTCAGGATCTTCTGAGAGTTGCGGCTCTGGTTGGGAGTATCTCGAGGAGGAAACGTCACCACGTAGTCCCTCCAATTCCTCTGCAAAATCCCCACCACATGACCTGCAACAACCGGTCACAGACAGGATATTTACAGTTACGGATAGGACACGCCAGGTTCAATATGAACAGGACCTGCTGGGTGTAACATGAAGGGGTGTGACTCTAATAAAACACTCCAATGTTTCCATAACTTTGTACCAATTAACTATACATACTGTATATCTCTCTCTAGTCTCTCTCTCACTTCCTCTCTGCTCTCTGTCTCTATCCCCCTCTGGTGTCTCTCTCAGTCTTGTCGGTTACCAGTGGGCATGGGCTGGCTTCTGGGCGCCTCCGCACTCCTCTCTTCACCCTGGGCTTCAGTCAGAGCTGTGTTTCTCCCTCTCCACTCCCCACGGGGCAGGAGCTCCACCACCACGCTGTCGCCGTGTATGGCACGGTTACGATGCTTTATCCCGAGCACCAAGACGTCCCGACTCAACTCTGCAGAAAAAGATGATCTACTGTGTAATTATGTCATAGTTTAGTTTTTTTGTCTTTCTATACTTTGTGTTTCCTTGATACAGTGAATTCAAAGACTTTGTAGACACAATACATTATTTTTTATACATATGCATGCTACAGTTAAGTGCATGTACCTAACTGTAGCAGTGCACTATATATGCATCTATATACAGTGCCTTGCGAAAGTAATCGGCCCCCTTCAACCTTTCAACATTTTGCCACATTTCAGGCTTCAAACATAAAGATATAAAATTTTAATTTTTTGTCATGAATCAACAACAAGTGGGACACAATCGTGAAGTGGAACGAAATTTATTGGATAATTTAAACTTTTTTAACAAAAAACTGAAAAGTGGGGCGTGCAATATTATTCGGCCCCTTTACTTTCAGTGCAGCAAACTCACTCCAGAAGTTCAGTGAGGATCTTTGAATGATCCAATGTTGTCCTAAATGACTGATGATGATAAATAGAATGCACCTGTGTGTAATCAAGTCTCCGTATAAATGCACCTGCTCTTTGATAGTCTCAGGGTTCTGTTTGAAGCGCAGAGTGAACCATAAAGACAAAGGAACACACCAGGCAGGTCCGAGATACTGTTGTGGAGAAGTTTAAAGCCGGATTTGGATACAAAAAGATATCCCAAGCTTTAAACATCTCAAGGAGCACTGTGCAAGCAATTATATTGAAATGGAAGGAGTATCAGACCACTGCAAATCTACCAAGACCCGGCCGTCCCTCCAAACTTTCATCTCAAACAAGGAGAAGACTGATCAGAGATGCAGCCAAGAGGCCCATGATCACTCTGGATGAACTGCAGATAACTACAGCTGAAAGGTTGAAAGGTTCAAGGGGGCCGAATACTTTCGCAAGGCACTGTATAATATTTTTGACTTTTAAGCACCCATTGTGAAATGAAAATGTTGTCATGTATATAAAAAAAACAACCTCTTCAAACCTGAATGAGGACACTATTCTTTTGTTTTAGGGCTCAGATCACTGAAGTCCTCTCACATTAGTCAATTTGAGGTTTTAAGGAAATGTAAGGTGCTTAAGAAATATAACGTAATATTATTATTATTAGTCCAGGTTTCAGGTCTCTGTCCTGAAGTCCTCTCACATTAGTCCTGGTCTCAGGTCTCTGTCCTGAAGTCCTCTTTCGAAAGGGTCCTGGTCTTCCACACTCCTGCAGCACTACACTGTCTCTCTTTTAGTGCATTACCTGTGCTCTTGTTGGAGAATCCCTGTGCGGTCACTAGCGCTTCCAGCTGGGCTCTGTGCTTATTCACATTGAGGATACCCTGAACACAAAATGGTGTCAAACCCACTCACTCGCTCACTCCCACACACACACACACACACACACGCACCTGAACGTATCTTCCGGACTTGATGCCCGCCTCCAGCAGCTCAGAGGGGAGGTGCTCTATGTACTCTTTCTCCGAGCCCTCATTCTCTCTCCCCAGTGCCGCCTGGGTGATCGAGCTGTACAGTTCATGAGCTGCGTGCACATCCAGCCAAAAGTTATGCAAATATTCCTGAAAAATGCATGAGAAAGTTTCACTGTTACGATCAGGCTCTTTAGACTTTGAGCACTGTGTGATGAGGGGCGGAGGAGACTAGAGAGAGAGACTACAGTGAGACCAGAGAGTGAGACCAGAGACAGATAAGATGTATTGTTTGTCTCTATTGATCTCACAATGGATAAATTAACTTGTCACATTTGGCATAGATAGTATCACTCAGATTGTGCAAAAAGACATGAAGTGTGAAGGTCATTGGTGACTTAAAGTGACTTATTTTACAGTCTGACAGCAGTGGAGACAAAGGCCCTGCAGTAGTACTCCTTCTTGCAATGAGGGTGACTCAGTTATTCAGTCTACTCCTGTCCCGCTCCTGCCCTGGGCCCAGCACACGGCAGCGTAGTGTATGGCAGAGGCTACAACAGAGAAGGTGTCCTGAGCAGAGGCCTACTCACTCTGAAGGACCTCAGCCTCCACAGAAGGTGGAGGCAACTTTGGCCTTTTTTGTACAGGGCGTTGGTGTTATGGGACCTGTCCACCCAGGTACTTAAAGCTGTCCAACAGCTCAATTTTCTCCCTCTGGATGTTCATTAATAACAATTGTAAACCGCTTTGTGACTCTGGTCTGTGAAAGGCGGTATATAAATAAAGCTTACTTACTTACTTACTTAGCGGCTTGTGGGGTAGTGGTTTGCTCCTGAAGTCGATTACCATCTCCTTGGTCTTGTGGTTGCGCTCACACCAGTCGACAAAGTCCATGTTAACCGACTTGTACTACAGTTCATTCCCCTCAGACACACAGCCCATGATGGCGGAATCGTCAGAGAATGTCTGCAGATAACAGCTGTGTGTGTCGTATGTGAAGTCCGAAGTGTAGATGGTGAAGAGAAACGGTGAGAGGACGGTGCCCTGAGGCCCCCATTACTGCAGACTACCACCTCATACTTACAGCTGCAGAGCCGCATGCTACTGAATCAGAATCCAAATCAGAATATTTTTTATTGCCACGTAAGTAACAGGAAGTCACAGACTTGAAATTTGCTTTGGCTCAGTGCAACAGTCAGAAAGAAATAATAAAAAATAAAGAATAAAAAACACTTCTAAGGAATAAATTTAAATTTAAAATAGAGTTACAGTTACTATTTACAATATAAGTGCACATGGTGCACACAATGTAAGGTGACAGCAGTACAGTGAAGTAAAGTGACCTATGATGGGCAGTAAAGTGACTTTATAAAGGCCGGGGGGACAGGTTAAGAAGTGTTCAAGAGTCCAACAGCAGAGGGGAAGAAACTGTTCTTGTGGCGGGAGGTTCTAGTCCTGATGGACCGCAGCCTCCTGCCTGAGGGGAGTGGTTGGAATAGTCCATGTGCAGGGTGAGAGGGGTCGGCTGTGATACGACCAGCCCGGCCTCGAACTCAGGCGACGTACAGGTCCTGCAGCGATGGAAGGCTGCGGCCGATCACTTCCTCTGCAGTGCCCAGGAAACGATAGGACTCCACAGAGGTGATGGGGGAGTCCATCACGGAGGGTGGGGGCGGGGGGACAGTGCTCTTCCTGAAGTCCACAATCATCTCCACTGTCTTCTGGGCGTTCAGCTCCAGGTTGTTACCACTGCACCAGGACACCAGCCGGTCCACCTCCCTCCTGTAGGCAGACTCATCGTTGTTGGAGATAAGTCCAATGAGGGTGGTGTCGTCCGCGAACTTGATCAGCTTCACGGAGTCGTGGCTGGAGGTGCAGTGGTTGGTGTACAGGGAGAAGAGCAGGGGAGAAAGAGCACAGCCCTGTGGGGCTCCTGTGTTTATAATCCGAGAGTTCGAGACATTCTTCCCCAGACGCACTCGCTACTGTGGGTGGGTCCGAGAGGTAGTCGAAGGTCCATGCAGTGAGGTGACTGTCCACGGTCCTCCATCTTTCCCTGCAGCAGTGCCGGTCTGATGGTGTTGAAAGCACTGGAGAAGTCAAAAAACATCACCCTCACAGCGCTCCCGGTGGGCTCCAGGGGTAGAGCGTCTGCTGCAGCGAGTAGATGACAGTGCCCTCTACTACGGGTGGGGCTAACCACAGAGCGGAGGTTGGTGAGAATGAGCCGCTCCATGGTCTAAATCAGGAGGAAGGTCAGTGCGACTGGTCTGTAGTGAGCCAGTTCCTTGGCGTGTGCTGTTTTAGGAACCGGGATCACACAGGAGGTCTTCCACAGGACATTGACCTTCTCCAGGCTGAGGCTCAAGTTGTAGATGTAGATGTGGCTGAGGACCTTAAAGGGCTGGTCTGTACAGCCTGGGCAGTGTCCACTGGGCAGGAGACGTGTGAAGAAGTGGGGGTGGAAGGGGAGCAGATGGAGTGAGGGGAGTTTTGAAACGGTTAAAATATTGGTTAAATTAATCCGGGCCTGGTCTCCAACCACTGTCCCTCTAGCACTCTGTCCAAATCTGGAAATGTTCTTTAGACCTCTCCACACGTCACTGGCGTTTCCATGCGCCGGCTTCTGCGCCGGCTTCTGCTTCAGCTTCTGCTCCAGCTTCTGCTCCAGCTTCTGCTCCGGCTTCTGCTCCGGCTTCTGCTCCGGCTTCTGCCCATAGTCTTTCTTGGCCCTCCTGATCCTCCCCTGTAGCTCGTGCTGGATCCTCTTCTGCTCCTCTTTGTCCCCTGAGATGAAAGCCCTTTCATGGTGGCACGGTGGCTGAGTGGATAGCACTCTCGCTTTTCAGCAAGTATATCCTGGATTCGAATCCCGATTGGAACAGGGCCTTTCTGAGTGGAGTTTGCATTTTCTCCCCGTGTCTGCGTAGGTTTTCTCCGGGTGCTCCGGTCACCCCTACCACTAAAAACATTCACAATAGGTATGAATGTAATGAGGGAGTGAATGGATGGTGTCGGTTGGAGGCTTTTAAGCGTCTGTGTGTTCGACGTCTCGCCTCCTTGGTCTGTAAAATGTGCTATATAAATAAACAATACTTACTTACTTCTCGTCACCCATGGTGGTTATTGGAAAAAACACCACAACTTCCTGGTCAGTACAATGTTATGCCAGAGAGAGACCAGACCAGAAAGAGAGACCAGAGAGACTAGACCAGTGAAAGAGGCCAGAGAGAGACTTTTCAGATGGTTAGAAAAGTGTCTGATGAGGGTTTTTACAACCTTAAAATATAGAGAGGCCACTTCAAGGATTTCACTTAATGTTGCTTACTTTTAGAAACACATTACCCCTAAGGTAAAAGAAAAGAGATGGGTGACACCAGTGAAGTTGTGCATCTTTATGTGTGTTAGCCTTTAAAATAATCTTTCAATGACAAAATGTAGATTAGATTAGAGAGCCTCTCGTCACCCTGTGGGTTAGGGGCGCTAACGCTGTCAAAGAGTTGCTCATTGGAGACAGGAGTTCAGCCTATCAGGGCGTATGCTAATATGAGACAATTATAACGGTACACCATCGTTTCACCCCTCTAAACAATCCAGGCCGCAGCGCTGAAGAAAGCCCATCCACTGATAAATTATGTATTAACACAAACAAAGGAGAGCGCCCTCTGCGAACTTAACACAAAACAAATTTGGTTTAATAAGAAGCTAGTTCACTGTTTTGTCCCAAACCAATTTAGAGCAATCACGCAGAAGAATGTTAAATTTATTTATAGGATCGTGTAGCACACAACCGCAACAACTATTAGAGACTACTTATTAGCACTACTTCCAGAGATGGGGACTAGTTTTGGAGACTTGCGACCTGACCTGGTCTCACTATCTCTGGTCCCTCTCTATGTGTCTGTATCTCTGGTCTCTCTCGGTTTCACTCTCTGTCTAGCTGTCTCTCTGACTGCCTATCTGGCAGTCTATCTGGCTAAGAAAAATGGATCAATGTTCATTATTTCCAATTATTAAATCTCCAACTTTAGTCAAAAAGAAGCTATTTTGGGACTAAACTTTGCATCTGTCTGAGAGCGGGACAAAAGCACTTGCTTTTTAGTACATGTGTAACCACTGCAGTCCTGTATGTGAGTGAGTGTGTGTGTTTGTGTGTATGTAATGTGTGTGTGTGTGTGTATTGTATGCATGTGTGTATTCACCTGCATTGATATGACGTAGACGCCAGAGTAAAGGCTGCTGTACTGAGTCACCGCCTCCCTGTCTTCAGTCACCATGACGATGTCTTTGAGCCCAGCCAGATGGTTGTAGTACCACACAGAAGCAGAGTACACACATCTACACACAATGTGACATCACAACACACATCTCAACCTCTGGGAGTAAAAGGCTGTCCAATTACAGTGCCTTGCGAAAGTATTCGGCCCCCTTGAACCTTTCAACATTTCGCCACATTTCAGGCTTCAAACATAAAGATGTAAAAATTTAATTTTTTGTCATGAATCAGCAACAAGTGGGACACAATCGTGAAGTGTAACGAAATTTATTGGATAATTTAAACTTTTTTAACAAATAAAAAACTGAAAAGTGGGGCGTGCAATATTATTCGGCCCCTTTACTTTCAGTGCAGCAAACTCACTCCAGAAGTTCAGTGAGGATCTTTGAATGATCCAATGTTGTCCTAAATGACTGATGATGATAAATAGAATGCACCTGTGTGTAATCAAGTCTCCGTATAAATGCACCTGCCCTTTGATAGTCTCAGGGTTCTGTTTAAAGCGCAGAGAGAACCATGAAGACAAAGGAACACACCAGGCAGGTCCGAGATACTGTTGTGGAGAAGTTTAAAGCCGGATTTGGATACAAAAAGATTTCCCAAGCTTTAAACATCTCAAGGAGCACTGTGCAAGCAATTATATTGAAATGGAAGGAGTATCAGACCACTGCAAATCTACCAAGACCCGGCCGTCCCTCCAAACTTTCATCTCAAACAAGGAGAAGACTGATCAGAGATGCAGCCAAGAGGCCCATGATCACTCTGGATGAACTGCAGATAACTACAGCTGAGGTGGGAGAGTCTGTCCATAGGACAGACATAGATCAGTCGTGCACTGCACAAATCTGGCCTTTATGGAAGAGTGGCAAGAAGAAAGCCATTTCTCAAAGATATCCAAAAAAATTGTCTCGTTTAAAGTTTGCCACAAGCCACCTGGGAGACACACCAAACATGTGGAAGAAGGTGCTCTGGTCAGATTAAACCAAAATCGAATTTTTTGGCCACAATGCAAAACGATATGTTTGGCGTAAAAGCAACACAGCTCATCACCCTGAACACACCATCCCCACTGTCAAACATGGTGGTGGCAGCATCATGGTTTTGGCCTGCTTTTCTTCAGCAGGGACAGGGAAGATGGCTAAAATTGATGGGAAGATGGATGGAGCCAAATACAAGACCATTCTGGAAGAAAACCTGTTGGAGTCTGCAAAAGACCTGAGACTGGGACGGAGATTTATCTTCCAACAGGACAATGATCCAAAACATAAAGCCAGATCTACAATGGAATGGTTCACAAATAGACGTATCGAATGGCCAAGTCAAAGTCCAGACCTGAATCCAATCGAGAATCTGTGGAAAGAGCTGAAGACTGCTGTTCACAAACGCTCTCCATCCAACCTGACTGAGCTTGAGCTGTTTTGCAAGGAAGATTGGGCAAGAATTCCAGTCTCTCGATGTGCAAAACTGATAGAGACATACCCCAAGCGACTTGCAGCTGTAATTGCAGCAAAAGGTGGCGCTACAAAGTATTAGCGCAAGGGGGCCGAATAATATTGCACGCCCCACTTTTCAGTTTTAAAAAAGTTTAAATTATCCAATAAATTTTGTTCCACTTCACGATTGTGTCCCACTTGTTGTTGATTCTTGACAAAAAATTTAATTTTTTATATCTTTATGTTTGAAGCCTGAAATGTGGCGAAATGTTGAAAGGTTCAAGGGGGCCGAATACTTTCGCAAGGCACTGTAACTGTGTGTGTGTGCCGCTTCCCTCAGTCTCCGGTCTCCCTCAGTCTCCCGTCTCCCTCAGTCTCCCGTCTCCCTCAGTCTCCGGTCTCCCTCAGTCTCCGGTCTCCCTCAGTCTCCGGTCTCCCTCAGTCTCCGGTCTCCCTCAGTCTCCGGTCTCCCTCAGTCTCCGGTCTCCCTCAGTCTCCGGTCTCCCTCAGTCTCCGGTCTCCCTCAGTCTCCGGTCTCTCTCTTGTATATAGAATAAAGTCGAACCTGGTTTGCCACTTCTCGTGGCACTCCCCCTTCTCTCGAGGGCAGTACGAATACTCCTGGAACTCATTGGCGAACAGAACACAGTCATGGCGAGGGTCTCTCAGTAAGTTACGAAGTCTGTTGTACTGCCTACAGCAACAAAAACATGGAATTAAATTAGAATTGAGTTAATCTATGTGTGTACAGGTTAAAGGAATAGGCCACCATCACTTCCGTCAATAGAAGCAGCGTGAGAGAAGTCTATAGGAGTTAGTGGACGGACATAGCGCTCCTTGTATTATTACGCCTCACAATATAGTACCCCTTTTACTATATACTATACTTTGTAGTGTAACACGTCACGTAACTGTATTTAAATAGGGAACACGTGGAAGAGTTTGGTAGCTTCTAACGGGAGCTGATTTCGTTACTATACAGTATGTGGAAGAGGCTGCGTTTGTGTTCCGTTTGCATGACATAGCGCACGGACAAAGACCAGACAGGTACATATAAACTAGTCTACGGTAAGGTAAGCCCATACGTATATCATTATGTAAAAACGGTGGCCTATTCCTTTAATGGTGGGGGTGATGTGTTCTAAAAATAAAGTTGCAGATGTAAAACAAAGGTAAAACAAAAAATATGACTAAATGAATCCTCAATAACCGCCAGAAAGAGTCAAGAGAGTCAAGAGTCAAATAATAACAAATTCACCCGTGACCTCCGGTAGCTCTATAAAGCCACATGACTCTGATAGCAAAGTCCCTCTAGCCTTTCTTGCAACATAAGGATTCCGAGGGACACTGGCAGTCATCCAGAATTCATAGTAAGTTTCGATCTTTGAACACCAGAGGCGATGCTTAAGCACTAGATGGAAATATCAGCAAGGAAACCAACCAAAACCTCACCTCACTGTGACAAAGACGAGTGGTCCCACATAACCCCCTGCAGAAGGTGCTGGCATGGCAACATTCACCCATTAGAACCTGCCGAAGGTGTAAGGGGACAACCATGATGCTGCCGCACAGATGACGTCCAACAACACACCATTCACAGCAATCCACAAAGTCGAAATTCCCCCTGTAGAATGGCACCTCACGGTAAAGCAGACACAGAGTGTCCAGAGATGCCACCCAAGACACAGAGCACCAGCCCCTCACTGATCCTCCTGCAGGTGGTGAGTCCACAGGAGGATGGCTGCTCCTTCAGTGAGAGCATAGCTTTGATCTCTCAGCATGGAGTTCACTCACTTGCCGTCCAGAAGCCATAGCCAGTAGAAACGCAGTCTTCATTAACAACCACTTGAGGTCTATCCCCCCCAAGGGCTAAAACAGTGGGGAACGCCAGGTATCAACCCATGTCGGTACCACAGGGCGGGTGTAACCGGCCTGCACCATTCAAGCACAGTGATATGTCATGAATACTACCCATATTAAGTTTTTGTAAGCTCTCAGTCGTACAGGGAGTAGTCAAAGCAAAGGAAGGTTTCTCACCCATCATCTGTACTTCTTAGCAGGTTTTTCTGAGGTTTCGTCCTTAATCCAAAGATGGATTTAAGACAAAACGTCAGGAAAACTTGTTAAGAAGTACAGATGATGGGTGAGAAACCTCCCTTTGCCACTACCCATACTAGTACCACCAAATCCAGCATTCCCACATGATATTGCATCAACATATACCTTCAGGGTGGATAGAGAACGGCCCTTACTGAGCTGTTCCAGAAGAAAGGTCAGTATCGATTGCACAGATCAGAGACGAGGCTTGAGTTCTATGCCACAACACCACGCGTAAAACAGGTTCCATTTATAGGAATACAGCTGACGCGTGGACGGAGCCCTGGCATTGCGTATGGTGCGCCTGATCTCTCCAGTGTAGGCCATAACCATTTGTTCGAACATTGGAAGGAGCCACACCTAATTTATTTCAAACCTGCACAGGAAACACAATTTACAAATGTTCAGACATATGTTCAAGGTTTGAAAAGGGGTTGGATGAAGCATTATGCTTATTTTAGCCCAACCCTCTCACCCACACAACACAAGTCAAACGAAATCCAGTGGAATTCAGAAAATCACATTACAAAATACTACCATCTACACAATACTACCACCAATGGTATACAAAGAAAAAATAATAATAAAACATCAACAAAAACAACAAAACACACACACACACACACACACGCACAAACACTCTGACCCCACCCCTCTCTCCCATCACTCGCTCTGTGCTGAGGGCATCACTACCTTTCCTCCTTGTATTTCTTTAGTACATATTTTTTAAACAAATCTTTAAATTGAAACAGATTTGTACAATTTTTTTGTTCATCCATTAAGGTGTTCCACAGAGTAACTCCTCGCACTGAGACACACATCGACTTTAAAGTGGTCCTAAATTTAGGCAAGTAAACATTTTTATTTCCTCCGTCTGTGACTATGATGCGCATCTCTGTCAAGAAATAAGTTCTGAACATTTGGAGGCAGAGAGTAATTTGAGCAGTTTTAAAGTGAATAAAATCTTGAAATTTAAGTTCTTCTAGCTCTATGAACAGTGGATGAGTGTGATGTTTGTAGTGAACATTAGAGACAATCCTTATGGCCTTTTTCTGCAGAGTGATCAGAGGCTGTAAGTGGGATTTGTAACAGTTTCCCCACACTTCAACACAGTAATATAAATATGACATGATGAAAGAACGATACAATAATAGAAGAGCATTGGTGTTGAGTAAATGACTTGCTATCTTCATCATTCCAACACATTTAGCAACTTTTGACCTGATGAAATTTATGTGAGACTTCCAGGATATTTTATCATCTATTACAACTCCCAAAAATGTATTTTGATGAACTTTACTTATTTGTGTGTCATCAATGACAATCTGGACAGGAATATTACATCTGCGATTGCTAAAAAGCATAAGCTTTGTCTTTTTTAAATTTAGTGACAATTTGTTTATATTAAACCAGGTCTTTAGTTTGTTCATTTCAACAGTTACAGTGGCCAAGAGCTGCTTCAGATCGTAACCTGCATATAAGATATTTGTGTCATCGGCAAAAAGGATGAATTTCAATATGTTTGATATTTTACATATATAATTTATGTACATTATGAATAATGTGGGTCCAAGTATTGATCCTTGAGGTACTCCACACGTTATGTTCTCAAATTTAGATTTGTGTTGGTCAATCTGTACCAGCTGCCTTCTCTCACTTAAGTAACTCTCTACCCATGTTTTAGCTTGTCCCCTTATGCCATAGCTTTCAAGTTTGTGTATCAAAATATGGTGGTCAATTGTGTCGAACGCTTTTTGAAGGTCAATGAAAATTCCTAAAACAAATTTATTTTTCTCAATACCATTAGTAATTAAAACTGGGGTCTGGGTTAGGCAATATATCGATATGGTGATGTATCGTGATACTTTCTCATGCAATCGATTATCAATATGCTTTTGCTAAGTATAGATTTTTTTTTTAATCTTTTTTTTTCATTTAAAGCTTTATTTGAATAAATATAAATAAAGTATCGATACTTATTATACGGCTCCTCAGAGCAGCAGTAGAACGCTCCATTGATTTGAATGTAATTTCAAAACGTTCTACCGGTCATTATTTTCTATAACGGACCTCTCAAAACAATAATGACCGCTGCCCATGGCAACGCACTCTCTGCTGGTATTTCAAATGCGTGGATAACTCCGCAAGTAGTTCCGGCCACTCCTGAGCTAGCCACGCTCAATCAACACACTTAAATGTTAATCGGAGAATACTTATACATATACATTCTTCACACACGTGCACGGAAATTTTCTGAATTTTCTGGTCTTGTCTTCATGACAAAAATACTATTTCTCTGCGTCAAAAAGCGATCGTGAAAAACCCGGAAGTAGTTCTGGCCGCTCAATAAACGCAAATGCCAATCAATCAACGCAATGAAATATTTATCGGAGAGTGAATTATACATATCCAGTCTTAATACAAGTGCACGGAAGTTTTCAGAATTTTCCGTTTACGTTTTCATGACAAAAACACTGATGTAATGCGAGAAAAGGCGATCCCGAAAAACCCGGAAGTAGATACCGGCACATTTTCGGACACATTTGCAGAGGATCGAATTATGGATTTAGGTTAGGTTTATGTATGGATCACTCACCGCTGATGTTCAGAATTCTTTGTTCAGTTTTCATGCAGTTCCAGAGAGTTCTAGTTTGGAAGTTGCCAGCCTAACTGTTGCTAGCATAGCCACAATTGTCAAAGCCACACTGCCTGCCCGCGGTTGCCGAGCAACGGGAAAACTTTTTGGGACTACTTTATTTGTTGTCATTAAATAAACTTTTGGCATTCATAAAAGTGATCTGAAGTTTATTTTGTGTGTTAAGTTGGTACAAAGCAGTATAATAAGCGGGATAATGTATAGCATACAGGTCATTATCGGAAAATAAGTACCTTCAGGGCGGAAGCAGACCCCTCCGTCGGGGTCCGCTTCGCCCTGTTGGTACTTATTTTCTGATAATGACCTGTATGCTATACATTATCCCTTACTTAATATATGGCTACATTACGTGGTCTACAATTTCTGTAGAATGTTCATACTGATTTTATTGGATGTAAGACAGATTAAGTAAGATTTTTACTCAAATGTGCAGGTTAAAAGGCATTTTTGCTTGTTCACTTTAATGTTACACATGACACTTTAGCTATTTATCTTGAAATAAAGTGTATTTTTTCACTTAATTTATGCCATAAATATAAAAAAAATATTATTGTAGGTATATTTTTGACCAATAAACCGATAATCATTGCATCGTCATATCATGAGATAATTGTTATCGTGAGCTTTGTATCGCACATCGTATAGTATCGTGAGGTACCCTGAGGTTCCCACCCCCTAGTCTGGGTGGAGAAGCCGGTGTAACGCCGAGATACACTGCCTTGAAGAGATGCACTACCTCAGCAGTTTATGATGTAATGCAAACCTGCGCGTCTCACGGCAGCCGAAGCATACCAAGATGGCGGACCGTGAATTTCTTTAAAAGTTAAAATACGAACAAATTAAGACACGAATGTCACTTTTAATGCAATTTGAGGCAAGATGTTGATGGTTCCGTTTTGTCACATGTGGGTTTTAAGAGTCAAAGTTTCATGCAAAGTTTAGTTTAAGCAGTCAACTGCGCCTGTGAAACCACAAAGCTAATGTTTTCATAGCGGTCCGCGGCTGCTGACGTAGGCTGATGACGCATCCTGTGGCAACTCTACAGCTTACAACTGGTCTGTCGGGTTGATAATGGAAAATGGGGAAAAAAAATTGATCTAATCAAATATTTCGTTTGAACACACTATTGTTAATCATATTAAATACAGTACAATACATGTATTAAATTAAATGTATTATTTCCATTATCAACCCAACAGGGAAAGGGCTACAGCAACGCACCTTGTAAAGACCCAGAAAGACAGACAGGCCGAAAGGAAGCACTCTGAACTGGTGGTGCCTTCCCTAAAAAACGAAGAAACCTGCCATTCTGAGGAGAAATTGGGACGTGGAATTAAGCGTTCTTCAGGTCTATTGACTTCCTTGAAAGGAAAGACCTTCAAGAACAAATTCAGACCCCTGAGGTCCAAGACAGGCTGCAAATCGGTAGTCTTTTTAAAAGCCCCCTGGATCCAGCAGGGGGGTCGTAGGGTATCTCTTGAACAAGCGGCTGTGCCCTGACCGGGTCCTGAATTAAAGTCAGAAGAGCCCGGTCAGGAAAAGGAGACCGCCGGTGGAATTGGAGACGATAACCCATGGACGAAGTGGCCATAACTCATGCATTGGGAGATTGGGCCGCCCAGAAACCATTCAATTAAAATCAATTTATTCTTGTATAGCCACAGTAGTTATTTCTTACCTTCTTCGGAAACTTAGAGAATTGAGCACAAACTCTAAAATCCTGTTTAACTATCGCTGCACCATTGAAAGTAGGCATGTTGGTCCTATGACTGTGTGGTTCGGCAACATCAAAAGAAAGCTCTAAACAAGGTGCTGTGCTCTGCAAAGAGGACTGTGAGCTGCCTGTCCTGGAGGTTCTTTATGAATCCAGAGGCAAACCGGGCTCCTAGAATAATCAATGACTCTTCCATATGTTTCATATAAATCACTTTAATGATCTTGCACATATTGTTTTAGTTGATCGATTTCCCAGTGACAACTGTTTCCTGCTTTATTAGTTATATTTCTCTTACTCTTGTTTATTAATGTATTTGTCTTGTGCACACTGGTGACTTACTTATATTCCTATGTGGTTTTATTGCAAATCGCAAAATAAATTTATCTGAATATGATCTTATCTCTGAGGATTTTACAAAACCGTTGAATTTGCCAACACAGATTAAACTCAAACACAAGAAATGCAATGATACAACACAGAGCCATTTGTCCATAAGTGGCAGATGACCATAAATGTCAATAGATAGTGCTGAATGTTGAGTGTTGAATGTTGAGTGTCCTGGATCATCACCACTGTCCTTAGACCCTCCTGCATTGGTAAGGAACAACTCTAAAACCCAGTGGGAAAAGGTGAGAAACCTTGGGGAGGTCCACATTGAGAGGGATACGCTCCCACAGATCGACGGGCTATAGATCCAGGACTCCGCCTACAGAACAAGAAAAGAAACCCCTCCTCTGCTTCCTCACAGGGGGTGCAGCAGAAGCGGGTGATCAAGAGGAATGTCTTAGCAGTCCCGCCAACTGCTGCCTTGTCTGAGTGGCCTGGACCGTGCGCTCCAGAGCCTCACTGGCAGCCGAGCTTCAAA
Organism: Knipowitschia caucasica; assembly: GCA_964034765.1. Lineage (NCBI taxonomy): Eukaryota > Metazoa > Chordata > Actinopteri > Gobiiformes > Gobiidae > Knipowitschia > Knipowitschia caucasica. The sequence continues at coordinate 34,646,075 of OZ035826.1, forward strand.
TATGCCAGGGCTGTGCGGATCGCCGCAGTCAAAGGCTCATCAGACACCGGCAGAAATCCGTCAGAACCCCACGTCCCAAGGTCAACCAACAGAGCCTATCTATGGTCCCCAGAAATGCCATTAGATGGCCCATCCAAGGCAGCCTCACAATTGGGGTACGCATCGTCAGTCAGCGCCTCCCGCAGACGGGCCACTACGAGACTGGAGAGTAGGGCTGGGCGATATGGCAAAAAAGTAAAATCTCGATTTTAGTTCCTGCTTTGGACGATGTCGATTTTAAATCGATTTTCATTAAAGTCACTCAAGACAGACTTTGCCCTTAAAATATTGTTTATCTTCCCACTCAATATTTAAGTTTCAAAACTATTTTTATTTGTTTCCCCCAATACATATTATAAAAGTCTTGTTCAGACTGTGCTGATATCGCAAGTGTAATTGATGTGCTGCTGGAACTCTCACAATATCCCTCATTCAATTTCACGATTTTCCAATTTTTCACGAATTCGATTTTTTCAAAAGCCGATTAATTGCCAAAATTCGATTTATTGCCCAGCCCTACTGGAGAGACATTGCACACGGCCCTCGTCTTTCTGCATCGGTGCCAAACAGGACTGGCAACTCAATGGTTGCAGCATCCCAGTAAGAAAGGTGCAGGAACTAACTGCTACTAAGAACACAAGGCACTCTTGGTGGGGGGGTTGAACAGAGACGCCACTATTAAGACACGGAAACACCCGTTGATGACGAGGAGGAAAACAGCCAATAGAGCAAGGTTAGGTCGAGCAGACACACCACCAGTAACCCGCCAAAGTACAACACATGTGTAGTTATTAAGCACAAATAAAGCAGGTTGTGTCGAGCATAAGTAGTACCACTTATGGCTTGCTAGCCAGACACATTCAATATACAGGCGAGAAAGTGAAAAGGGACAGTGCAAAGGGACAGTGCTTCCAAAGTCACGTGGCTTTATAGACTCATATGAACTACCGGAGGTCACGGATGACATTATTGACTCTCGACCTACACACTGCAATGAGGGCTACGGGAAGACCAGAGAGAGACCAGAGACACATTGCCCACGGACAGCAGCCCGGGATAGATGTGACCTCTCCTACCTTCTTCCTTTGTTGTGCTGCACAGCCTGACACGCTGTCTGGGTGAAGATGATTCCCTGGATTTCTCTGAACTCCAGGATCTCCAGAAAGTCCAGCACAACCCCCACATCAGGCACCACATAATGAGTCAGATCTGCAGGAAGAACTTTGCCCTCTGGAAACAGAAACAAGAAGGACTAGATTCAAGTCAACCAAGGCCCCGTCCCAATTCTCACCCTTGCTCTTAAAAAGCACACTTGCCCTAGATTTTGCGCGTGCCCGCAGGGGTTGTAGGGTGCCCCAATACTTAGGGAGAAGAGGTGTGGGCCTTCACACCCCTAAAAACCACCCTTGAGCGCAATTGAGGTCCGGAGCTCACTTCCTAGCGAGGGTGATTCCATGATTCATTACAATAGCTGTTGGTAAAGCATTTCAAGAAAACAACATGAAACACCCAGGCGCAAGTTTGTGCGGAACGGGAGGAAGCTCCGAAGCGTGTGTTGGTGCCGTGTGGTGACACTCGGTCCCGAAACGACTGCAGCGAGTGGCGGCATTAACTGAGGCTTCAGAGACGTGGTGCATGTTATTATTATAGATCCACGATGTAGTTCAGAACATCGCTTTGACACAGTTTGCTTTGTGATCCGCGGGACCGCGGCTGTACCCGTCTGTCTCTGTGTGGTACGTCTCTGTGCACGTATGTATGCGTCTGTCTGTGGGCGTGTGTGTCTGCCTCTGTGTGTGTCTGTAAGTGTGTGTATGCGTCTGTCTCTGAGTGCGTGATGCGCAGCAGTTCTCTACCTAATTATAGCAAATCTTCATATCAAATAGAATTAAACACTTCTCATTTTAATAAATACTGTGTTTCATAAAGTCATGTCTGTGTCAGAGCTTATCTGTGGTGAAATCAGACACTTTGATAATGAATGTGACGTGGAACACGTCTGCTGCGTCATTTGCATATTGTCCCCTAGATCCAGGGGTGTGCCAAGTGGTGAGTGCACTCACCACTGGGAAGGCACGTTTCTGGTGAGGGCACTCACACCTAAGGGCAAGGGTGAGAATTGGGACGGGGCCCAAATGTATTTGTATACTGCCCTAAATCACCACAGCAGTGAAGTTAAGTTGCAGAAATGTCCCGGATCATCACTGTCCTTAGACCTTCCTGAATCACAAGGAACCACCCAGGAATCCAGCGGGAAAAAAGGAGAGGGATCTGCTCCCACAAACAGATAGGATGCAGACCCAGGACTGAGACGGTACTCTGCGGTTCCAGAGTACAGTAACAACATTATTTACAGTAATGGCTACAACTGTTTTAGCAGAAAATCATCGAAACATCTTCACAGCACTGCTGCTGGAACTGATCACTTGGTGAAAGCTGTTTGTTAACAAGTGCACATGTACACGCATCCACCACTTTAAAGCTGGGGTAGACTACTTTCACACGAAATATGTACTAGTAGCCCACCAAACCAGACTCCGAGATCCTGGAGCTCAGGACATCAGAAAAAAATAGTAGTGTACGAAAACAAAATATAATGCCTCTAGCTCTCAAAACAGTTCTATCAATCACAAGTTTTAACATGCACGTATATACAGCTTGAAATATTTACATCAGCTTTTTCGTAAGAGACCAGAGAGAGAGAAGAGAGAGACCAGAGAGCTAGAGGAAGACCAGAGAAAGGGACCAGCAGAGAGACCAGAGAGAGACCAGAGAAAGGGACCAGCAGAGAGACCAGAGAGAGACCAGAGAGAGACGAGAGAAATAGCTGTAGTCGCAATCCCAGAGTTTTGTGTCATTTTTACCGTTATTACATTGCGCCTGACAGCCTGCGCTGAAACAAGGGACTTTCTCTCTTAAATAGTGCTCCCGAACCACACGCACTTTCCGACCTCTGCTGCTCTTCAAGTGCAGAATCTTCTCTGTCTTTATCATGTTTCACGACCCGCTGAAAGCCACAGAACGAAACCAAAACACAGCAGTTCTGACAACAACAACCAGTCGCCATCCCGCGCGACAAGCTAACCCAGCAAAGCTATGCAGGAAGTTTGGTGATCACATGCGAGCTCTAAAAAAAAGACTTTCAAATTATTAAAAACAGAATAAATACTGAATGTGAACACACCAAAATAAAAACAATGTGAA